>VXBX01004599.1:112137-183595 GCA_013400415.1 Scytalopus superciliaris | reverse complement strand
CGGGGACACCGCCGGGGCGGGGGCGCCGAGCTGAGCGGCCGGACGCGCTTGCGGCGCGGGGGCTGTGCCCTGTGTGCCCGGCGAGGGGCGCAGTGCGTGTCGGCCCCCCCGGGTGGGTGAGGGCCGTCGGGACGCTCCGTGCCGGGGCCGCGGGCCGTGCCGGGAGGGCGGGCTGCACCCCCGGCCCCGGGGGGCTGTAAGAGCTGGGGCCTGGTCTCTGTGCCTGAGGCCTCCCAGCATCCTCGGTGTAAACCATCGGCGTGTTGCCAGGAGACCGAGGGCTTGCTTATTTATTTATTTATTATTTGTTACTTATTAACCTGCTGTGCAGGTCTGCGATGCTGCAGGGCGGTGGTGGCACCGTCCCTGGAGGGGTTTAAGGAAACACGAGGCATGCCGTGGTCTGGTTGACGTGGTGGTGGTGTTTGGGCACAGGTTGCACTCGATGATCTTGGAGGCCTTTTCCAACCTGATGGATTCTGACATTCTGTAATACCAGTCTCCTCCTGCCCTCTTCCTCTGTTAAACGGGAGCTTGTCAAAGCTCAGGGGTAAGGGTAGTTTTGTGCTATTTTTAGTCGTAAAATCTTGGCTAACAGAGAATGACTTTGTGGAACTGTTTTCTCACCCCACCCACCCTTTACCCCAGATATTTAGGGTGCTTTCAGCTGTCACTTAGAGCCTTTACTGCGGTTTTCTATCCTTCTTGCTTGTCATGACAACGCATGAGGTGGGGAACTCAAGCCCAGTGCAGAAGTCCAGAGCTGAGCTCTCATAAATGAGTAGTCGGCATTGTTGGGCTTTCAAGAGTCAAAAGCTTTATTCATTGAAGTAACAAGTCATGACAAAGATAGGTTATACCCGATGACTCTACTGCCCTCTCCAAGGTTTGCAGGACAAAAAAGTCAAGGTCAAGCTGAGCTCTCTGGGCTGTATCCTGAGGAAATTTCTATGTAAGGTATAATACCTGGGGCAGGTGTGGTTTTGGAGAAGCAGCCAATTAAGGGTGTAGCTTGAGAGTTAGATTGGTCTTGTGACTTGGTGGTTTGAAAGTTATTTGTGAGTTTCAGTGTAGTTTTTAATGGACCTACCTATGGCAGGAGCTTTGGAATGCAGGGTTAAGTGATGACACCTGAATAGCTGTGGATTTGGAGATCGCAGTTTAGTGGTGTTTTTTGTGGCCTTAAAAGTGCATTATTTGCAAAATGCTTGTTTATTTTTAAGCAATTATTTAATTGCCTGTAGTGACTAGGAGCAGAGCTCTAAAGGGACTGTTTTTGTAGTGGATTCTAGATTAAGCAAGCTCGCAAACCTTAGTGTATATTGGTACAGATGCATACATAACCCCTTCTTTCCAAAACTGTGAACTAGAGTTGGAATTTCCCATCTGAGTTGAGCAGTATGCTTGATTTGTTTTAGGAAGTTACCCCCACATGTATCCAATTCAAGGCTGAAACTGTTACTTTTTTTTTTTTTTTAAAGAGATTTACATGTGTGTGCGAGAGGAGGCAGTTAAACTTTTAAACATAGGTACATAATTAGGTTAGCCTATTACAAGATTTTTATGTGAAATCTGTCCAATTCTGTAGTGTAAAAACAGAATTGAATGTGGTTTAAAGTTTTTCCATTTTTTTAATTGCTTGATAACTTTACTCTTTCTATATAAAAAAATTGAACAGGGCTATTTTTCAAGATGGTTAAGATTCTACAGCTTGATGCTGACTGATTTTTCCCATCACAGCCTTTCTTTCCAACCTCCATCTGTACATAGCTCTTCTGGTTTCTCATAAGCATTCAAAACTAGTTTTGTATATAAAAGGTGTTTACAAGAAAGTTCAGAAGTTTTCCCTCCTTGCTTGGTTGTCCCCTTCCCCCCTGCTAACTGCAAGTATTTAGATTAGCCCCACTGACCCTTAGCAAGCACTTTCTCCAATGAATAATATTAACTCGGTGGAGACTTTTTGTGTGTGTCCTGTTGACCTTCTTTAGACTATTTGTGGTCCCTCAAGCACTTCTGTCAATAGTGTTTCAGTGGAGAGGGACTCAATCTGCTTAACACTGTGTACTCCGGAGCAGGAGAGTATGCTCTGCTGCTACTGCTATAGCTATCCTTCCTCTTCCCTCTGACAATGTCTAGATCAGAATACAGTCAATGAAGATGTAACAGTTGTGCTGTAAACTTGGGATAATGATTAGCTGGTAGGTGTGATTGCAGCTGCCAGAATTCTGTCCTTAACTGAATCCCTTTAATGCCTGAAAAGGCTTGTATTGTCACATCCTCAGATAGGAATAATATCCCCGGTGGGTGGGTGGGGGGAGCGAGAAAAAGAAACCTCTGATGGTTTGATTCAAGCATATAAAATAATTTTCATTTGTTCTGGATTTTATTTTTGAGGAGTAAAGTGAAAAAAATGAAAGAAGCAAAAACCCCCACCAAAACAAAAAAACTGAAGGGGAAAGAACCCAGCATGTAAAAGAGGGTGAAACAGTTGCTTTCAACTGACTTTTTCTAGTTTCAGAATAATTGAGATAAATGAATTAATAAAATATATCAATTGTTATAGAAGAATTAAGCATAGCTGGATTATTTGGTAACAACATATGTTATGTCCCTAGTGAATGGAATCTAAATGGTTTGTGAAGCTATAGTAGCTTTCTGCTCATGAGGTTTGGTCAGAGCTGGCATGAGATGTTATGCTCTAAGGCTGCTTTTAGTTCTTATTACAGTACTTGTATTGAAATGTATTTTTTTTCATTTATAAGGTTGTATTATCAGCTGCATTACAAATGTGATGGCCTTCTCAGTCCCAGGCTGGTTTCTGCTTTCTGTGATGCAGCATGAGAAGTATTTTCAAACTTGATCAGGCCAGGGGACTGTGTAAAGAATGTTCTCATTCCAGTTAAAATTTTATCACTTTTTCAATTATTTTAAGTTCACTATTCTTGTGGAAGGTGCAACTGAATTCTCTGATTAACCTCTTTATATGAGGTTAATATAAGAATATATATATAGCCTTCTTTATTTTTTTGTCTTCTTTCTAATGTAGTTCATGCTTTTTTTTCTTCAGTTTTCTTACAGGAGAGCCTTTACTTTCTACTACTTACATTCCTGCAACATTTGAAAACAGTTCTTTCAGACAGAACTGACAGATTCTGAGTTCTGGCAGTTGTCAGCCACGGCTGTTTCGTGCTTCCTACTAGACAGTATTTAGTGTTAAGGCTTTCTACAGTCTTTCTGATTCCAAGTGGATGATGAAGTGTGGTTCTGCTTATACCTAAGTTAATGACCTTGTATCTAGAACTTCTGAATTGTTTCTGGTTACTGTTTGTGGGCGTGTGCTTGGGGAAGGGCAGTTCTGTATGAGCTTTCATCCACTTGCTGAGGGAGTGAAAGCATATGGAAGTTTCCTCAAGATGTCAGTGTATGAAATGTTTCTATTTTAATGGCATACTGTAACAGAAGAAAAAGGTTTAACTCTCTCTTTCTTCTGTAGTGTGAAACACTGTGTGCAAGATGGTGCCTTATAACTTCTCATAAACTGTATTCATCTGTGTATGATCCAAATGAAAAGGTAAGTAGCACGTTGCATGTTTTCTCTTGACATTTTACTGTACTTTGGACATTTTGGTTTTTAAGCTACCCTCTCTCCAGTGCTGCTACTAACAGTGGTAGTTCTCCTGGTATAACCCATTGCTGGTTTAATAGCATGGTTTTCTTGGTTTTTTTTAAGCCAAAAAGGAGGTTGCTTTTGCAGGTTAGTTGTCAAGAGTGGATACTACTTCAAGTATATACCAAAAGGTTGAATAAGTGGTTTTGAGCTTGGAGAAGTTGCATATGGGCCTGAACATGTTATTATTATGAAACAACTGTTAATGTTTTGCATGGTTGTGGGTGGTAATGCACCTGTTAAAACATCTGGGAGCTAGACTAGCCAAAAGCTTTTTGTGGAAACAGAAGTATGTAATAGCGGTAGCATGATTATTAGATGATCTGGCGTGGGGGTGAGAACTTCAGAGCTTGGATAAAGATGGGCCTTTTAAGGCCTGCAGAGAATAGCAAATCCTCATCTTGGGCCTTGTGCAGTAGCAATCTCAATTTACAGTTATGAGCCAAGAAACACTTTCCTTCTGGAAGATTGTCTTGGCATGGTCCATAAAGTAATGCACTTGGAAAAATAATGTGACTGAAGGTACACTAGTTTTTAAGGGTGAGGATGCCAGCAATTCAGGACTGATTCTGCTGGTGTAGAAGCCCTTACATACCCGCATAGAAGCAATTAACCACAAGTAAAACAGTATGAGGAAAAGTGGAAAAACAGTGTGGCTTTACAGATTTCTTCAGAAGATTTCTTTTTTCCTTAAGGTTCTTGCTTAATCAAGGTCCCCTTCCTTTTCTAAATGCATAGTTATGTTTAAACAATGTAATTGGGTACTTGGTTTCTCTTAACTAGGAACTGTCATTCCAACCAGTGGCTACTACAGATAGTTTAAACTCTTTTCGTCTTTTTTTGTTCATTGCCCCTTCTAATGTTTTTGTAATGACAAGACTTTCATGTGAGACCTTTTCAAGCTAATTAGTGGAAATGACATAAAAAAAAGTTACTTCAAAGCAGTATGTGGTTTTTAATTTTTTTTTGTTGTGCTGTACTTGTGACTAGCCTCTAACAGCAGGAGCAAAAGACCAGTCTCTGCGTCTTTATTGCAGAATTGGAAAATTGAAAAGAATGTCAAATATTCTTAACATCTTGATACTGAAAGTCTTGTCTTGCACTGACCACAGCTGATTAATGAAACAACTTCTACGTACCATGTGCTAAGTTGAAGTATTTGAGTCATTAAACTTTTCAACGTGAAGGATTTAGGAGTACTCTTTTTAATTCCCTCTCAAGTTTGTATGCCTAAAAATCTTTAGATACCTGGAATGCCAAAATTTAGATTCAGGAACAATTTGTATGAGCATGTTGGAAACTTTTTTAGATCAGATCCCCAGCTAAAAAAGCTCTCAAGACAAATTGCTGGCTCCTGTGGTGTTCTGAAAGTATTTGTACCTCTGATAATTGGACTTGCTTGAGGGTGTTAAAGATCATCTTTCAAGTGGGGTGTAGGTGTGCCTGTGTACTAGGCAGTGCTATTCAGCAGATCTGTCTGAATTTACTGTATAAATGTGCTGCAGCTCTTACCTGGGGGGGTTTCGTATCACTGAATTTCTGTATGGTGTTATCATGTGGTAGTATTTTTAAACTGGTCATGTGATGTCAGCTCAGCCCTGACTTTGAAAAAGTAAATTTGGCCAAGGGCACCTTGAGTTTGTCTGTTTGGAGTAGGGGAGCAAACAATACATGTTCTAGTCTGTCAACAGCAGTTTCTTTTGAGGTTTTGTAGCGTTCCTTTCTCTCCTCCAAAACCTGTCTTCCCCTGCCCAAATTACCTAATGACTGTGAGGCTAACAGTTTGCTTGCTGCAGTGGCAATACTTCCTTTCCTCCCAGTCCATATGAAACCCAGCTGTTTGGTGTAGGGGAGGGAGAATAGCTGTTGAATGTCTGAAGGTTTAGTTTGATCAACCTATTGTGGTATGACTGCAGGCTGCCCCTGGAGGGGAGAGGTCCTGCTGGTTCTATATCCTGTTTTTTTTCCTTTGGAGCATGGGAGATAGAATAGGACTGTTGGGTTACTGTGTTAAACTGGTGCTGTGTCCTGTGGCTGCATCCCTGCCAGGTGTGGTGTGGGGAAAGCAGGGGGGGTAAGTGTGTAAAGCAGGACTACCCCTTTCAGTGGCAGACTGTATTTTCAACCAAGCAGGTGCAGTACCAAAGGGCACCTGTGTATTTAGTAGCAAGGCCTGTGACAGCAATAACCTTTACTCCCAGCAATAAGATTTTTATGCCAAACAACTGTGCTCTTTCACCGCTCTTTTCTTAATGGGAAGTGAGGCTTACTGACTTCTGATAGCTTCTTATCCCCTTCTTTACAGCCGTGATAGAAGTATTGAAGTGTTAATTGCAATCCAGTGTGAAAGGTGGCAGTGAATTTGAGGCGTACTAAGTTTGATTTGATGTTCTGTTGCACTTAGTATTGAGTGTGTGACAGTGTCATTATGGCAGTGAAGGATTTTGCCAGGTTCCTTGCCTGAGGCTCAGTTATGAGGAGGAGCAAGGCTGGTACAACTCAGCAAGAGTGCCATTTCAGCATGGAAGTTTTGGTCTTTTACCCTCCATGCCCTAGATAGAGAGGAGGCTCTCTTCCTTATGATTGGAATGTCTTCTGAAGTTCTCTCATAACAGATGAGTATTGTATTCAGGTCATCTGTACTGGTTAGAGGCACTGACCACTGTACCTGCCAGCATTGTACCTGTGCTGCCACCAGGCAGCATACTGGCCTGCACCTCTTCCCTGGACTTGACCTTGACTGGTCCCAGAGCTGCTGTAGGGTTCTGGTTTCTGCACAGTGCATGGTAGGGAGATCCAAGAAATGTTGGTGTGAATAGTCAAATCTTCTTCTGAGCCTGTGTGCGTGCTAGGTAGATCTAGGATAACATACTTTCAATGTTATATCATCACTGTTAAATCAGCAGAACTCTTTTAGAAGCAGGTAATCTCTGAATTACAAGCTCATGAATAAACCATGATTTTAGTGGAAGTGGGGAAGAAAATAATACGTGTTTCTGGGGGGAAGAAAAATTGTGTTCTGTTCATCTCTCAAGATTCTTATTGTTCCTTTCCCTTCAGACTTTTGAAAAGCTCCTTATTGCCAACAGAGGAGAGATTGCATGCCGAGTAAGTATGTAATCTTTTAATTTTTTTCTTTTTTTTTTGTAGTTAATTTTTAAGTTATTATATTTTAAATATTGATAACTGTCGCTTCTTATATGGTAGGTCATCAAAACGTGTAAGAAGATGGGGATTAAAACGGTTGCCATACACAGTGATGTTGATGCCAATGCTGTAAGTACTACTTAGATTTAAATGGTAGATGGGTTCTTAGTAATTCAGCAAGACTTGCAGCTGTTATGCAGGCTTGTTGATTATTGTGGTAGGCATATTGGCAATTCTGAAGTGTCTTTCTGTATGTCCTTTTCTTCCATGTGCTTGAAGGGAGTGGAGATACCAAGGTGGAGGAAGGATTAGACAAGCATTTAGCATGTTTTTTCTGTGAACTCTTCCATGTTTCGCTTGTGTAAATGTTACCTTCCTCTTTGTGTACATTAAGCTAGATACAGGTGCACACAGATACATGCACCAAGTGTGAGTGGCAGTGAAACCTAAATTTTGCTTTGCTAATTTAAACAAAAAAGGCAATGAAAAGTGGATCTTAGGAGACGGTATAGAGCTTAGTATAAATGTTTGCTGTGGCTGGTAAATCCAACTCGTTTCTTCCCACTTCCCAGAGAATTTCCCTCTCCTACCAGCTGTGCTGAACAGGCCTATACTGGAGCTGTTCCATTTGATGAGGATATTGAGGTGCCTTGAATATTCAGCAGCATGCCAGGGAGGTGGTAAAATCATTTTCTGGACAAGTAAGGTACTTGTCTAGTTACTTGCCCACTTTCAGGTCTTGTAGTGTCTATATTTTAGAAATAATTGAAGTAATTCATGACAAGAATAGGAGGATAATTTTTTTTGTGATGTACCAGCAAGTGCAGTCACACTTGCATATTCTTGTTGCTTAGAGAGAACATGGTATTATTCTTTGCCTGCAAAAACTGCTACAGGAGATACAGTGGGTATCTGCATGTCCCAGGATAGTTTGTTGAAATCTGGAAGGGAGTTAAAACCCTGTATTATGATTTAATAAAAAGTCATTCAGGCAAGATATCAGGGTAAAAAAGGGTGTATTTTATGTGGGACAGGACTTGTGAATATAGATGGTGAGTCACTCAACACTGGAAAAACTGAAGCATGGTTGATGAAATCTGAAAGTGGTTAGAACTCAGATGTTTTCAGAGTTCAGTAAAAGGTGAGAACTGTTGTGAGTTTTGGACTTTGAGAGTGTTTTTGTCTGAGTCCCTTCATAGTTCTATTACTACGTGACCAGCTCAGTTCATATGAATAGGCTGTAGATAGAGCAGGGGACTGAAATGAGACTTTCTGAAATGCTTTACTAAAGGATTTTTATGCCAAGGTGGTTCTTTCTTTTGAGATGAATGGAAAGTATACTTGGTCCAGATTTGAACTGGTAGCCATAACTGGTAGAGTGTAGTAGCTCCTGGGTGCTGGATGGACTGAAATGAAATTCTTAGTGGGGAGATGTCAGACATCATGATGAATTCTAATTCTTTTGGAAACCAGGAATTATGTGAATATGAAGTATCCTCTATGACCTATGATTCCCCTAGTAAAACTCAAGCATGCTGATGGATAATTGAATTCCATCTTATGTATATGGTATCTCCTGTTAGGATAAATGGATTGACTGTTAGCAGCACTGCATAGCCTTGTTTACTGGTGTGAATTCATCCTGAAAATAGACTTAAAAAGCTGTTTAAAAAAAGAAAACATGTTCTTTCACCAGTCCATACCAGACTTGAGAAAATGAATTGGTCTTCTCTTTGGTGTGTCTCTTTATTGTGTGGACTCTGCTATGAGCTGGCGACTATGAAAAAGTCTGAAAGCAGTAAGTAGAAACTAGAATTGAAGAACATAATGAAAGGAGTAAGAATGACATAAAAAAAGGACAACTCATGACCTTAGGGAAGGGTGTACAAATAGTGCATTACAAAGAGGAAACAGAAAATGTTTCTATGCTGCTTCAATCTACAGTGCTGTCTTACCTTTAAAATACAAACAGTGTCTTCAATCTGTAGTAATTCACAAGAGAAAGGAAAGCCAAGCTGGTATCTCAGAAATGCATTAATATACTTGTGAAAGTTCATAAATATAATATTGTCTGTTAAATGGGATGCTGACATTCTGAGTTCACAGACAGGAGATGAGACTAACAAATGCTGTATTGGTGACATGGTGTCTGCTTAGCTCTCTGGGTCCTTACTTAAAGACTGATCAAACTGATCTGTACAAGGTTAAGCATTACCTGTGTTCATTGAAGAAGCTCTGAATGTTGAAAGGAAAATAAGAGGCAGGCTGCTTGAAACACTATTTTGTGTGCTTGAAGCAGCATAGTGGTATTAAGTCTAAGCTGATTTTTTGATCTAATTATACACATTGTTTGTGTCTACCATACATCCTTTAGCCACTACCCTACGTTCTTGCACTGGGAAATAGTTTAGCTAATGTTGTCTGTCTTAATGACTTGGATACCTCAAGTTATTCATTGTGGGAATGACCTGACCCATTGCAGTGATGTGTGGGATTGCCTGTCTGGATGACCTTGATAGATCTAGAGTCCAGAGGCCAAATTCTTTGACTCTGTTACTTACCATAAAGTAACCAACAATGATTGCCTATAATTGTGTCAGATTCCATCAACAGCTGCCTTGGTTGTAACCAGTCATAGTGAAATCTCAAATGCTCTGAAGTCAGACTTGGGAGCTGATGCAACTTGACAAAGGAACCTCTGTCTTCAAGGAGCTAGGGAAAACCTGTTTATTTAGTGGTGGGGTGCTGCAAGAGAATTGTTAATACTCTTTTGATTTTTGTGCTTGACAGGACATCTCTCACTCCTTCATGACTTACATTGCAGAGACAATGAATATGATAGACAGCTACCCTGATGATGATGGTCATCGAACCAAAGGCAGAAATAAACGTCAAGGCATACAGTTGAACTAGTTGCCCATCCAGTGGGACCAGATTTTAAGTGACTAGGTAGGGATGATTTACCAAAAAAATTTTTTTATTAATGTGTTGTGAAATAGCATTAATTGGAATAGATTGTTCTGTTTAGAACTTGGAGTAACCTTTGAGATGTAGTAATAGCCCCATATTACATTACCTGCAGCTATATATGTTACAGGTATATATATTGCATCATCTATATAGCTACTTGCTGAAAAATGAATAGTCTGATATTCTTCATATGAGTTAATTGTTACAAAAAATAACTGTAAAAGAGGGCGATCCAGTCTGTGTTGTACATATCTCTGGCCTTCTGTCATACTGGTTGAAAACAACTGAAATTGAACTGAGGGAGAGTTCCTTTAGTGTGCTCACTAAATATTTAAGGGCAGAAAGGAAACAGTCACAAGGTATCTAGCAATTCAGTGATATCTTCAGTGACAGCTTCTAATTTATTCCCTATCCAGTGATATGCATAAATGACTCACCCAGACATTTTCACTGGTGTTTGGATGGGAATGTTATACATAGTCTTAAAATAATGGTCTTTGTACTCTAAGATTTGCTAGTGAGTAATCTTATCCTAGAGCTTTATTTTGGATTTTTTGTTTGGTTGAATATTTACCTTTTTTTTTTTAAAGTTTTAAAATTATCTGAAATGCTTGTGGAGTTTACAGTGCTGAATGGAGGTGGTGGGAGTAGCTGAAATACATATAAACTTTCCATGAAACAGCTTTCTCTTGGTCTTCAGACTTTTATCTGTGGATTACCACGTCAATGTCTTGAGTATATTGTTAGAGCAATATTAATTTTGACATATTTATCATTAATAGATAAAACTAGTAACTAAACTATAAGATTACAAAGGAATTTTCATTTAGAGGAATTAGAACTTTGCTGTTATGACAGGAAGCAGCAGAAAGTACTGTTATAAACTGGGAATGTGGCAAAAATTGATCAACCTGTCAACAGCCAAATAAAGCTTACCTGAAGAGGGAAAATACAAAAAACAAAATATATAGTTTTGTACTCTTAATCTGAAAGACTTTTATAGGTTAAAATAGATATGTTGATAGGGAAGAGAACATTAACAAAACTTAGAAGGAGATGGGTGACTTCAGAGGCTTTTGTATGTGTCTGTATGAACACAAAGTTACAGATTGCTGGAAATAGTATTAAATGGGATTAAATTGCATTTATCTTTGTGGAAGTGGGAGGGTGTGTGAACTGGGAAAAAAGGTATGTCTAAAGTTAGCAGCTGTACTGTGGAAGAGAAGCTGCTGCTTTAACAACTGTCCTGAAGTAAAAATAATTGTGGTGGTTGGGGAAAATAGCCTGACAAAATGGCTGCTGAGACCCCCATAGAGCATAGAGCTGCTCATGTGGTACTGAATATTTTGAAAAAAGTAGGTCATAATGGATGCTTTTAGCATTTTAAAAATACTGGCTGATACTTTATTACATCTGCTGTTTTAGGGAAAGCAGAGGAAAAAAGTTGTATACTGTTCTCAATGCTAGGTTTTGTTTTTTAACTTCAGTGTTCAGCTTTCAAAACACATTCTTTACACTTAGGTAAAGTGGGGAAGGACCAATAGAATTTGGAATATTTTTTTTTTTAAATTAAAACATCTGGTGGAATTATTTTTGATATGAGAAAACAAGCAAAGAAGTTTTGGCTGAACAAGAGTAATCATACGTACTTTTTCCCCCTGAACTGCTTGGAATAGAGGGTTAAGATGAAAGAGCCTCCTCAACCATAAATGTAACACTGATGGTGCAAACATTGTCAAGGAAAGCTAGAGAACTATTGTAATGCCTAATGTAATCAGCTAAAAGTATGATAAATGAAGAACAAGCTTTCACTAATTGGATCTGAACAAAAGAAGGTATAGCATAAAGCAGTGAATGAGATATAATTTCACTTGGCATTTTTTAACACAGCAGGGATTCTATAGCCATATGAAGCAATGAACTATAAATGACTGAAAAAATCCCATGGGAAAGTAATGTAAACTACTAAAACTTAACAGAGTAGTGGGCAGTTAGTTATACTTCTTTCATATAAGATTTTTCTGTCAGTCACTTAAGACTTCAGGTGTCACTGTATTAAATTGCCTGTTCTAAATCTTGTTCTGCTAGGTAATATAAAACAAAAAGTAATGCAAGGGATTTTATTGATGTAAGACTAATTGCACAGAATTGAGCTGTTCTCCAGAAACTAGTCTTTTGAATGCAAAAAAATTTAAAAACAAATAAAATTAATTAGAAATGGAAGATCTGTATAACTTTCTTAACTTTATTTCTTTTTTTAAGTTGGAGTCTGAGGCAATATTTCAGAAGGAAGTTGGGGGGAAAATCTGATTTAGGGAAGCTGCAAAGCTGATTAAGATTGTAAGCTCTATACCAAGCCTGTTTTGAGCTGAGTGAGTTTGGGTGAACAAGATTAGTTTTTTGCTGAAGCCATAGAAGTTTGAATTTTGCTGAAGACTACCTTACACCTTAATGGGATGCTGTCAGGTTCTTTTGTTCTTAAGAAATCTGGGTGGCAAAAACAAATATTGGAGGGGAATTTGACATTTAAGTTTTAATCTGAAGAATTTAATTAGTTTGAAAAGCGGATGTTTGTCCAAGATTGAGTTTTATTTACTTGTAACTAACTTAAAGAAATCTTAGCATTTGTCCAAACTCGCATTTACTTTTTATCTTTTTTTGCTGTTTGTCTTTAAAATGTGCAAAGCTTTCTTCTATCATCTGCTACAAAACTAGAAATTGAGTCATTTTAACAGCTCATTGTCTCCCAATGGCACTTCAGGTGTTTCTACTCAGATAACTTGGTGAGATCCTTTTGAGTACCTGTATGAAAAGGAAACTCTAATATTTTAATGCCTTTTTGAAATACGTGATTCTTATGTTGTTGCATGGAGTGTATAGAATGGACTTTGCCTCCATGTACTGTATGGAGAAATTTACTCTTCACAGGTGGTGTTGTTTGCAAGGTGTGCAGAACAGGGATGTGCCAGATCACACATACCAAGGAAACATTAAGGTCAGGTTTGCAGTTGCTGTTCTGCTCTTCCTTCAATGTGTTTGCCTCTTGTTTCAAAAGCAAGACACCATGTTGCTTATTTCTTTACAAAAGGTGGCAGAGATAATGTTATATCCTATCTCTGTGCTTTATCGAGTGAACTGATGAACAGTTTTGTAAAGCATGAGAAATGCAGGTGATGGTCATCGCATGAAGGGAAATACCTTTGTGGAAGGAGTGTGCTTTTGTTCAGAATTGTCTTGCCTGCTAAGTGCAGTGTACCTTTTAACAAGTGTACCATTGCTTTGAAACTGAGTGGGTTTGTGGAGGGTGCTGTTGATGAGGAAATAATTGATTTTTGTCATTGGCTGTAAGGAGCAATGCAGGCTTGATCTGCAATTGTAAAAGTTGTGGGGGCTCATCAGAGCTCTAGAATCCAAATGTTTCAGCCTTTTAGCGTTTTATTACGTGACAGGGTGACATGAAATGCATATATGACCTTTGGAATGGGTCAGACTCCCATTGTGTAGTTTGATAGTTAAGCTGGAATGTCACTTGTGTTGTATTCTGGTTGAAACTCTACCACCAAGTAGGAGAGCAAGGCTGTAGAATAGAATGCTCCAAGCATCATGCTGCAGCCCTTTTGGGGTACTTCCTTGGAGGTGGAAAGCGCGTGTTGGAAAAAGATCTGGTGATCTTTGTGGGGATAGTTGTTTAGTTACCAAGCTGATTTACTTGAGGGATCAATACATAGATTGAAAATAATTTCCTGTCACAAAGTTCATTTAGGAAAGGTGGCTGTTGTCAAAAGTTGTACTGAATTATCATTGGGGCAGGAAGGTGTGGAAGTCCAGTCAGCAAAGTTAGTTTCAGCTTCAATGTGCAGATCCTTAGTGCTGCGGAGAGTGAAGCAGTGGTTCTGTGGGTGCTGGTGACTGTCTACATCAGTAGGTAGTGTAAAGTAACAGGATTGTATCTATGAGTGAAATGCTGAAGGCATGGTTATCCTTACTCTCTGCCTTTTAGCATCTCTAATTGGTTCTAGTGTGGTGCTGTGGGCTGGTTGTCTGCTCATGGTGGTTTGCTGTGCTTGCTGGACTGCCTTTTTTGGTGGAGTTTTGCCTGGGAGGTATCTGGTTCATGTGCTTTGAGACAGCTGTGTGTTGGAAATAAATTTGTTTTAAGTGGGATGGCTGAGTGATTTATTTAAAAATGTAAGAAAAAGAGCAGTCCTCATTTGAGCTTAAATGCTGATGTGTACTGAAGTCACTAGTAATTGCTTGAATGGTACTGCCCTCTGGGACCTTTTCTTGCTCTATTATTTTTCTGATCTTGTGCTGAGTTGTTTCCATGATTTGAATACACCAGACACCTTATTAGATATTGACCAAATTAGTTAACTTTTTTTTTTTCCTACTGATTTTGTATGTCAAAATATTTCAGTGGAATGTGTGACAGATGCTGGAGCCATGTATAGAAGCAAATTGAGTTGGGAGTAGGTCAGCCATCAGTTATAGTGACTTTTGTTGCCTTGGTGTCTGCAGAGCTCTGGTGCTGTACCCAGGCACCTCAATGATCAAGTCTAAGTTCCAGGCTGAGCAGGGCTGAAGTCACTAGGCTTCACTTGTTCTGAAGGTTGGCCTCTCTTGGACAGCAGGGACAGAGCAGGCAGCTCCTTCCTTTGAAGTCACAGGTGTGTGCTGAGGACACCACTTGAAATATTGCCATTGGTAGTTCTGGATCAATGGCTGCTACTGCCATAGTGCTGGCTCAAACTTGCTGTGGCTGTTACAGTGAGCAGTAAGAAACCAAGTGAGTGTACATCTGTTGTGGTCTGTGTAGCTTGTGCTGAACTCTAGGCCTTTCCAGAGGTGGTGGTGGAAAGTGCTGTGTATAGTAATTTTAATGCAATTAAACATTGTCAGTGTGACCAAAAAAAAGATGGTTATACCATGTTCCTCTGGAAGAGAGGTGCTGCAGCAGCATGGTTTCCTTCTACCTCACCCTCTTGGAGACAGAACAGAAGGTCCCTTGGTCCTTCTCCTTTGAGGCATTGAGAGTGTTCTGTCTTTTTCCTGACTTCATCCTTCACCCAGGTCCTCAGCAGCAAATATTTCATATCTGTTGCTCCTGTGGTTTGTATTGTCCCAGCTGTGGTATTTGTTGTCAGCTGTGATTGTGGTTATTCAAGGATGATCTGTTTTCAGGAACTATTAACGAACAATACTATTTGGTAATACTGTTTCTTTTTTTGTCTGTGTGACTGTAAATACTGGTGAGCAGGCCATGGGCTGAATTTCCCTTTATTATTAGGATGACCTCTAGACAGAGAGAGATGTCAGGCAGTTATTTTGTGAATAATGTTTGAAAATACTTAGAAAATTACTTTTACCACTGAGGTAAGACTATGCTGTCTATTAAGAGTAGTTCTTTTCCCTTTTTACCTTCCTATCTTTTGTGTACCTATACTTTTGCACTACATGTGCAGCCTTTTGTTAAGTGGATCCAGGCTGCTTATCTTTACGAGAACAGTGGGGGAAAAGAAAGAAATGTGAATCAGCAAGCTGATATGACTTTGCATAGGTTAATGAGTGCTAGAACTAATGACATCAGGATGAATGGCTGGGGACAAGGAGAATACCTGATTAACCTTTTGAGACGCAGTGTAGATTTAATGTCTTGAGTTAGTCCCATCACACATCCCACCAGTGGGATGTGGGGAAAAGGGAGCAGGGAAGGAAATAGATATCAGAGATACAGGTTCACCCTGTGAAAAGCTGGATTGGGAAGCAAAGCCATATTAAAGAATCCTTGTAAGAAGCATTGTATTTAAAGCCAGATACTTTCCTTGATTGTTAGCTGTGCAGCTCAACAAACAACTGCTATGGTATTGTGGAGTCTGGTGGGATCCTGCTGCTTTTTTCTAGGGAGGAGTGTTAAACAAGGGTCTGAATTGCTTATGAAGTGCCTGAAAGATTGAAAAAATTCAGCACTGGAGACAGGAAATGAAGTGAAGGTGCAATTTGCAAGGTTTAGGGTATAGATGGATATGTCACTTTTATGGGTGTTGTGGTTTTAGGTTATATTTACAGAGATGCATGTATTAAATTTAGGCACAGTACCTCTTGGTTTCTATCCCTGTCTTGCTGTGCTAATCAGGCAGTGCCCCGAGTTTCGTTCCTGGACTCTGATATATAGCATTGCATGAATTCTTGCAGTCCCTTCGTAGCTGGTGCTTAATGTTGGCTCACCAGTGAACCTGTAATGTTACTGGCCTTCTAAAGTAGGGTCCTCACAGTTCTGAAAGGGAAACCTTTTAATGTAGGCTTAGTTGTTGACAAACTTGAGGCAGCATATTATCTCACTTGTCTGCTTTTTGTAGTAATAGAACCTCACTGTCTAGGAAGCATGTCTCCAAGACAGATCTCTTGTAATTTTGTTCTCATATGTTTTATTCTATATGTAGTTTCCTGAAGCATTATGAATGAATGAGAAGAGCTATAGATTGAGTGGCACTGATGGTACCTGTTGGGGGCAGTGGGTCACACTGCTTTGGAAGTGTGTGTGTGTGTGGGGGGCGGGGTGGGAGTGGGGAAAAGGGGTGCACAGTTCTTTACATACTTTCTTCTGCATCAATAGTCTGACTAAAGTTGTGATACGCTCTTTCCTTTTCATCTTCAAAGACCCTTCTTTGCATTAATACAGAAATCTTAGTGTAGCTTAATGAGTATCCTGTTGAGAAATCATAAATTTGGTTTGTATCCCTTTGCCTGTACAATTTCTTTATAATCTTATATTATAATTTTGTGTCCCATAGGTCTCTTACAGCATACAGCCATCATGACAGTGAAGTGCAGTTGGTTTGTGTTGTTGCATATCAGCATAAAAACAGGTGATCTTCCAGCTCTTGTTAGTTGGCAGTTTTTGACAGATTCTTATCTAAGTATGTTATAGGCACTGTCTGAAGAATCAGGTGACCTGCCTCAGTACAGATGGTAGTGGTTGTCTCCTGAGAACAATAACAAAAGTCAAATTTTTTCTGTTGAGTGGCTTCATTTGTCATGTGATCCCACACAAAATGTTACTTTTTCAGGTATGTGAAACTGAGTGCTTGTTATTTGCGCTACTCCTCTGTCATTCATGCTGAATGGTGGAGATCCTGAAGGATGTTGTTAAAAGACTTGTATTAAGTTGTGTTGGCATGAATGGCTAGTTAATGAAAATCTGTATGCTTTGGTACTGCCTTGGAAATACTTTTGGTTTTGTCTGTTTTTTTCACTAATAAGGGTATACAAAAATCTGTGGGTGGCTCTGGTCCTGTTTCTCTGCATACATGCTTGCAAGGGGGCACATATGTATGGTGAAGAGGCCAGTTTGCTGAATACAAGATGGCTCTTCTGAGTTGTAGCCAGATCTTGGGTGGGGACATGGCATCAAATTTGGATTCTATACATTTAGCAAGAAATGAGAGGAACTTAAAACTTGTTTGTATGATGCAGTTTCTTCCTTAAAACTTTTTGATAGTTACTTGTCTGTTCTTGGATGGAATCAACACTGTATTTCCAAGAGATGCTTTGAAAGTAATACTGGGGACTGTTTTATGATACTCCCTGCAAAAGTTGTTTCATGCCCTCATTCCTTATTGTACCATATTGTAAGAATAGAATAAAAGTGTCTTTGAGTAGCTAAACACATGTTAACAGTAAATCTCCCAGCAGTCATAAGTTGATATTTAAAAGTACATGGAAAATGCAGGGCTGTGGTCTTTAATGTCTTAGGCTCTATCTAATGCCTCGTGTTTCTCCCTGAGTCTAAGACTAGGGGTACCCATGTAAGTATGAGTTGTGCTCTGGCCCAGGTGCTGAGTTGCAGGTGAAGGAGCTGCAGGGAGGAGATGAATTGACTTGCAGAATCAGGAAGGAGAACAGACTGACAGGGTCTTTGCAGAGAAGCTGCAGAGTCAAGAGCTTTGCAAGAAACTATGCTTGAGTAAGTGGATGATAGAGAACTTTGGTATGGGGGAGGCTGTGACTTCTGCCACTAGGCCATATTGTGGTGGATGCCGAAGACCTGATCAAGAACAGGAAGCAAATAAAGCCAGCTCTAGAAAACTGTAGGAAATGTCATGATTCGAAGACACTAGTGCACATGTGGGTTTTTAGTCATCCTGATATTTGCTGGAAAGAGAATGAAAGCAATTGAGGAGTCTTCTGCACTGCGTGGAGAATAATTTCTTGACACAAATGATTGAGTTAACCTGAGGAGATGCTGTGCTGGCAAGAGGTGATCAGGTGTGTGCAGCCCTGGGACCACTCTGAAATAGTATGGTTTAGGTTTCCCAGAGGAGTGAGTAAGACAAATAACAGAATTGCAGCCATGGACTTGAGAAGGGCTGTGTTTTTTTTGCCTGAGCCAAGGATTTGCGTGCTAGGATCTGATGGAAGACTGCTTTGGAAGCCAGTGTCCCAGGAGAGCTTGTTGATACTCAAGGATAGTCTCCAAGCATAGGAACTTAGTCAGGGTTGAAGTGTAGAAAGCAAATATGGAGCAGGTGAAGTCGGGCATGAGTTACCCAGAGTCAGAGTGTGTAGGGACATAATTAAGGAAGCCATAGCTCTGCTGGTGTTGACTACATATTAAAGGATGTGAAGGGGCAGCAGGAAGGTTTTGCAAAGGAAGAGGAAAATGAGGGCTCGTTGAGCAAGGTGACCTGATAATGGCAAAGGGTATGGAAAAGTCTGAGGTACGAGCTAAAGCAAGTTAGGTACTGAGTACCAGGAAGGTCTGCTCCTAGGTCCATGAGCCTGGTTGCAGTGTCAGGCAAAAGTGTATCCTTGTTTAGAGTAGGAAAAGATAAATGGGATTATGTAAGTGAATCAGACATAGAAAAGTCTATGGGGAGATATGGGATGCAACTGAATTGAGGGAATAAGCTGATCTCATTGTGAGACTGTTCTCTCCTGTCTCTGAAATGTCCGTACTGTCAGAGGGTCCTGGTAACTGGAAGGAGATAACCATTTCTTTGATACAGAGAACTACAGGAAATAATTGGAAAAAACATGCTGTGAATTTTTTTGGGAGACATGTCTTTTTACATGAAATATGAGAATAACTGAGCAAGTTTATTGTGGCAAATTGTGATATCAGGCGGAGCTGATAGCCATCTTTGATGTGACTTGCTGAATTTGTGAGGGAGTCAATTTAGGTAAACTACTAAGTGATTGAAAAATTTGATCAACTCTTTAGAGGTCCTGTCTGGCCTCAATTGTTCACCTTTGTTTGTTGCTTTTTTTTTAAAAGCTCACAAGGTGGGAGGAGAGCTCACGTAAGTACAAGCAAAATAGACTAAGTTAGTTTGTATTAAGTTGTCAAAGAGGCAAATACATGATATAAAATAGTCCTCGGTTATGCAATGTGAAAGAAAGAAGCTATCTCTTTGACTATTTAGTGCATCATATTTGATGAGAAAAGAAATGTCTCTTCGCAGATAACTTACATTACATGCTTATTATGGAAGTATGACCTTTTTTCTTTTTTCTTTTTTTTTTAACCCAAGGGATGTTTTTTAAAATTTCTTGTCACCTGTGACAGAACTGTCAGGTTCAGCTTTGGAGAAGTTTTTTTCAGGAAGATTTTCATTGGCATATACAATTACCAAAGTACTGATGAGATTCTGAGAAAGTATAAAGAAGTAGTAAATGTACATAGAAGTCTCTACTTGTCTCTTAATTTTAATAAAAGTCGAGTGTAGAATGTCCAAAATGTTTAATAATAGCTCATGTTTGACACTTTCTTACATAATTTTGATGTTCTTGTGCTTAATGTTTTTCAATGGTGCTTCAGCTGTTTGAAGGCTCTTCAGTTCCACTTTTGAGTGATGATTTTGTTCCAGCATGCACAGCTGTTGCTCTTAACTAGCTCTTCTGGATGCTGCTGCTAGTTAAGTAATGGAATTGTCAGTCCACTAGAAATGCTCCTGAACCCACTAAAAAATTAATTTGCTAAGCCTGGTGTTTCAGATTTTTCCTTTTATGTAAAGGCTTTTCCTCAGTGTAACCAAGGTGATTGTATTGCCTGGCTAATGTCTGTGCTCTGTGGAGGTGAGAAGCTGATACTTGGAAGGTGTTGTAGACTAACAGGAAAATCTATAAGAAAAAGGGGGCAGCAAAATACCAAACCAAAACCAACAAAACCCTCCCAACTGTGATAACAAGTTTTAGGTACTGTTTGCTGCTGTTCTGTAGCGTTAGGACCTTGACAGGTCTGCTGCCTGGTGCAGTGAAGGCTGGATGCTGGAAACGTGCCCGACCTGGTCTGCCTCTTGATGTCTTCCTTGGACACTCACTCACACTGTGAGAAATGATCCTGAGCACCTTTGAGTGTGGATGACATAGTACTGCTTGCAGCTGAAAACCTTGTGTATGTGGGACGGAAGGGACAGGAGTTGAGGGGTATTGAGTGCTGTTGCCTGATAAAGCCAGACCCTGGGTTTGTGAACCTTCCTTTTTATAAAGGAGAATGAAGTGCAGAATGGTTGGGCTTGGGCAACCTCACTGTCTGCCGCAGTGACCTGCTGCTGGGATTTGAAAACCCATCGCTTTCTTTTTTCTGTGCTTTCTGCAAGGTACTACTTTGCTTGCTCCTAACTTTTAGGTACATTGAATCTTAACTATTTGTGTGTTTGTTTGTGTTGTTTACCTTGCTAAGCATAGCAAAACTTCTGAGAGCTGTGGAAACTGCTGTCATATCTCTTGTGCTTTTTGTTTAAGAAGCCTTTATTTACTACTTTTATATAATGCTTTATTAATTCAGTAGTTGGTGATTCTTTATGCAGTAATTAAATGATCAATTTAAAGCTTATTTTTACAAAACCATAGTCCTAATATGGATTTTTTTATTGTATTTTGTTGTTTTAATATTTCTTCATGGTTTTAAAGTAATGTTAGCTTTTATTTGCTAAAAGAAGTGTGTATAGAGTAACCTTAAATATGTTATTGTTCTCTGTAAACACGAAGTTATGACTAATGTGGGATTTTAGAATTTGAATACTAAATGTGATTTTGTTTTACTTGTCATAGAGTTACAATTGAAGAGTAATTTGTATTTAATTTCAACTTGGTGAATGTTTTGAAGAGTTTTCTGTGTCATTCTTGAATATGAGTTGACTTGAGCCTGAAGTTTTGTCATGTGCTTCTTGTTCAGTATCTGTGGAGCTCAAGATTGGCAGATAAACTATAGACTGTGAACTCTGCAGTTGTGACACTTGCTGACAGCATGTACTTTTTTCATTTTTCCTTTAGAGGAAGTACTGTAATTCTGCTGCAAGTTAACTTCAGTAACTTAAGAGAAAGGTGTAGGTTTTTATATCTTAATGTGTCCAACTCAGTATTCATCCGATATTAAAGTTTCCGTGCCTGGTTTTTTTCTTGTTCTTTCTGCAGAGAATTCTATTTCAATTTATCTAACAAAAATAAACTTTTTTTTCCCCGGTCAGTTAGTTCTGAAAGTTATTTTTTTTAAATTAGGCTACTGAGATTCAAGAAGTGACACGGCTGTGTTAAGTTTTTTTTTTTTTTTTAAAGCAATTGTTATAACCCTAACATAAAGAAGTTTAAACCAGGTTTTTGATTTGAAGATATGCCCTTTTAAGAAAGTCTTCAAGTGCTGGCATTTATTTCCATCAGCTGAACTGATGGTTGCATGTGCTGTTCACTCCTCGTTCCTTAGCATAAAGAGCAACATCCGGGGTCCTGTGCTAGATAGCGAGTCCTGAGCTTTATCTGTTAGTGGTTGTTTTATTTATATGTGTAATAGATACAATCACTATTAAAATGTTCTGCCCTCAGATTTCTGTGAGTAAAGCTAGCACATTAACTTTCATAAATTCATTTTACAGGCAGGCATGCCTGCCTGTCTGCCTGCCTGTGTGTTCTCTGCATCAATATTCTTCTGCAGAAGAAATTTCTGTTGTACACCTTCAAGCAGTTAAGCCTACTGTAGTCTTCTCACAGTGCAAATAGTCACATCATGTGCTCTTTAAGAAACTAGGGATGTGGTAAGTCTGGGATGAAGGTGGCTGTTTGCTTTTAGGTTCAAATGAAAACTTGACACACATATGAATTCCATAGTTGAACAATGTTTCAAAAATTTTGTAACTTTGAAACTTGTTTGGAGTGGTGCTTTCTAGTCTGGGTTGCTTGGTTTCTTTCTGTCTTAAGTGCTCTACTTCTGCAAACTATTTATTTGTTCCCTCCCTAGCAGCCCATCTCTAAAGCTAGGAAGGAAAGCACTGAGGTTGCATTCAGTGGAAAAAAGTTACCTGTTTTTGCTCATAGTTTTGTCCAGCTTGATGTGCAAGAGTGAATAGGTTATGTTTTGTTTTCAAACTCTTTGGTTCTTGAGGGGAAAATGCTTTGTTGTGTTGTCCAAGCATATGGTGTTTAACCTTTGTGGGCCAAGTAGTTTTAGAATCACTTACTGATGGTACTTAGCATGGTAGGTAAGGTTGGTAAGGTATGTTTGATAAGCCAAAGAGCTGAGGGGTGTGTGTCATAGATTTGAGATTGGCAAATGTGTGCATGTGTAGACCAGAAGCTGGCTTTTGTTAGGGTGAGTATTTTGACACAGGAAGCTTGTGAAGAGCTCTTGGGTTTTGAACTTTGTTAGTGATCCACACCTGGTTTAAAAAGCAGACATTGAATAGTGTATGTGTCAGGCATGTAGTGCAACCACACCTAAATTACTAAATTCAGGGTTTTTTTATGGAGCTTTGCGTTTCTATTATATTTGCATTTACATATATTTTAGAACATTTAAAACATTTGAAGGAGAAACCTCTGAGTTTCCCCTTGAAAAATGTTATGCTAACATTATCTGAAAAAGAGCCTGTAAGTTGCTGCCTGTCTTGTGTAGCCCCAAAGGGAAAAAGTGCTTTGAAATGGGACAGGGGTTTCATTGTGAGCCTATGATCATATTTCAAACAGTCTGGGGCAGCGGAGGTGCAAGAAAGCATATGTGAGGGTTCCTGCCAACTTGAGTCTCAGTCACGTGGGCAGGCAGTCCCTGGATGTAGAAGCAGTGTGCTTGTAGCAGTATCATCCATACCTGCGAGAGTTTGCTCTGCTGCTCTGACTTGCATTGAGTGTTTAAACTGTCTTCAGCCAGGGAAATACTGGGCAATGGTAGAATATGCATCTTTGTACTTTCTTTGGTTTTTTTGCTGCCTGCTCTTTGCTTGTTTTTATAGTGTTCTCAACTTTTGGTCTTTGGTTTTGGCCGTTTTTCTTCTCTCTGACAGTACGTAGCACAACCACACATCATTGTGGAATTCCCTCACACCTCCTCCCATATTCTTTCAGTATCGTTTTCTTCTTTTCTCCCTCATCTCTTCCATGAGTGATGCATCATGCATTGAATGATATGATAGTGAGTCCTGGGCTTTATCTGTTAGTGGTTACTTTATTTATATGTGTAATTAGACTGAGAGAGATTAGAAGGATGGTATTGTTTTGGAAATAGTGAAAGATGTGATATTTTCTGAGAAAGCAGCTCCTACAAGGTTTTTATTTTACTCCTTGGCTGGTCACACGCACCCTCTCCCCACCCCGCACTCCCCATCAGCCATCTGTTGAAGCTGGAACATTACTTTTATGAATATCTGCTTTCTGTCATTTAAGAAGTGAACTTTGCCTATGTCAATGAGTTTCAAAGCTAGCATTACTTCTTTCAGAGCTCTGAATGCAATTATATTGTTTCAGCAGGAAGGATTCTTAAATCATGAAACTGAACTTTGAAACTTTAGATAGATTGATTAATTTTCTTCTTAAATTAAGGAAATTTACCTGTCCTTCTCCCCTCCAAAGAACCTAAATCTTTTTTCTCACTTGTACCTTCAAGATGAATTGCCTTGCTTTTCATCGTGTCCTTTTCTGCCAGCCTATATACACATGGTGAAATAGATGAATATTTGACATTTACTGTGTTAAAACAAAAAGCCAACAAAATTCATGAAAATCTCCGAGAGCTGCATCTTATCCAGGTGGCCTGCTGTTTGAAATATGACTCCTGGTGTGTATTGTACTCTTAGCCCTAGGATTCAGTAATGAGATTGAGTGGTATCTTGCGTGAGCACTTCTGGATGATTGACAGTGAGGTGATGTGAATCATCATTTATCAGGATATTATCATGCCTACCCTTGATAATTTCTCCCTGCTGTCTGGGGAGGTGGTGAAGACAGATAGGACTTTGTGATGTCAAAGTAATTAGTGTGTGTTGATTTCCAGCTGAACAAACTGGAAACTAATGATCAGGTAAATGAAGATGAAGTGCATTAGTGTAAGGATGAAGGTGCAAGGACCTTGGGGAAGAGCTTATCAAAATTTCATGGGGGTTATTTGAATATCTTACAATTTGTGCAGTTGCAAGCAATATTTTAAACTAGTAAAGGATACTTCTGCAACAGTCTATTTACATGTCCTTTGTTGATATCTCTTCTAGTGAGAGGTTCAGCACTAGGGTTAAGGGCATTAGACTCTCTGCTGTAAGGACTGGAAACTCCATATGATTTTCATAAAATCTGAGTAGTCAGTTTCCAGCTAATGGCATCAGTTTTGAGCTAAATGTTAAGGAATTCCAATGTACACTGTAAAGGTTTGTTTTCCAGAGACTCTTCTGATTTTAAAGTGGGGAAATTAATTTGGCTTTTATATATTTGACCCATGACTAGCTCCTTTCTGTTATTAAAATATTTTAATGTTGCTTGGTACATATGTAAATATCTTTAAAAATGTGGACTTCACTATATAATCTTGTGATACTGCAACAGGTGTTTAATAGGCATGGTAGTTTCTTGGTACAAGTTCTGAAGTTTTTATGTATGGGTCATTAGTGAAATATTTTTATAACCTGAAAAAACCTTTTGTGTGGGTGTGCACAGCTATGCCAATGTTTCAAATGATGCTTAATGCACAAGACCAGCTGAATATAATTGCTATATGAGCAGCAAGTGATCTGAGTTAATTTTATCACATGTGATTAGATATTGCTAATTGTAATTAACTGATTGAAAAGCTATCTGTTTTACATGCTTGCTTTTCAATTATTAAAATGGTAATTTACTCATTGTCATTTATCAGTAAACTTGTATTAGTATGCCAGTTTCCCAGATGCCTCTAAGAATAACATAGCTGTGACAGCAAAGTTTTGTAATTAAAGTCTCATGGCAAACCTATTCTTTTGGCTAATTTTTATGTACACAGCTTTCCTCTTTTTATTTCAGTTGCTTCTTTGGTGGAAGTGAGTGGGCTAGAATCTCAGGCAGGAATTTGTCTGTATTAATATGGCTCATCAGAGACATTATATTTAATTGGAGAGCCTGCGGTATAGTCGCAGGAGGCTGAAGGGAATTATTTAGCATTAGCAATGGCTCGTCTGGGAGTTGTGCACTAATCAAGGAGCTTGTGTGTTAACTGTAGGGATGATGGGAGTTATGACGATTATGACATGTGAGCACATGTCTGAATGAGAACTGGACAGGCAATGAGTTAATCAAGAAATATATTAAATGGCTCCCATGCTGCTTCATTATTACTCGGTAGAGTGTCTGTCAGATTGTGTACTTTAACAAAAAATAAAATGAAATTCAATGGGTAGATGTTTTTGCAAGTAAAGTTAATAGCAGATTTTTAACAAAGAACCTCTTTCCCCCTCTATTTTTGTTGTGAGTGTGTCCTTTTAAGTGCTGTGTTGGAAAAGAATAACTGAATGCTTACTCTGAAAAATGCATTTAAACATGTACCTCTCCAATCTGCAGTTTTTTGTATTTTGTTAAATGCTTGTTTTCAGTGAATACTAATTATTTTCCACTTTCAACCAGATGTTTTTAACATCTTTAAACTTTCACATAATTAATAGCTTGCTAAGATATAAAATTTATTTTTAGTGTTAGCAACTTCGCTTCAAAGAAATAAAAATGCTAATATTTTCCATTATCAGTTTACTCCAAACCTTGTAAAGTAAAAAATCAAACCGAGTACCCTTTAACTGTAGTGCATGGACTATTGCACTACTTACATGCCAGGCAGACACATTCTGTGCCCACCATGGTTAGAGGCATCCATTTCCTATCCATCGTGAAATTATCAGTTATGCTGAAAAAAGTCGTGTTTAGAGGAAATGGAACTAATAAATTGAGCTCTCCTTAAAAAAAGTTGTGTAAACCCATAAACCAACTGGATTATATCTGTAGGCAAACTTATCCCAGAGCTACTGTACAAGTGACTATGTGCACTTTTCCTGCTATTGTAAGCATCGCCAAATTTAATACAACTTTCTACCAAACTGTAACCTTCATGTATTAGCTTAATTAAAGCAGTGTTGTGGCTAGTACCCAAAGTGTTAGCCTGTAGGAGGTTGCTATTGAAATCCATTATCTGTGGAGTCAGTATTAGTGGTCAGCAGCAGCAGCAGAAGTAAAACTGCAAGTAAGACCCTCCCTTGGGTGCTGTGAGCTCAGCAGGTTAAACTGTCAAAGCTTCTTAAAGGATGGATAGTTAAACCCCCTGGAGTTATAGGTAAACCAATCATTTGCTGTCAGCAGGAAATATGACTTTATTTAGCAGTTTGGAGGGGGGAAAATGCTAACAGGAAAGAGGATTTAGAAGGAACTGTTCTGTAAGTGCATGTGTTGCTGTGCTATGTAGATTCCATGCAACTTCGAAAGGTTTTTTTTTTTTTAAATTCCAGGCTTTTTTAGAACAGGAATTTATATAGATTTACTGCAGTGGCTTGTAAAATTATACACAAGATTGAGTTAATTTATTAAACAAGTGAATATTACCTACATTTTGCATTACTCACATTTTGTGAGGAATACAAAAGTTTGTACCTCTCTGAAATGGAAACAGTTGTCACTCTGCAGAAATAGATTGTTTCTTTCCTTCAGTGTTGTGCTAGTGTTGCCTGTACATAATATGATTATCTCTTTTAACTGTATAAAAAATATTTACCATTGACAAGTGTGCTATATTTAAGATCTAAGTACGTATTTATAGAATTTATATGTAAAGGTCTCACACTGATATACTATAATCTAGCTATTCTGATGGTAATATTTCCCATATTTTCTAGATTTTACTTAGTCATCAAAGGTGAAGAACAGGAGCATTTGATTTAGAGCTTAAATTATTGCCTCAAAAAAAAGGATCCCAGAAGTGACTGCTTGTTATAAAAGGATGTGAAGTATGTGTGTGGGAAGACCTGACACTTTGTCATTGTTTAGTTTATTGGAACAAGATCTGTTCTTAAACTCTTGTGGGGTGGGGACAGAACTTCACAGTGTTCTGTGAAGAATGCTCTTTTGTATACTAAGACCTGTTTTCTCAATACATGTACTTTTTTTAAACTAAATCTGCTCAATGTCCTGAAAGAATAATGTCTGACGTTAAGGGGATACAGCAGAGACTAAGATTCTGCTCGCTGTCCTTACGTTACCTTAAGATGGAAAGTATGTATTATATGAAAGAAGCTGGGAGGTGTTACGGACAATACTTAATAACCCAAAAAACCCCAGACAAATTAAGGATTTCTCTAGAGTCATGCTAAAATAAAGGTTTTACCTTTTGAGATGTAGCTATGGCAGAACTCTGAGGGCTCTAAGAGATAAAAAAAACCTTGTTGAAAATATTTTTGTAAGATCATCTGGAAAAGGGTGGGACCACATAAGGTCTGGCATTGGCAGCCATGATTGAATTGTCCCATGTTGGTATTAACTGTGTGAAAATCGTATTTGGACGGTGCAGGTTTTCTTGTCTATCCCTGCCCATTTGTTAGATTGTACACAGTCCTTACAGATTTGGTGAGCCACTACTTGTCTGTACAGTCGTTTTCAGGTGTACTGGATACTCCCTGCTTCACTTCATGTATAGGTAATATGGGTAATATGTTTGGCACTGGAGAATAGACATACAAGTTCGCTTTAAGGAGGGAATGGAGATTAGTATGGTGGTCTGGTGAACAATAGATGCCTTTTCTAAACACATTATACCATAAGATAAAACGAAAAAATACATTCGCTGCCCAGTTCAATTTTTTTGTTGTTGTTGTTGTGTTTGGTTTTTTTTTTTGGTTTTTTTTTTTTGGTGAGCAGAGATAGCCTTATGACATGTCTAGCGGTCATCTTGAACTCTTCATCCTGTAACTTAGTTCTGCTGAACTGCCTTTTTTTGTTGTTTTTGGATGTCCTTGGCTCTGCCCCCTTACCTAGTTTGATACTTTGCTGGCTATGTTTTTTACTACGTACTTCTTTGTGCACTTGACATTGTGGTCTTCTGTGATTATTTTTATCTAATACTGTGCAAAATCTGCTTAAGCTTTCTTTGGACATGGCGTTGCAAATACTAATGGACTGTCATAGACCCTTACTTAAAATCTGAGTTAGGGCTAGCAGTTAGTGGTGGTTCGTAACAAATGCTGCTCTGTGCTTTCTTGCTGTTTGTTGTAAATGGGACCAAGTGACTGTCAAACACATGGCATAGAAGTGTTTACACTTCTGGCATGGGCAGATTTCTAACGGCCATACTGGTTTTAAAAGGTAACCTTGTACTGAAAAGATACGGAACAAGTAGATTTTATGGGATTTCTGTCTTATTGTGTTCTGTGAGTCCCCACGGCAAACATAAGCGTGCTTGGTGCTTTTTTGCCCATTACACTGTTTTTAGTCTTTATCTTGACATCTGCATCTTGAAATCTCAACGCTGATTTGTCTTTCAGAAGACTTTTGAGGGTATAAAGCTGAGGATGGGTTTTATGTAGAGGGCTATCTTCTTCAAAGTTGTCCTATAATGAGTGATTATAATACATTGGCAGAGAAGTGATTTTCTCATAGAACTAACAATTTTATTGAAGAACTAACAAAGCATTGTTTTTAAGAAATCTGAATACTCACAGTGGAGTTTTGAAGGGAAAATGCTCTACTTTTGTGAATGTTATGTAATAACATAATACTAAGATATATAGATAATATGAAGTACCAATACTTAATAAGGCATTGAAAAATATTTAATTCCTCTTAAAACATAATCTTACACTAGCCATGATGATAATTTTGACATTTTATGACTTCATTTTTGTGGTTTATTATAGGTACTGCTTTAGTACTTAACCTCAGTGGAAAAACCCATCTCCCTGGGGACCTAAAAGTGGTTAAAGAGTGTGTGTATGTATATATATACATATACACATGTGCATGTCTATTTTCTGTTATGCATATATATATATATTGCATAGGCATAAAGAAAATCTTTGTTTTAAAAAACCTGCACTGGAAGTTTCTCATCCTTAAGTTATTCTGCATTTATTCACAAACTGTTTTTTTTTTTTTTCCCTGGTATTTTCTTTGAATTATATTGCATTTTAGAACTGGTTTCTAAATTTCTTTTAAGACTGAAGTATTTCTGAAAGGACTTTTTGGGCTCTCTTGTCCCCTCTCATTCATTCAGCGTACTGGAGCTGATGATCATGTGGCTGGGAGATGGTTTAACTTGCTGATCTGACAAAAGTTTAATTTCCTCTCTCTTTAGATTGCTTTTCCACTGAGTGTTCTCTGTTCAGGTCATTGATCTATCTCAGCAGCATTGTGATTGCTAGGGCTGAGTGTGGCAGAGAGTTTAGGGGTGGGACCATCTCATGAGTGGCATCCTGTATATGCCAAAAGTGAGGCTTTTAATGAAACTTAATGCAAATCTTAATATATTAATTTTGGGCCTGAAGTTAGTCCACACTGGGAGGAACATAATTCACTGCAGGGTCTGCATCTTGTGTTTCTTATTTATTTATTTAAAATTTTAATCTTCCAAGGACTGATTCAGAATATATTGCCTTTACCTGATGTCATCTGTACTTTCCTTCTCAACTTTCTTTTAAATACTGTTGTGTAGCAGAAATGCCAGGTAGCTGTGTATTCACCTTGCTGTTGCTGTGAGCTGTTCTCTCAACTGTGAAACTGGTTTCAGGAATTCCTGTGTTTACTGCTGTGTTTCGATGCTGGAAGTTATTTCTGCAGCCCATCCATCTGTAGACAGGAACCTCATCTGAATGGCTGTTTACTGTATTCATCCATCTGAAAGAGGAACTCCATCCAAATTAAGCTGAAAATGGTGGATTGGAGCATGTTACTAATGCATACTGTGTTGCTCTGTAACGTGACGGAGCTATTTTCTCTGAATCCCAAATGTCTTCTGGGATATGTAGCTCAATTAAGAGCTAAATCTCTACTGTAGGAAGTTGACTGCGCTTGTATCCATGTGATACTGTTTCCTACACCTGCCTAACCACTAGCTTTCCCATCTCCCATGTGACTTACCCCTTTAGAAAGAGAAACAAAGAAGTATGTGTCAAATACATTCCTTGGTGAGCTTGTTTTTGGGAGAGGCAGGAAAAAGAAACAGCATGAGAAAGATGTGTCCTATTGCTTTGCTAATGTGCTTAGAAGCTGAGATTCCATTAGGGAAAGGCTGACATGTGGGTGCAGATGTGTTTGAAATGCAGGGAGGCTACTAAAAACACTGTAGGGCATCCCTATTTTGTTAACATCACAAAAAAACTTTTCTTTTTCTAAAACGTTTAATGGTGCAGAATCACATACTCTGCAAAGATGAAACTTGTGTCCCCGCAGAGCGTAGTGGACTGCTCTAAATAAATGTGATGAATTGGTCAATTCTTGCAACAGATGGACACTCATTCTTTGGTAAACAGATTCATTAAGTGTCTTCTCAAATTGTTAGGGTATGCTCTGAGGTAAAATTCTGTTTCTCCTGGACACTTGGTCTAGATAGTGTACTCCAAAATCAAAACAGTTGGCAGATGTATGAGTGCAGTTGTTAGCTTGCAGACTGGTTTTTCCCAGCACTCCAGACATCAGCAAAGGTTGTACTGGGGTGGCTGTGCTGCCTCTAATCTTCACTTGGATGAAGGAACTTTCTAGCTGCCCCACCAAAGTGGAAGGAGACAAGGGGAATGCTTTTCCCTCAGGATTGTGGGAAGTGTTTTGTTATTGATGCAATGGCTTGGAGTTAGAGAATAGGATATTCTGGTTTTCCACTCTTGGTTTGTCTACCTCTGTTAATCCCTCAGTTCATCTAAAGGTAGATTAGTGAACAATATGACTATGGATCTACTTTTTCAGTGATTCTACCAAAGAAAGATGGATTGTTGAGTAAAACACATGGAAGGTTGTGATACAAACCAGCTGTTTAATTCTGCTGAGTTTTCAATAGCAAACTTGTGTACTAGTTTTTGGTCTTTACTATTTTGGAGGGTGTCTTATTTTCCTTATTTTGTCTCCCTCTCCCCTTTCCCTTCCCCTTGTCCCTTATTGGGGTGGTTTGGGGGTCCCTGTCTCGTTGTTGAGGGCAAAACACAGGTAGCACTAGCAATAAAATCCTGATGGAGAAGCCTTTTCCACCATTGTTCCAGAAGGCGCGGGTGGTGAGTTATCTGTGAGCAAACAAGCAGATAGGAAAGACTTGAAGAGTCAAAACCATTCTGGAAGACTCTTTAGGTTATTATCTGTAATGTCTTTAGGACTCAAGACATTTTCTTGGTTGCCACAGCAAGCAGAGCACAGTTTGAGAGTACTCTACTGCATGACACCTTTAGCATGGTCTTCTTTTCGCAGTAGGATTGATCAGGCCTCTAGGTACAATGGGGAGTCCTTTCCTGTTCTTGAGGCAAGTGAAATTGGGTGTCTTTTTGACAACCAACAAATTTCCAGAGCTTCGTTCACGGGAGAGACAATTTTGGGACTGCTTTTTCTTTTTTAAAGTGTACAGAAATAAATTAGTGTTTATAAGTGAGAATGCAAACAGATGAAAATCTTGATATGTGTTGAAAAGTGCGTTGTCTTAGTCTTGGCTAGACATGTAGCCTTCCTTGGTTGGTTTATGTTGCTTGTCTTTTAAAGACTGCTCAGTTCAAACTGGATCCATTCCTTTTAATTTTAGTTGTAATCTGTGGATTTTTGAGTCTGCTGGTTAGTGAGGCTATTGCCATTTTCAGATTTCAACTAGTTGGCAAACTTGAGGGTCAAGAAAGGAAAAGGTACTGTTTTTTTAAAATTTATTCTTCTCAGCTGGTGTCCGCCAACCAAGGATCTAATCTAATGGATGGGCTGTTTTGAGGGTCATTGTAGACTTGGAGGGAATTGTAAGTAAATACCCTTCACCAAAACACGTTTGAAGGCCACTGAAGAATTGTTTTGCATAGTCCTCACGTAGATATTTATGGGCCATCAAATTAAAATGTTTTAAAATAAGCTTGCAGAAAAATCTACTTATGCTGACTCTGTAGGTTGACTTGTTTATTTGCATAAATTTTTATTTAGGTTTTTGAAATACTGAGTAAAAATAAATGTGGAAAATACGGGATGGTTGTGCTATTTATGCCTTTCACAGTTCTGTTGTTCATATGTTATAGAAATGTTTCCATTAAGGTTAAATGCTTAAATTGTGTGGCAGTATTTCTTTGCAGATAGCACCTTAAAAGCTGTATGAATACTGCACACTATGTGCTCAGACTTAATTTTATTATTCATGTGTGTGTTTTAGTGTGAAGCTGCTAAAGACACTTAGGTCAGATGAAAAACGTGTTTTTGGCAAAGCAGTAAATTTGAACCTTTTTTGCATCCATTTGAGTTTTGTTTTTTTTTTTTTTTTAAACTCAAGACTGTTCAGTGTCACAGGCTTTTTGTTCTGTTTTGTCTATGTCTTTTGGCAATGGTGCTGGCAAGATTTGAGGTGGTTGGTTTTTTTTTTTAGCTACCTTACAAAGGATTTACTCATTAGCCCTATTTTATGGGTTGAGCTAATTGTGATTTGTCTTGCTGAGCGGTATTATGCAGTTTGGGCCAATTAAGTGAATCCACTTACAGCAACGGATGTTGTTCCAATATATAATATTGATTTGAGCTATAAAAGGAGAATGACTTGTTTGATTAGATTTCTTTGTCTAGGCAATGCTCGATCTTATCTAGTGTACCAAACACTTGGTCTCTTCACTGAGGTGTTTTTAATTGCTTCTTAGGTTTGATTAGCACTGTAAATGCAGCTATAAGAGTTTTCCTATAATATAAATTCTGAAGCAGTACAGAAGAAGAATTAAGGGGGAAATGCAGCCTGCAACTCAGTATAACTATCTCTGCTGCATGAATATCAACCTGTGTTGAGACCTGGGGATGTGCAGGCTGACCTACCCTGAAAAACTAGGACACTGGGGAATCCCAGACATTTACCTCCTCGGAGATGGAGGAGAAGGGGAGTGAGTGTGTCTGTGTATGTGTTAATTAGACATTTACACTGAAGTAAATGACATCTGTCACATGATAAGTCTCAAACTGGTGAAGTATATAAAATCTGTGGAAACCAGGCAAGTGATATTAAGCACTCTATTAGGAAATGCATGTAGATGTATTTTTCTTTGTTAGCTCTCATGACAAAGTCAGCCTTTACTTTTTGGAATTAGTAAATGGGAATCACTGTGAAACAAATGGGAGAAAAGCGTTTTTGTCATGAACCAGAGCCACGTGAAGGTAAAAAACTCCGGAGTTGCTGAATATTTGCAGTGCTAGGGATCTTTAAATTGTCTTAGTGTCTTTGATTGTTGTATAGATTACATATGCACTGAAAGTAAGTGGTTTAGTTATTTTCATTTAAATAGTGTTAATACATTCTATATTCATATAGAGAAAACTTTTCTATGTTTCAGTGTTGATGGCCATCCATATTTAAATGTAATTTGTAATAATACAGATTTCAGCTAGAGATCTGCAGAAGCTGTGTGACTCCTGGAGAAAGTTGCCTTGATTCTGCTGTGTGAAACAGAACATCTCTAGGAGATCCACATATGTTTTAGGGAGTAAGTTATTAATTTTGGTATCTTGAGATTATGATTGAGATACGGGTTTAATTACAGGGATAATTCAGTAAATTCAGATTATTGCTAGGAAGAGAGCATGCTGCTGTCAAATGAATATATGTGCCACTCTCCAGGGTAAAGAAGAGCTAACATAAGCTAGGTAAGTTTGGTACTAACTAGCTTTGGTTCAGTGCTGTTCTTCTCAATTGGGTTCTCTCCTGCAAAGTGGATATTAACTGTTTTTGTGGTGCTTATGTCCAAAACTTTGGGTTATGGACATATTTTTCTTCTGGGGCATGATGGCAAACCCTAGTACCAAACTTGTTTTATAAATCCTCCTGAAGTACTGAAATATAATGTAGAAGGATCTCTGAAATCAGTTGGTGCTACTTTTATTACCTCTTACTGCACTTTGCACCCTGAGAGCTGCTGCAGCATGGAGCAGTGCTTGGAACCAGTCTTGAGCTAGTTCTTGTATCTGTATGTGGTCAGGAAGACTTGTGCAATAAAATAGCTGTAGTACTTCAAATTGTTTCCAGTTGACTTTGTACTTAATCCAAAAATAGTTATGCTATTTAATAGCATTCACTCTGACGTTGTTCTGCTAGGACTTGTTAAATCCAGAGTAGTTTATTAGTAGCTTGTTTCTCATAAATGCAGAACTGAAGAGATGGTGATGAGCTGATTGGCTGTTCTTGATTGGTTTGGGTTTGGGTTTCCAAAGGTGACTGGAATCAGTCTGTAGTTTTTGAATTAAGTGGAGTTTCTATAAAAATAATATTCAGTAGGTTTTGGCGAATCTTTTTTTGTTGTTGCTGCAATATAATTAGCCCTTATGAAATAGACTACGTAAAATATAAAACTTGTACAGAAATGAAACTGCTTTTAGACAAATAAGATGTCTTTTCCTGATTTCTGGCTGTTTGTGTTCTCTAATGTTGCAAGCCCTTGATAACTGCTTGAGATATATCTCCAGGCACAGGTAGCCAAATATAATTAAAACTTGCAGCATAAACTGCTAAAGACTTAAGGTTTTGCCTGCTTTTCCAGCCTTTGTTATTATCCATTCACACATGAGACTACAGGGTCAATTCAGATATTATGAAGGAATTGCATTTCTTCAAGAACCTCCTCAACTTGGTTCTTTGGTTTTGTTGACATTGTGTTTTGTGAAAAGGGAGAAATTACACCTCTCAAGTTTTAGTTAAGTGTTAGTTAGGGTCAAGTGTGATTTAAGTGTGTAAGATTGTGTGATTTAAGTGAATACATATGCAATCCTTGAATTTGAAAACCAATACATTTGGAGCTTGCAGTGCTTGAGGAAGGGGAGTTGCTGAATTCGTTGGACTATCTAGAAATATTGCATTATAAGTCAGCTTCTGCAGAAGAAAAAGTTTAGTGAATTACTGTGTGAAGTAATGCAGCATTTGGTCATAAGCTGTAAGTTTCAGTTGTCAGGTAGCTTCATATGATGGCTTTTGTTACAGTGCTTGCTAGTAATTACGTTTTTGCTATACTATGAAACTTATAATGTATTTGTGTTGTAATATAATACGAACCACAGTGCATTGTCAAAGAAATCTAAATACTAAGGGGAATTGTTATTGTGAATTACTAAGAAGAAACAGTTTGTATGTGTGCTGGTTTACTTGTATTTATAATAAAAGTTCATATGAGAAGCCCCCTAGATAGAAGAGCTGTCACTGAAACCTGAAAATTCAGAGGTTTTGAACTAGTGGGAGTGGGAATGGAGACCTGTTTTTTGAGGGATTTGCTTGGTGCTCTGAGAAGGTGTATCAGGTAATATGAATGTGATATGGCTACTGATTTGCTCTGTTATTATACCCATGTGAGGTGTATCAGGATGTGTAGAAGGCTGAACTGGCACTGAACTAGAAGAGGCACTAACAACTTGCAGTAAGGTGAGCAAGGAGAAATAGGGTAGGTGGGTTACAGTAGAATGTGGGAGAGGGGAAGAGTCAGAGCTCCAGAGCTGAATAGCAATGACACATTTCAGAAGGGAACAGGAGAATGGGGGGGCGGTAAAAGTGCAAAAGACTACTTGTGTGTATAAAATCAGTAGGTTTGCAATATCTTCTATAGCTGCTTTTGGTACTAGTAGGACTCTGTTGGTGTCTCTGTGTGAGAAGTGTGTGGGTATGGGATTTCTCCCTTCATACCTAACAGTAGCTAACTACATTAAGTTGGTCCTTTTCTATAGGGTAGCTTTTGGTTTTGTAAAACATACGTGCTTAATTAAGCTTAAGCTTGAATGACTTTGTGTAGACATGTAAACCACATTGGAATTCAAAACAACTTGAAATATATAAATCGATTGCGAAGATAAAGGTATCCAAGGGCTGTGCTGTTTCTTGAACTCAGTGCTGCAGGAAGGATGACAGGCTAATCTTGGTAGCATTTGGTCCAAATAGATTGCTGACTTAGTTGCTGAGGTGTACTTACTAAAAAGCATTAAAATCCCCCTGCATGATTGTCTGCACTAGTTATTAGGTTCTGGGGTTTTTTTGGTTTGGCTCTGTTCATATTATAAGGCTAATGCTGTAGTGGTAAAACAAAACTGACTTTACGGAAGCAATAATTCAAATGTGAAATGTGTGTCAATTCCAGGAGGTTATATGAACTCTCATATACTTGAGTATATGGCAAATTCAGAAGCTATGTAAGAGATGCCTCCAGAAAGAAACTTGAAATTAGGTGACAAGTTAATGTTTCTTCCTGGTGGTAAGATTAACGTTTGCAAAGTTCAGAAAAAGTAAAGAAAAAAAAAAAAAAAAAAAAAAAAAATGCTTCATAAGGACTTTTGTCCCTTTGACACATGTTTATTATATTTACCTGACTACTTAATTCTCATTGTATTGTTCAAATACTATCTGACTGTTGCTTGTCAGTGTTTCTAGATGAGTTTTTTTCTGGTCTTACTTTTTCTGAATGAGCCAATAGTATATGCAGGCTACTTTACTTCTAACTATTTGTCATACTTGACAGCATTCATACTACTTGCAAATTCAATTCCTTTTCACAAAGAATTAATTTTCTTGTTCATAAACTAAAACCATTTTGTTTCTCATATGTTAGTACTCATCTTCTAAAAGAACTGTGGTTTTAGATAGTGTATTTCCAGTTTCAAATGCTGAAGAGGATATCAAATAGTTCATAAAAATAGCTTTTAAAATTGGTAAGCATTGGACATGTCAAATCGCCATTATAAACAAGTCTTACAGACATAGCTAATAGTATTACACAGTTTAGGCAGTGGCATGCTTTCTTAAAAACATACTGAAAAGGAGCTTACAAAAAACAGAGTGGGGAAAAACTGTTGTTTGATTTCTTGGTTCTGTGTGTATTTTACTCCAAAGAAAGTATTCTGAACTGTGAAAGCATGTTAAAGACTACTCTAGTTAAACTTTTGTAACTTTTTCTTAAAGTTAAGTGTGTATGTGAGCTGTAAGTAGACTTCTAACTTCAAATCTAGCTATTTTATTATTCTGGGTAAAATACTGGAAATATTTGTACCTTTTGTATTTAACTAAAAATATTTGGCAAATGCATATAGATAAGGATACAATGGATTAGGAATCAAACATGAGCCTGCTTAAATAATCCTCAAGATTTTCTGGTTCATGTGTAGTGATATTGAACTCTTTAGTCATAGGCTTTAATTTGTGCATGGTGCTGACCTGATGCTGTGCAGGGACACTCATTGCATCCCTTCATTCAATTCACTCTAATTATCCCCAACTTCCTGGGGAGCCTGCTTAGAACTGGTCATGAATGTTTGTTATTAAGTATTAAGGTATTAGACTACTCTGGTTACATGTAACAAAGTAGTTTTTAGTCTGAATTTACATATAGATGATCAGTATAGGAAGCTGAAATTATATTTGTCATGATTTTATTTAATCAAATTCAAAATAATATATTGGAATAATAAAATATTTTGACAGTGGCTTAAGCTTAGAGTTAAATGAAATGAGATTTATTGTGTGAGTACTTGTATGTCAGTGTTGGTAATTTCAGTGTGTATTTAGAGTGGTTATGGTATGTAAATTATCTTTGAAACAATCAGATTTGTGTGCATGTAACTGGGTGATGGTAATTATTTTTGCTGGGAGCATCTGTTAATGCAGAATATTGCCTCTTCAGGTTCATGTGAAAATGGCGGACGAATCTGTGTGTGTTGGCCCAGCTCCCACCAGCAAAAGCTACCTCAACATGGATGCCATCATGGAAGTCATTAGGAAAACCAGGGCCCAAGCTGTGAGTCTGAATGAGTCTATCTGCTGCAGCTGTTTCAGATATAGAAAGCAGAAAAGCCAGAGTTTGTAATTTTTTTTTTTTTTTAAAGGTGTGGGGGGGCAGTGATTGAATATGCTATTCCAGTTAGTTCATGTCACATGAGTTAAATGTGTCTGAAATCGCTACTGGAAATCAAAGGCTTTGTAGCATCTGGCAGCACTGGTCGCTGATCCTGCAGGTGGCTGCTGGATTCAGCTTTCACACCAGGGAGTAGCTTCAGTTCATTTCCAAATTTGCTGGGGGAGAAAAAAAAATCCCAATTAGTTTTGAGCACTAACCCTTTATATGCCATAATGGCTTTTTTGAATGTTTTACAAAGTGTGCCTAGAAAAGCTTTTGCCTAAACTTAGTTTGAATCACTTTCTACATTATATAAATGTTATTTGAAGGATGGCAAGGTAATTGGTTCATCTCAAAATTGTTTTTGTTTCAGAATGTTTACAAAATGCATGTTAGATGTGCATAAATGTGGGCTAGTCTGTCTTTTTCCCTCCAAATTGGCCAGAGATTCGAAGCTTAGCAGGAATCAGTTGGAAAAACTAATATGTGGTTGTGTTCACATGCTTAACGTTCTTTGTTCTGTCAGTGAAATAAATGTATTATTCAATGCTACTGTACACAGAGCATTTATTAAAATAAAATTTGATGGGTATATATGAGCAATACTAATTACCTTGGAACAGCATTGTAATTTCTTTCAAAGATGATGTGGTGCTTTCAGGGGCCAAAAACTTTTATATGAAGAAAAATGTATTTTCTTCCCTTTGGGTTTCTGAGTTTGGAACTCTGAATGTGGAATTGAATATTGGTTCTTTTTAAAAGAGGGAAATGTAATGGCTTATACTTCATCTATCAGAGTGTATTAGATCAAGAATCTTATGTGAACTGCAAAAAGTAAAATGAAAACTTTCTCACGCCCATCTCAAGTAATTATGCTGAATGCATATTGGGATGTGAGTAGCAAATTATGATGCTTGACTTAGACAACTGAAGACAGTGTAGTGTGCTCTCCAGCAAGGGTCGCTAGAGGTAGGAGGCTTATGCCTATGGACTTGTGCACCATTGTTGTGATTAGTGCTGGAAATATTTTGGGATGAGGAGTACTTTATAGTGGTTATTGAGAAGAGAGTAGGTAAGCATTTGTATAGAAATCTGCAATGGAGCTAAAGACAAGGCAGTAGTTAAGTAAGGAATGTTTGTTTCAGAAATGGTAGCTCAGCAGCTTGACTTAGGACAGATAAATCAGTGTGTTAAGACAGTTTCTTAAGGTGTTCAAGCTATTTAAGTGCTTAGTGATCTACTTAACCTTCCCCAGTATCTGAAAAGGTGCTGGTAAATTTGATGTCTGGTTTCAGAATTCAATCGGCTTGAATTTTTTTTTTTTTGTCTTCCAAGGTACACCCGGGATATGGATTTCTTTCAGAAAATAAAGAATTTGCTAAACGTTTGGTAAGTTATTTCTATTGGCTTGACTATGCCTGCTGCACTAGGTGGCATATATTCATTACAAGGTACCTGAGGAATCAAGATAACAATTCCAAGCAGATCTAAAAGGCACCTTAAGATAGATTTCAATATGCTTCCTGTGCATGTGGATTTCTTTGAGGGGGTAATTGCAGCCTGTGTTTTCTATTGGAAAAAGGAGAGATGCCTGTTTGCAAGAGCGTACGGATGTAAGAACCTTTTGGCATTTTTGCTTATGCCTGCACTGTTTATGATGCTGCTCTGCAAAACTGGGTCACTGAAATGATCTAGGTTAAAAGTATCTGGTTTTAAGTGATCGTTTTGGTGATTCATAGCACAGCTGGTGAACAGCTGTATCAGCAGCCCTGAGAAGGTGCTGAACTGCACTTCAGGATGGGAGTGGAAAGATGTTTAAAAACTGGCTTCTCTGCTGGTGGTATTGTGTTGTGGAGCTGCATTCTCTGAAAGGACCAGAGAGCCAAGAGGGTGCTGTCTTCCTTTCTGAACTTATAAAAATTATTGTTCAAAACCTCTTTACTTCAGTAGGGTTTTTGTATATCACAAACTGATATATGGCCTTCTTACTGTTTNCCATGCATGTTATTTGTCTTTTTTTTTTTTTTTTTTTTTTTTTTTTTTTTTTTTTTTTTTTCCTCCCCCTGCCCTCCAAAGTTTTCATGGAGCTGCTTATAAATTTGAGCAGTGCTAGGAGAAGGTTAGTTACATGCACAACGTTTGAACAAAGTCCTGAGTGGATATTGTGTGTGCAGTCGCTGCAGATCATGTGTTACTGTCTATTGGTTTTGCTCAGAATAACAAGTACACGTTACACTGAAGTTTACAGTAAAAAGCCGTTGCAGCTACCAACTTTGTTATGGAGTAAATGAACCATAAAGCTGAAGAAACCACTTGTCTTACAGGCAGCAAGATGAATTTGTTTCTGGTTTTGAGAATAATTTGTACCTTTTTGATTCAGGGTAAAAAAACTTAGATGAAGAAGGTGATTCTAAAACAATAGCACTTTTGTCTTTAGCATTTGTGGAACAGGTCTTGTTTCCTTATACTGATAACTGTGTCCTTCTTGGCTTGAGTTCTAGCTGTAATACAGACCCTTACTATGTAGTTGATTATTTGGTGTTAGAGAACACCACCTGCTCATTAAGGAGACTATTCAAGAATGAAATCTAAAATCTTCATACTTCATAGTTGCTGTGATTTTTTTTTATTTTTAATTTTTTTTTCTTTTTAAAAGTCCCTATATATAAACAAGTACAGATTCTATGTGATGCTAAATAATTCTGCCAGGTGCTGGTGATGTTAAAGGTGAAAGAAATTTGCCAGGATTTACCAAATGTGGGGTAATCTCTTACATGCTAATTTCATGCCTTTTAGCAACTTTGTTATTACTGTTCTGCTTCATACTCCAGAGGCTCTTTTACAGGGAAGATTTCTGGTTTAATTTATAACAAACTCTGGTCTCACTGGATTAGGCCAGCAGGATAACTGGCTTTAGTTGGCAGTTCCTGTTTTTTTAATAACAAAAAAGATAATGAAATAGAAGTACATGCTTATGCTGTTTTGGTTTGTTTTACTGCCAGACTTTGAAATTTGGTAGTTACTACTCTGAATTAGATGCATTTCCTAGTAGTGTGGTTGTTATTTGGTGATGTGACAGTCTGGAACACCTTCTTTGGCAGGATTAGGCAGAAATGGAGGAAGTAGATCCTGTAGATCCCCTCCCCCTTTCTATTTCTCACCTTTTCTAGGAACAGTTTCTAACAGTTTCCTGAAATAATGTGGTGAATAGAAACATGCTTGAGTTTGGGTTGGTGCTACAGTCTCAAATATCTTTAATTACATTTCAGAAACCTGGTGTGTTCAGTTCTCTAAAAACATAATAAAAAAGTCTCAATTAGGACGTGATCATGCTTCCCTTGATGTCAGTGGCTCTAGAAGATCAAACCCCTAGTGAGAACTGGTGAAATTATCTGTCTTTTTATCACTAGGGCTGCTTATATTTTTTTGGGACACCCTGATTAGTATAATTAGGAGGAAAACTTGCCTGCTGTTTCTTTTCATTTTTAAAGATGGTAACAAATGTTTTTAAACTGTTATGAAGCTGGCAAAGGTGTTGTGATTCTGTTTTCTTTTTCCCTATCCCTTTCTTTGTACATACAATGTTTTGTTCTTTTGCACTGAAAGTAGTGATGGAACTTGTGAAACCTGGGCTTATTTGCTTGTGTACACCTGTACTTTTAAACCAACTTATATTCAGAAACTGAGAAATACACTCAACTTTCTAAACTTGCCAGTCTATCTGTAAAAGCAGTAATGAGCTCAAAGCAAAGCTTTGTCTTAAGTTAACACATGGAGGGTCAGTTCACGTGTAATCCCACTGTGTGATTTGAACAAGAGCATGTCTCTTTGTTCATTATTATCAGAATGATTCATGGAATAGCATATAGCTATAAACAGTAGTTTTAAAGAATTTGATGGATGCATTTAGAGTATTGAAAATTGCCGGTCTTTATTTTTCTCTTCTTTAGAGATTTAATTTTGTTCTCCCTTAGAATGGGGAAGAATGACACAAGTAAACGATCCTTTGTTTCCAAAACAGATTTTCCAAAAAACAATCAGTGGGTGAATATTTGGCATGTTGTTCATTGTGATCCAATAAAAATGTTGGTGCATTCAGTCCCCTCTTCTTGTATGTCTGTTCTGATTGCTGTTGATGGCTGACAGAAAAGAGATCCATGGCATTTATATTGAGTAAGACTGTCAAAAATTTCATAAACATTAAGATCAATTTCTTTACGATTGGTACTTGAACATGGAATCTTTTTATGAAGTTATGATAATGCCGATAACATTATTATGTAGAATAACAAAACATGGATTTGTGCAAATGTTCTTAGAATCAATGCATAAGTTGGTACTTGTAGTTTATGCGCGCAAATATATTTTTGTGTAAGTAATTTCCTTCCTTCAAGGAATAATTTCTTGATATTCAGTAGTGTCATAAATCTAAAAGTAAAATTAAAATCTATTGCCACATTGAAAAAATAAAATAAAATTGCCAGTATCTTTTGCCAGATGCTGTGCAGAACTGCAGGATTGGTTCACTCCTTAGTATTTCGGAAGAATTTCCTAGTGACCTCTGTGTTTAGGTTAGCTTGCTTATTGTTTCTCATTATATAAAATTAATGTAGACCCTTTCCGAGAAGCTGTCAGCTCTGTTGTCTTCAGCACGCCTTTGGAATTTGGGAAGGAGAAAGGCCTGAGACTAAGATGAGTCTTTTGATTGACCTGTAATTGAAAGATATCCTTTTCTGAAATAGCCGTTTTTCTTTCCTTGCTTGCAAACCTCCAGGGCAGCTGTTTTGGTGGGGGATAGGAGTATTGACTCATGTCTCTTCACATGTTGAATAGTTTGGGATTGGCTTGTGGTCACAGTGATTCTATTTCCTCTTTTTTTTAGTTTTTTTAAATCTGGCTGAAGAAGAGAAATGGGAGAGAAATGAGTGAGAGAAAGTAAGTGTGTGACTGGGTTTCACAGTCGTTATTCCAGAGTCAGTGCTGCTTCTTATGGTCTGCTGGGGTTAGCAGCAAGTAGGAGTCTTACTCCTGTAGTTGAGGTCATGTATGTTCTTGCTTCCTTGTAATGATTATAAACTTGAACCTTGATCCATGGTGACTCTGTGTTGCAGTTGATCATAATGGGATCAGTTTTCTTTTTAATTAAAAGAAAAACACAAATGAACTTCCACTTTCCTGACTGCCATGAAAGTCCCTTGGGAATCTACTGTTAAAAACAACAAACAAAAAATCAGCTAAATTATTCCTTTGCAAAGTCTATGAAAAATACCAGTTTTCAAGATTATAAATCTTCAGAGTATTTTGGTTTCTTGAATGTTTATATATGATAGAGTTCCTGCTTTCATGAAAGGTCATTGTGGTGCATTTTCTCCCAGAAAGTGATTTAATATGTTCATAAAATAATCTGAAAATTACAAAATTAAAGCTACAAATGCAACCTTTATCCTGGAACATGCTTGTTTTAATTTTTGACAGTATTTTGATGCTCTGTTTCTTGACAATAAAAGCAGCCAGCCACTACCCCCAAAATCTGCTCCTTGCAGTAGAATCCGTAAACATGGTGAGACAAAAGGATTCAATTTTGGAATAAGATTTGAACATTTTTGGCCTTTTTTGTGGTACCTGATTTTATACATCTTTTGTGCCCTTAGCAACTACTGTTCTGTGTGACAAAGGGGAGAACAAAGCAGACGCTGGTATTTCTCTTTACCTTTGAAGCTAGATTAACATTCTTGGCAGAATTAAAAATCCCAACAATGTATTGTCTGAAATAAATGGGCAAACAATACACATGGAAATGGTTGATCACATGTTTGTAAATGGCTGCTAAGTTTGAGAAGGAAACCAAATAACAGCTTGTCATCATCTCTAAGGGGACACGTGTCTGATCTGTGAAGAGCTTTGTGGATCTACAGATGTATGCACAGCTAATTATGGGAGTCTCATAATTTAAAATGTAAACTATTACTGGCAGGATTGTTTCTTTACAATTGTTGTGCATGGCTTTGTTATTTGTAAGCAAATGGTGAAGTTCTTTTATCGTGATTCAATGGATGTTACGTTTTTAAGAAACATTTGATGTGGTTCTCGTGCTGTTCCCACATGCATTGGCTTTCTATGTGCCACCTCATGTGACTGGTTAGCATTTGTGCTTCCCAAATTGCAAAGAGGTGGTTGAAAAAAGGCACTTTGGAAACTTGGTGTCAAGAAGCTGCTTGCTGCAGAGATTGTATCCTTCCAGGAGTAGGGAAGACAGAGCTTTTCATGTGGATTTCTTACATTATGCCTTTCAGGGCAGAGGTTCATTGCCTACCAAGGCAGCAGAGTGCTTACCACCACTGTCTGTGGTGGTTTAAGGTGCTTTGTCTGTTGGAGACTGGAGGTTATGTCTGTACAGGGTAATAAAGATTAGGCAATGTACTTGTCTAGGTGAACAAGTCACCAATTTGCTGCCCAGAAAAGCTTTACTAGTGACCCTAGAATGTTGATGGGTGACTGCTTACTCGGTTCTGAGGCAGAATACTTCTGAATGTTACTTGTATTTTTGTATTTAATGACAAGTAAACCTTTTCCATGGGAAAAAAAAATAATTAATTCTGCAGTATCAAGTTGCGTGAAGTCCGTGGGAAAGACAAATAGTGTGTGTATTAAATCATGGGCAGTATTTGTCAGACATTACTAGACCATGTGAGCTAGAAAAATGAAATGGAGTCATCTGAACTGTCTGCTTAGGCACTTAGCGTAGAAGTAGAAAGACTGTAGAAAACTTTGTAGAACTTTGTAGAAGACCTTTGCTAAAAGCTTTTGATAGCTTATGTTATGTCATCAGTGTCCTCTGTAAGATTGCCTATGCTGCAGAACAATTTGATGCTAGTTCTACCCTATTGCAAATAATTATCTTGAGCAACTGCTGTATATGGTTGGAGCCTTTCTTTCAAGGGCAGGCTTATGCCTAAACTTAAAAGTCTCAGGGTGCATATCTGTGGGTCTTGTGGATATACACATGTATAATATATGCATGTATTTAAAGATACAGGGTAGTGTTTTGTCAAAGATCTGTGTGATTTATGACAAAAACATTCTCCTTCCCTCTGGTTATTTTGCTTGAACTCCATAAGTTTAGTATGGTTTTTCTCTTGATCTCCTTCCTGATTAGGCAACTTCCTCTGACTTGGAAGTCTTAACCTATTTGTATTTGTTTTTCACTTAGAGTAAGCCTTTATTTTTAACTTATGTTTTTTAAAGCTACATGTTCTCCTGAAGTGGCTTAGGCTGAAAGCTTTAACATGTGCAACTGTCCTTAGAAGAAATGCAAACACAAAACATCTTGATTTAAATAGCAGTGTCCAGGAACTTGAGATTCTTGGTGAATGAACTGTGGACTTGCATGACTTCTGGAATGATTTAATGTTGTGCATGTGGTTAAAGAAGATATTGGAGAGATTTTTTTTGCCTATCTGGGCCATTCAAAGTAATTTAATATTTCCCATGAGGTGCCTTTCAACAGCAACACTTTGGCACACTTATTAAGGTGTGTGGTTCTGCAGATGAATTAATTTACAGACTCCTGATTTCTAAAAATTCTTTATTTCTTGACATGCAGTATCACTGCAATAGTACTTATTTCCAGGCTCTCAGGAATCCTTCGTGTTTCTTCAAAAGTGCTTTGTTCTGTCCTATTTTTTCCAATATTGCTGTGTCTGGTTGTCAGAATAAAAACTTATTGCTCTGTTTCCACAATTGCAATTATATTGACAACTGTATATACTCTTTTCCCATATTGCAGTAACAGAAGGCTTGCAAGCATAGTGCTATGTAATTCTCTTTTTACATAGGTCATGTAAATGGATATTGAAAGGGGCCTCTGGAGGTCTTCTAGTCCAACCCCTCTGCCCAAGCAGGGATGCTCAGAGCTGGTTGCCAGGACCATGTCTAGTGGGCTTTTGACTCTCTCCAAGGATGGAGGCTCCACAACCTCCCTGGGCAACCTGTGCCCGTGTTTGGCCACCCTCACAGTCCAAGCGTTTCCAGATGTTCAGAGGGACCCTTCTATGTTTCAGCTTTTGCCTGTTGCCTCTGATCCTGTCACTGAGCACCACTAAGCAGAGCCTTGCCCTGTCCTGTTTGCACCCTCCCTTCAGGTAGTTATGTACATTGAGCTCCCCCTGAGCCTTCTTCAGGCTGAACAGTCCCAGCTCTCTCAGCCTTTCCTCATAGAAGAGTTGCTCAAACAAAAAATATGATTATGTACCAACATAAGCACCACTTAATAGTAACTTACCTGTTTTGTCAGATTTTGTCACTTAAAGGCTTTGGTGAGTGCAACAGGAATGATGACCCCCATGTAAGAGTAAGAACTAAAGTACTGTGTTGACTGAACAGTTCCTGCTAGAGTTGTTATGCGTGTGTTTATGCGGAAAGTCATTAAAATACTTAGCAATTGAAATGTTTTCAGCAATGAAGTTTTGAATTATGAGAAATACTGATTTCCTAAAGGTAGGTGATGTGTTTTGTGTAGAACCTAGCATGTGCTTCTCACTTGCTCTCTGAAGGCCAGCTCTGTGTTCAGCTCCTGAAGATCAGGTTACTAAGCCAGTGGTCAGACTGCTGTTCTGACTGTGACCAAGCTGCCTGAAGAGATTGCTGCTCTCAGTGGCTTGTTGCTTGTTTGTCCCCATGTGGGGTTATTGCCCTCCTTGGATGTGCTGTAATGACAGTGTTATATAGGCACTTAAACGTGTTTTGTTTAAACAAAGATAACTTCAACACATCACATATACCCTGCCCCCTCCCCCGCTCCCAACTCCTCCCCTTATAAACTGGCTTTAAGCTAGTACAGCTGATTCTAGCAGAATCAAGTTAAATTTCTGCCTGACTTGGAATGGAGGTAAACTCAAAGGGATTGTAAACTTCTAACTTACAGCTGAATTAGTATTTGACAGAAACATTATTGAGAGAGATTTAGGTACTTAATGTAGGCTGATTCAGGTATCTAATTTACATTTTGAAAAGTCAATTCCGAGTGCCATCTGTTCATGAGGTATCATCAAAATGTTGTTTAATGGAAGCATTTAAAGAACTTAACCAAACAATCTTTGAATAATTTCCTTCATCCCCCCAAATACGAAGGGGGTGCAGGGAATGGTTTTCACCAAACATTGTCTCTCCCCCTTTTCCAACATATATAAGTTTACAGCAGCTTCTTGCAACATTGCTAGTCTGAATTATTGTAAGCTTTGAAACTTGGAGTGACTGTATACTTGGTAGGGCTTTTATTGCACAGATGCAATGGAGGATGGAGGAAAAAGTGGTGTTTTCTGTGACTCTGCAGGCCATTACTGTTTGGAGAAAGGTTATTTTCAGGGTCTTCAGCTCCCTGTGAGTGTAATAGAAAGGGAAAAGTTGCTACAGGTTGAGTTCCTAACCTTGGGCCTTACTGGTAGCTAATCCTGTTTTATTTGATCAGTTAGGATTTGACACCATTAGTTTTGTTAACTTGGCAATTTACGCATGTGTGAGTTTTTTTTTTAAACTGATCTCTTGAAAAGTTTAAGGAAACTTTGGTTAAAAATAAAGCTGTTATCAGTGTGCACACATTTGTCCATCATTCTGATTTTTGTATCAGAACTGGGCAGGAAGCGTACACCTGCTGAACAGTGTCTCCCTGTTTAGGGATGGGTTCTTTAATTGATACTAAATTATGGCTTTCAGTACACACAGGGTTAAGTGAAAAGGTTGCAGTAATATCTGGTGAGCTTTTTTCCTTTAATGTGCTCATTAGCAGTGCCAAGTGCAGGTTTTAGCACATGTCAGTAATTTACATTTAGTTGCTGAGTGGCTGCCCTTGTTCAAGAGTTGTTTTTAAGCCTGATGAATATACTTGTGTTGGGAATAAACTGAGTAGAAGAATTGAAAGCCAAATGCCCTGCCAGGCTTTTCAATGGGTGCTGAAGTTTCTAGTGGGTCACTGATTAGTAATGCATGGAGCAGCAGAAAAATGTGAAGATGCTGTCTAGAAAGGTTACTTCAGGTAGGTTTTACCATCAAACCCCTCTTTCTTTATAGCTACCTTTACAGTACTTTTCCTCAAAATTTCTCTCTTAGCAGGCCTTTCTTAATATGAGAATGTGGTATGTTAGATGGACATCCCAACTAGGTTACTTATTTAGAGGTGGCACAGGAAAGTAATGCTTGATCAGTAAGAGCTAGAGACAAATGATCTTATGGGCTGTGCAGTTTCCTGCTATCAGATTGTGATGATGAGCATCTCAGTGAATATTTGCTCTCGTACTTTTTTCTTTCCCCTGCCTTGTCTGATACTGACTGGGCATGAGGATGTGTGTGGTTCTCTGCAGTAATAGCAAATATATGTGTGTGGGATGCAGTAGCATTGTGGTTGGCAATTGAGATGCAAGACAAAGGTTGCTAGCTTTTGGGGGAAAATTGATGCTTTCATGTAGCAACAGCTTAGTTTGGTAATAAAACCATATGATTAACTAAATGTATTCTTGCTATTTTCTGAGCTGCTCTATTTTCAGAGCACTGTGTGGAAACTTATACTGTGAAATTATACTTTCCTTTGTAGAGAGGCCTGCATATATTATCTGTCCGAAAGGATAGGTATTGCAGAATTTACATATGTACACGGACTACTGAGCATTTTTATTCCAGATGCCTGTTAGGATCATACTGACATGTTCTTCAGAGCTCTTGCTAAAGAGTGCTGGTGCTTACTCTTTCCCACTCTCTCTATGGTATTGTGAACACTGTTTATATTCAAGCTACTTATTATACAGTTTGAGGATGGGGAATGCAATAAACATTTAGATTGGGGGGGGGGGGAACAGCAAAAGATATTCCAGAACATTCTTGTGAATAAAACCTGCCAGTTCATTGTGTAAGAATTTGTGAACTCTTTCATTAGCTTATCTGAACATTAGGTGCATATATTTAAATGAGAGTGCTTGCAGAAAGTAGAGCCATTTGAATATTTTTCACATGCTGGAAGTATTTTCATAGCTGCCTCGGTCAAATATGGAATTCCTATTGTTAATTTGCAAAACAGCTACTGTTTGAGTTGTCTGGGAAGGCTGGTGCCTTTAGCACTGTGCTAACACATAAAAGGTATCTGAAGGGATAATTCAGAACCGTGACTGTGGCAGTGACTAGACAACAACTCCTAGTTTATGAGTTGACAAGTAGCAAAGTATCTGTAGATGTTGCTGGAGAGACATTTTTGGTTATGGGACAAGACATTTTTCATGGCTTGCTATAAAAAGCTCTGGAGAAAATTATACTTTTTTTCATGAATAAACTTTTGTCAGATATTTTGCCTCGTGGTTAGGACACTTCCATGTTCTTTATGCTCTCAGAAGTCTGGAGATGCTTGCATGGATGGAAAAGAGCCATTGAGACTGGCAAACACAGTCATGAAGTTGCCTGAGTGAAGCTTTTACAGAGGTGGGGAGAGCATTTTGCCCTTTAAAATTAGAATGGTTGTAGTTTCTGTCATATTTGCAGATTTATGTCTTAGAGTTGGACTATGGTTCTGATTGGATCAAAGAGGGACAAGGGTTTCAGTTAAAATTCCCTCTTGCAGGTTTATGGAGGGACAGACTTCTGGGATGGGTGCTTGGTCTCTACTGAATAGGTCCTCCAGCCCTGACCTACCGCTGCTTGGCTGAAAGTGCTTCCTGAGGGCCAACAAAACCAGCATGGCTGTTGTGTGTGCCACTGCCCCAGTCATTTAGGTAAGATTAAGTTGTACACTAAGGCATTGTCTACTGTGTGTATTTGTGCACCGGGTTGCGCAACTACTAAAGGCAGGTGAGCTGCTTGCTTTCTGGTTCTTATGACCTTTTGGTGCTTTGATCCTTTTCTTGATTGAGCAAGAGTTGAGGCTTGTAGCTTCCTGTATGTCATTTGGTAGGAATGGCTTATGCTGTGCATGCCAGGGCAAAGCTGTTACTCCATTAAGGGTAGCTCTCAATAGATGAATGATTCTCTGGTCTTTGGAACAGGATCTGAAAATGTAAAATGTTACCATGGGTTGGTTGTTTTGGATTGGTTTTTTTTGGCGGGGAGTTGTTTGTTCTCTTAGTTTAAACGTTGAATTGGCTTTCTGTGGAGCAAGAGGCAGGTTGTTGTCAGCCAAATTAGTGTAGTCCATAACCACGCTTGTCTTCAAGGAGATTTTTGGTAGAAGGTATCTAGTGAATTCCACACCCACCCATCCCATACTGCAGTGTTCAAGGATGCTTATCAAGTTGCTCATTTGCAGTAATAGGTATTGTGACGTGTGCTACTTGAGGCATTAACTTTTGTATCTCAAAACTTGGTTAAAATAGTTTAGTCTTTTGAAGAACAATAATAACACATGAGTTTCTTCATATTTTAGGAAGCCAGAGAATTACATGTGTAAGGGACATTGTGATATCTTATTTTCAGTGTATATTTATATATATTTTTATTCCGCTTGCAGAAAGAATGTGTTTTAAGGTGGTACCAAACTGAAACACTTGACTTCTGTAAGACTGTTACTTTTATTCATAGGTTCTGTTTTAATAATGTTAAATAATTCCTGTAGCAGCCATATTATAGAAACATGACTTCTTTTGGTAAAGAACTGTAGTGGGCTACCCAAACACTATGTGTGCTGTTCTGTGTACAAAAGCTGAAAGTGCATTACATCTGTTTGTGGAGAACATGCCTTTTTAGCACAAAAGGGCTGCTCAGGAATCCAGTGTGTAAATTCGCTTTTCAAAGGCAGGCAGCAGGTGTGCTGCAGAGTGGTGCTTCCACCTATCCCACCCAGAGAAGTGAAGTTTAATTTGCTCTGGCTGGAATTTAGAAAGAATAAGGCCCCTGCCCAGACATTTGGACAAGGCATCTTGCTGGCAAGCTGTGCTTAATCTTACGGTATTAAATTTGAAGCCACCATGCTAAAATAACATCGGGCTTTTTAAAAACAGGTTACTCAAAAGGTAAAAAATGCCCAAATGAAGATCTCTTCCTTCTGGGTCTTGCGTGTGTATAAGGCAGTGTTACAATTATGCGTTACGTAGTCGCTTGGTTGTTTCCGTGGGACTTTTGTCTTATTTGGAGGCTGAGTATTTCCTTGTGTTTGTTCATTCTTCTGTGTTTGGCTTCAGACAGTATTCAAACCTTGCATTGGGCACATGTATATTTAAATTATCTGGGAATATTTGTCCATGTCTATAATATTTGTGAATTCTATACATGTTAATGCATTTATTCTCAAAACATCTTGTTGCTCTTGAACTGAGCAGTAGAAGATCATCCCCTGCTACTTCCTGCATGGTCTCCTCTTTTTTCGTTTTCCTTTGTTTAAGAATGTCTTAACTTTTCATCTACAAGGCATAGGGAGCTCAGGAGATAAGTGGCTTTCTTTTCAGTTATTCTTAACTGGAAGGAGCAAATTCAGATGGTCTGATGTCTAGTGGGTGGAGTGTGCTCTAACTGTAATGAGTTTACATAGTATCTGACAGCTAGGCTTTTCCTAAAAGGTTGTGCAAATTGAGGTTTTTGGTGGCTTATAAACTGAAATATGGGTACCTTTTTCATGAGACTAGTAAAGGCATTATTTACAATATATCATGCTTAGCATGATACAGTATGACTTCAATTCTGTTTTCAGAGTTGTTAATTGAAATCCTCCAGCTTCTATAGGAAACTCCTTTTCACTTCATTATAAATAATCATTTAAGCAGTTCTTTCTCTGAATTTTTTCAGTGGAAGTTTTAGCCTTTTGCAGACACTGAGAGAAATTCTCATGCAAGAAATCCTTGGAGTGGAAGACTTGAGTCCAGTTAGACTTAGAATTTGACACAAGTATGTTCAAGTAACAGAAGTTCCAAAGAGTGAATAAAGGGCACTCTAAGTTCTGCTCTCATATAGACTGGCTCTACCTCCCAAATATATTGTATAGTGTATATATTATATAACAAAATGTCTGTATGAAAGGAAATTTATCTGCCAGATTTTGTTTCAGATGTTAGGTTGTATAGTAGATTATAGTAGTAGTTTTTTTATTTTTCACAGCAGTTTTTTCTTCTTTTTATTTGGTTACTTGCAACTATATAAAACACTTTTCCAGTTATTTTAGTGCCTGATAACTTCAGGGTTCATCGCCCCTGTACATTTTTCAAATTATTAGTTTCCTAATGCATACAGCTTTAATTTACCCCCTACTGGTATCCTTAAATGGGTTTTCAAGAATTTTGAAAGTGGACTACTATAGTTGTATTTCAGTGTTGGTCCTGACTGACATAGAATTTCTTAAGTAGCCTCCACAATTAAGGGGATGGGAGGTTCAAACAACCCCTACGGCAAGAAGCTAAAGATTCTCTTAAATAAATTTGTATTTGGTTTCCTAGAGTGTTTTGCTTTGCTTATTCCTGGTAATTTGCCTGTTGCTTTTGCCAGTGCTCTTCCTCTTCAATGTAACTTAAATGTGTTAAATTCTGTTATAATCTGTTCTTCTAATGTAAAATACTTGATGTTAAAACATTTGCTTTGTTTAAAAAAATAACAGATGCAAATCTGACACACTGCATACCTCACAGCACCAAAATATCTGTAAGGCATGGCTTAAAGAATTGAGCACACATTTTGTATCTATGGAAGGGTGTATTACTGAGTATTTGCATATTATGTTCTGAATATAATTCAGGCTGTTGTTTTAGCTCCAAGCACCAGAAAACTACAGAACTATTTTTCTTTGAATTTTCCATTACAGCCTAAAATTGAAGAAGTAATAATAAAATATCTGCAGTATGTTCATGCATGAACTGAAGTCTATACAACTTTGAATCATTTAGCATTCTGCCACATTCCTGTGGAAAAATATGTTCATGAGGATTTGAACGTCAGGCATTTTTCTTGCAGTTAAATTCAAGTGTTGTCTTTCCCTCTTCCTCTTGAGTCTGTTTTCTGGTAGGGGTTTTTTTTTTTTTCTGGTTTCTAACTATTGTATGATCTAGGAGAAATATACAAATCCCTTCTCATATCTGATGTTCTACAGAACTGGAGACTAGGAAATTTGTAACCAATGCTTAAAACCAGATAAAGAGCAGCAGAAGAATGGGTGCAGGGGAGGTGGGGAGGAGGGAGGGTACAGAACCCATCAACCCAATCCCCAAAACTTCTTGCTGTGTATTAAGATTCCAGTCCAGCTAATTCTGGTAAAGTCTGCATTATCATTCAGTGCAGGAATGGTTTCCTACTGAATGTGTGACTCCATGAATGAAATATTTATACTGCCAGGTATTCTCAATGTTATGTAATGGCACATCAGTCTTGATAGTACTATAAAAATGCAGGCATTGCAACTGCCTTTGAAAAGTAGTGAAAGAAAACAGAGCCTTTGGGAATGAGAAAATGTTATTTCCTTTTAAGGAGTTTCTAGTGTAGCTTGGTTTTATCTTGCTCTGTTAGAGTGAAATAAAATCTTATGATTGGATTCCATTCTAGGAATGACAAGCCTTCCTTAAATATTTGGACTGAAAAGTTACAGCAGGGATGAGTTAAATGGGTTGAAATGGAGATGGAACCTGGCTAATAAAAATCCTAGATAATGATTAGGTTACAGCACAGTTGAATAAAAGTGTATTGCCTTTGTTCCTATGCTGGTTGAATGCCAGTGATAAGTTGAGTGATGTAAAATAATTAATGTTGCTATTAAGAGTTTTAACTTGTGATTGCTTACTCTCCTATTTGAGTATAAGATTTTTGGTTTGATTTCGTATTTCTGTAAGTCAGATAGCTGGAGTTTGGCCCTTGTTACCGTCTTGTAACAAAGTTACAAGCCTGAAGTTTCTGGTTCACATTGGAAAGTATTTTGAGGATTGCAGTGAAAACTACAGGTATCACTTTAAGTAGTAACTTTGTTAATTATACCAAAACTGAGATTGATCAGGATGCTGTAGTGTTACAAAGTACATAAACCTGAACCTCAGTCTTAAAATTTTTACAAAGCTCTTGGCTTGGGACTTTGAGGTCAGTTTGTGAGCAGGTTTGTGTTTTGTGGGGTTTTTTTTACCTTTTTTTTTTTTTGTTTTAAAGAATGAAAAACAACAGAAGTGCTTTGCTGTGCAGGAAAGGAAATGCTATTAGGCATCCAACAGTTGGTATGTCTTGATGCTTTTTTGACTTGCATGTTTTAAAGGAGTTATCTATGTTATCTGCATAGTAAGAGCCTGTAATGGAGACACTTCCCCTAAAACGAGGATCCACTGTGGTCTTGCAAGGAGTTTTGAAACTGGTCAAATGTATCATGGCGATTAAAAAACTGGTCTGATATGTACGATAGCTTTCCATCACTGAGGCTTCTGGCATTTAGTGGATACTAGTCTTTATGTACAAGAGTTAAGGGTTTAATTCTCCATGCCTTTTTTAAAAATTAAAATGGCTGTAAGACAATGTGTGAGGAGATCTGTATACTCCTGCATGGATTACAAAGGCATATCATTATATGTGCAAATGAGATATGTATTCAGACCAAGAAAAGAACATTTAATATATTAAACATTGACAAATTAATTTTTCTTCAGAGATTAAAAGCATGGGTTCCAAAACTGTTGTGGAATTGGAGTCCATATGAGTAAGTAAAACAGAAATTGTCCTTTCACCAGTGTAGTCAGTCTGTTAATGAAAAAATGTGGTAAATGGACCAATGAGAGAATTATTATAAGACAGCAGAAGTGTAAAATACCTTCCAAAATATATATGCCTACATAAGCTAGTTGAGAGAGAATACATTGAAAGGAGAGCGTGAGATTATAGAATGAATGTAGTTTTAATTTTGAGAACAGCAAGAATGCTTGCATGAACCATTTATACATCTGCCATGAAGAGATTTGCTCTTAGTACAAAGGTTGCTATGTGTTTTCTGGTCTTACGTTGAAGAATAAATAGCAGTTGAAGACATAGTCCTGGAGCTGAAGAAAGTTTGCTTGTAAGAGCAAAGCTGGAAACAACTTCAGTCACTTTTTTGACCGTTTAACAAGTTAATGACTCTCAATTTTTTAAGTGTAATGGTGGATATTGCAAAGCATAGTAATTGTAATTACAGTATCACTAATGTCTGCTGATGACTTTATCTGTATTAGAGCAGAATCCAAAGAACCTGTTTCTGCTCACCAAATCCCTGTAGTGCTCGATGTCATATGCACACACATAGTGAAAATCTGGTTTATGCCTTTTCCCCACTTTCAATTCTGTTACCATCTGAAGAAAAATAAAAAGGAGTATGCTAAAAAAATAAATGGGGAAGAAAAGCCTGGGGCTCTGTATGGGAAACCATAATCCCTGCGACCACAAAAAGGTCTCAATCCCCACCATTCTTTTGAAAAGGGCAAAATGCAAGCAGTCCCTGTGGCTGGGTAAAGCAGTGCTTAAAGGTATAGGTGTTTGTCTCTCTTCTTTTTGGTTACCTGTCAAGCTTCTGCAGTGGGAAGAGTCTCATGCCCTCCATTAATAGCAACATTTTAACATAAACCTTGTTTAAAGTGCGACTGACAAAGTCCAAGAATTTTCTAACCTTACATATTTATGGTGCAATATAAGCTTAGGAGACTACTTCATGTTACTTTTGTTTTGTTTTCTTAAAGGATAAGCTCTTGCTATTATTTCATAAAATTTAGGATTTGGGACCTGGTATCTGGATCGTAGCCCTTAAAATTGGAGAATGTAGTTGCCTGGAAAACAGTGTCAGTATTGGTCTTGATTTCTATATTTTTGGAACTTCCGCTTCTTATACATAATATTTTTGAGTTCTTTTGAAATGTGTTTATATTTAGAGTGGAAAACTTTATTTATTCCAGACATGAATTAACTAGTTCCTTTTTTATACATTTCTTTCCTGTACTGAAAATCTTGGGAGCTGGGATCTTTGTTCTTCCAAAAAAGTCTGTCTTAAGCACCAACTCTAGTTCATAAGCCATTTTCTGCATGTGAGTATTTTCTGTCAGTAGCTCATATTTTTGCATGGCGGGCATTTTCAGCTCTCTTGTCAGTAATCATTTAGTTTTGACTTTTTGTTTTTTAATTTCTAAGTTGTTGGAAAGATGATAAGCATCAATTTTACACAGACACTAATAAATAAGCTCTTCAGATTGTGTTTTTGTTCAAAAATACCCACAGATTGAAATTTTGACATAGGGAATGAATAAATTCAATTTGTGTCTGAGCAGTTAATGAAATCCTGTATTGTGATAATGTAGAGAGATAATTGCAACATTATATTTAAAATAACCAAGTATTTCTCACTGAAAGTGGTAATTCTTATTTGTTCTGAAATTTTTCCAAGCCAATCCTTTACATTCATGATTTCATGCTTACTTTGCAGCCATTTGACATTTATTTATGCGTCATGTTTGTGATGATTCAGGTAGTGCTCGAAGGATAAGGCTTGCGGAAGGAGTTCTACTGAAGCAGAACTGGTTTTCAGCAATAGCTCTTGAAGCTTGTTAAGATTTCTAATTTGGAATATGTCCTTCCCACCTTTCCTCTGATTTAAAGGCATCTTTACTTGGGAATTGGAAAGATCATTCTTTTTAACAAGTGATTAACATGTGTGTTGATCATTCTAGAAGTTTCAATGATGGGATGAATTGCTAGGAGGATGATCTAGAGCTTGCATTGTACATTCCTGTCTGTTTTAGCTTGTCCTCTTCCTGGGACTCCAGAGTGGATATTTCAAGTCCTGCTTTAGCTCCTGCTGCTAGTGGTATTCAGGTTGCTCTGCAAAGCATGGAACGGGAGCCATAATACCCTCTTCCTTCTGGTGGACATTTTTGCAAACGTGCAGTTTCACATGTCCATAAACTAAAGTTTTCCTGCTATTGCAAGGAGATTTTGGCCCTGATGACATGCTCCTGCCATGTCCTTTGTTCTGGGATGACTAATTATGTAGTCATCTAGAGCAAGGTTAAAAGAAAAAGAGAAGCTGGCAAAATGCAGTGGACTAGGTGTGAAAAATTAAAAGCCTGGAGGTCAGGACCTGGCTTTTTTGGGGCAGAATGGCACTAGAGTGACTTTGTTGCCATGATAGGGCACTTCTGGCTATTGGCAATTAAATTTCATATTTGTTCCGTCTTAAGCTGAGCCCATCAGAACAAGCCTCTTGCTGTTGTATTGTTGGCAGGTAACCACAAGGATGATGAAGGGACTTTTAAGACTGTAAAATCAGGCTTTAGAGTTAGAGTTGCTCTGGCATGTTGTGTTCCTTCTCTGTGTGCATTTGTGCTGAGATGCAGTTGGGATCTCTCCTTGTCTTTTCGCCTGTCTTCTTCAATTCAGGAGGTAAAATGTAGCCTTTTGTATATACTTATGGATGCTTTTTTTGCTGGTAGTATTTCAGGGTATGTTCTGCCTTTAGTTTTAAGGATTTTTTTTCTGTAGCTTTGAGGAACATCCAGTTGTACATCCTTTTCAGCATTCAACTCACAAGAGAATATCTGGTTTGCTAGGAATTTCAAGGTCATTCTAGCCCAGTGGATAAACCAGAGGTTGGACTTCTGAAACTTGTTCCATTTCACCATTTTCATATAACTTAGCTGAAATACTAAAGTAGAAAATGTTTTCCAGGGTACTGTGGTCTTATTTACTGTTTTATGCACTTATGAGACATGAGTTTGCAGTAATATGAAATATATACATTTATAAAATTTGGTAGTGTATATATATATATATAACAATTTGTTAGTTTTCTAGTCTCTGCTTATCCAAGTTTCACTCCCCTCTTGCCATCCCCATTTCTGTGGGGACCTTTGGAAAGAAATAAATATCAACTTTTCAGATAGATTGCCATCGTTTAGTAGGCTGATTTCCTCTGCAGTCTAAAATTTTGACATTTAGGTCCTGCAACTGTTTAAGCCTGCTTAATTTCAAGCACATGGTTATTTACAGGATCCAGATTTGTTTGTCTAATTACTTTATAGCATGAGTGAAGCCAGACTGTCCAACTCTCAGGCCCATCTGTTGGGAAGGGGAGGGAGGAACTTGACTGTGACTGTTCCAAAAAGCTGTTCCACCCTTAGCTACCAGATGAAATTTATCTTTCAGAGTTGGTGGTATTCAGGAATACATGGTAGATACTTTTGTCATAATACATTATCCTCTGAATAGCTGTGGCCCATAGGGAGCAGGGCCACAAGGGGATCTCAGGATTTGCTTCATTTTGAGTGCCTGTAAATTCTCTGGTACTGCATATTGATAGATATTATCGGATACATATTATCAACTTCTTTTATTTATGGCACTAAGATAGTGAGAGATTGTTATCCCAAAGCTGTAGCATTATGAATGATGTAACACTACATGTCCATCACATTTTGTTCCATAGATTTAAATCTGCTCACTCTTATTTCCTCACACTAGACAAGACATATAATCTGCACATGCTTTGACAATAGTTTGAAACTTTTATTATAATCACTGATGTTTATGATCACATGTAGTTCTTTGCTTTCAGTGTAAAAGTAAAAACAAAGGGCCAAATCTGCATTTTTGATTCGTGCAAGAATACGTGCAAGTAAGAACAGGGCTTGGTGGAAAATCCAAATTTATATTTACAAGTCGTATTACGTAAAGATAGTAATATTACGGATAACATCTTTTTAAGTTTGGCTACAAAAACATCTGAGCCTTTTTTCTTAATTTTACCAGCCCCATTTGCTGGCGGCTGTGGCCGTGTGGGTAAAGCCGCCGCCCCTGGATCCGTGCTCCTTCTCGGAAGGACGCCGGTTCGAGTCCTGCGGGTCTCGCTCTGCCAACTTCGTCCGGGCTTGCCCCGGCCAAGGCTTAGAGTGTCCCAGGGCTAAAGGGGGTGGGGCCAGTTCCGCGCACGCTGAGCTCCACGTAATAAATCCGTTCGCGCAGGCATAAAAAGCATCGTCGTTCGCGACGGCTAGCCACACACACACACACACCAGCCCCATTTAAGAGGACAACNGCAAGAATACGTGCAAGTAAGAACAGGGCTTGGTGGAAAATCCAAATTTATATTTACAAGTCGTATTACGTAAAGATAGTAATATTACGGATAACATCTTTTTAAGTTTGGCTACAAAAACATCTGAGCCTTTTTTCTTAATTTTACCAGCCCCATTTAAGAGGACAATATAATCACACACATCTTTGTCTATAGTATGTAATGTAAACTTCATGTAAGTAGAGCAAAAATGGAAATCAGAGGGAGAGTTATGTATGCTGACTGTTAAAACATACAGAAAAAAAATCAGAATTTCCTTAGAATGCTTTTCAAAGGAAAAAATAAATCAATGAGTTCTTCATTTACTTACATGCAGTGTATTGGACCTCTCTGTGGGCAGCTGTAGGAGTTATTTATCTTTCTTTACAGGGTAATTAGTCCACAGTTTTCTCCAAGGAACTGTGTGTAAGATTTGAATAAGAACATCCTCTATTAGTAATACTACTGTGTGCATCCTTTTACAAATAAGTAGTGAAGGAGTTAAGACAGTGCTTAACACAGTTCTGTGAAATGTTATCTTTTGCTGTGACTGTGTTGTCTGATGTTATTATGCCATATGTACACTAGTGCTTACTCAAGTCATGAGAGGACATCATAGAAGTACTACTTTACCATCCTCCCTCCCTCAGACTATTGCTGCTTTTTCCAAGTGCTTCCCTACCCATGCTGGTGTAGGGAGTTCCCTCTCGGCCCTGCTTGCCCTACCAGTTGTGTCTTCCCAGCACCGTTCTGTATCCTGTGGTGACCGAACACAGTTGGATGAGCTTGCATGTCAGAGATTTGGATTTTTGTTTTTAAACAATTATTTCACTGATTGAATGAGTATCACTTGTCTGCAAAGCTAAAGGAACAGCATACTTCAGTATAGATATAGAAAGAAGTGGCCAGGGACACCAGCAGCACCAGTTACCAGAGAAGAAAGATCAGTATTGCAAGGCTCTGCTTTCTCTTAAAGAAATGAATGTTGTGAGATTCAGTAGGAAGACCCATATCCCTTTATCTCAGACAACCTACAGGGGGCTTGTACTTTTTAACAAGGATTGTGCCAGGTGCCTGTCTACTGTTGGTTGCTGTAACCTTCCTCCCCTGACCAGATATTATTGTCTTCCTGATACTCTTCTCTTAGCTCTGTAGAGTAAATGAGATAAGAAGGGAACTGTGGAGACCTAATTACTGTCTTGAAGCAGCATCAACTGTAACAGGTTGCTCAGGCCATATCCAGTTGAATTTGGGATATCTCTAAGGATGGAGAGTCCACAGCTTCTCTGGGCTACTCATTCCTGTGTTTGACCACCTTCTGCCAGTATCTTGTGCCTTTCTAGATTGCAGCTACCTCACCTGTCAGTTGTCTTATTGCCACTGCCATGACAGTACCTCTGTAACTCACAGTTCTTCCTTGCCAGTGACTGCCACAGGTGTCTCTGGCCACAAATGTAGTTTTCAGTCATCCTGCCTATACCTTTTTGCATGCTTTCACCTATATTCATGCTTGTCATGATTGCCATTGTCTGTTCTAGGAACTGCCCTTCAAAATCCTCTAAGCACTCCTTGCCCTTTTAGTTGTTCTTAGCTCATATGGTTCCCAAACTGATGGCTGCACAGCTGCTGCTTGGGGTGTGAGAGGCAGGAGGAATTGGGCCCTGTGGTGGGCTGCTTCTTTTTTTGTCACTACTCTCTGACAGTTTACATGGGTGTTTATTTATTTTTTTATGTTACCCTTTATTTTGTTTGGGGTTTTTTGTTGTTGTTGGGGTTTTTTCTCTTTACCTTTTTTGTTTTGTTTTGTTGTTGTTGTAACTGCAGGGTCAGTATGTCCTGGCTTTGGTAGAAGGCAGTGTGTGTTGGTTGAGTGACTTAAACTTGGTTTGGTGTGGTGATGGGGAAAAAACAACCACAAACCAGTGTGTGCACATGCATATTCTTCTTGCTGATTCATTTACTGCTTCTTTAGCTATTAACTAATCTTTATTAATATAACTGGCAGTGGTATTTATTTTTTCATAAATATGCCTGCTTATAATATAATGTTTTTTTGAGTGTCAGAAATTAAATCTAATGCTGTTTAATGGCTGTCTTCATGGGGAAAATAACTCCAGTTTACTAATGAGATGCAGATGCTTCCAGTTTTCTGAAGTGAACTTAATGCTCTGTGTCTAGTGTAATTTCTGACATCTTTATAAATAATCTGAACATCTTCAAAACAGTCTTTATCAAATGTTTGAGGATGACTGCATCTACTGAAGAAATAACACTTTTCTAGATACCAGCAATTGCAGCTATTTGTCAGAAATTAAATTAGTAGCCTTCTTTTGAGGACAGGGAGGATTTTAAAGTACATCAACCTGCTGAGAAAAGGGCACTGTAGGTTGGTAGAATGGAGTTATCTATGTTAGAATTTGGTCAGGGCAGTGGGTTTTAACAGTCTTGTTTTCATCAAGAGTGTTGCTTATTCAGTGTCTTTGTCTTTTACAATGTTTGAGAAAGGATGCTTTTTCAATGTATTTGTTAGGGTGGTTATTAGGAAGATGATTCTAGGGTCATTTGTCTTCTTGGTTGTGAATATTAGGGTTCCTTATGCTTAAATCATCAGCAAATTCAGGGTGGTGTGTGTGTGTGAGTGTGGACAGTCACCATAAGTTTTAATTTGGTTTCTGAATATGCAGTATAAATATAATCATGGTCACCTAACTTTGAAAGCATTGTAGAATGTCTGGAAAAATACTGGACAGATTTTTTTTCAACGTACAGGCATATAATTAATATCCTTTGACTGCAAGCTCAGTGTAACATCTCTATAACACAGGGATGGTTTTTCATTACTTGTTGACTTCTAAATGTATTCTCATGTTTGTTTTTTTCCCCCCTGTCCTCCCCCTTGAAAAACACAAGCTAAGGTATTGCCAAGTGCACTTACTAGTCAAGCTATATGCTTGTGTTCCATATTCATTTGCAAAGCTTCACATGCAGCTTTAGGGCAGGAGAAGTAATAGGGCTGTATTAAGAATATGTCTTGTGCCCATGCATTTTTTTCATCAGCTCCAACATCAGGATTTTTGAACTGTTTGTTAATCCTGTCTTCCCTACTGAACTGGCAGTTTGATACAGAAAATGTTGTAGATGTCATAAACTTGGGTCCTTGATAACGTGAGATATTGTTTTGGCTGCAGTGATGAGCTGCTGTTTCTCTCCCCCATCATTCTGTCCTGTTTTTTCTCCATGACTGCCTGGTTTTCATTTAGACTAATGTGTATTTTGTGTTAAACATCTCATTGAACATTCTCTGCAAAGCTGAAGACTTTCTCCAAACTGAAAGCCAAATGGCCTAGAAAATAAAGCGCTGGTAACTTTGCTGAATTCAGTACAGAAATATGTACTGAAAAGAAAAGATCAAGAGATCTAATACTCTCGAAGAATAAATTGTACTTAATTGTATTTTAAAGTAGTTAATAGGTTTGGCTATTTGTGGCTCAAATTTATTATCTAATTGGTAAGATAGAGTACTTGTTGATAAACAAGGAATCTTTCTTACCTTAATAGCATGTTCAGGGTGGCTTTGTGGCAACACTGACACAGTACATTTTAAACTAAGTTTTGAATGATTAAACAAATACTGCTTTTACATCAGGCAAAATCTTGTGTGGTCGTGCAACTGGTAGAATTATTTTGTATTGTATGAAAAATGAAATGGTCTTCATGAGCATAGATGATCGGGAAGAGTAAAATTACACTTGTTAGTGTTTGCTACTTCCTTTGTGCATACCTGATTTCTTCTCTTTATCTTCGTGTAATCAGCAGCTATATCCATTGCCAGGATCTAATTGAACTTAATGAAGAAAGAGGTTCTGCTGTTAAGCTTCCGCATTCTCTGCTCTTCGTGCTGCTCACGGTGCTAAAAAGAGATGAGTTAACATAAACCTGAGTAGGCTGTTTAACCTTCTTTCTCTTCTGGAAATGTAGATGCAATAACATTTGCAGCTGAAAAGGCTCATTCCCAGTTTCTGATGTTTAAGGATGCAAATGAAGCATTTTGTCTTTTCTGTCGCCTGGAGGTGTTAAGCAAGGAAACAGAAAGAGGTTTCTAGGATTACTTCCACAGATTTCTTTTATCATGTAAAAAGCAAGGGTGGTTTCAATGCCATGAAGTGAAGAAAAGCAATATGGAAACCATCCAGGGAAAATTCTTAAGTTTTGCTTGTTTCTCCCTAAATTTTATGGGTATTTGTTACTACTGATGTAGTCGAATACTCAAGCTTTTTGCAGGATACCAGAGCTAAGTTCCTGCGCATTTTGATATGTGATATGTGTGTAATGTTTCATAGATGGTGAAGCAATTCATCATTATCAGTGGCATGTGATGCAGATTACTGTATATTCAAGTCTTATATTTGAGAAATGCTTTAAATTCAGATAATTAAATATTGCATTTAGGTTCTGGACAGATGTAAAATATATAGACATCTGAAGCCTTAAATTGTTCCAAAATTAAATTCTCAAGTTAAAACTTTATCATACTGACCAGATCCAAAGTGAAAACTTCTAAGTGTAGAACCACAGAAGTGGTACCTGTTCTCAGTGTCTTGTGCTTTGAGTCCTTGGAAAAAGCTACTTCTGTCCTTCTTTCACCTGGAAAGATATGACCTGGAACCATTTCTTCCCCTTAGAAGTTATAATAGCACTATGAAATGTTTGGTGAATGAGAGTGTTTAATTTTGAAATGCAGAATTAAATCCATTCAAGCACACTTACTCTTTGTACATATAATCTATGGTAGTATGGGTTCACAACTGGAACCCTATTAAGGAAGATGTCTACAGACAGCCCGATCCTTAGTTTTGATTTTGTCAACTTATCGCTTATTTGGAATTAAAGGGTAGATGACTTTACATTTTATTTAAAAGCTATTTTCCATGCAGTATTTGTGCTCAAGGTGATGCTGACCATCTAATTTTATTCTGGCAACTCCCTGGTGTTTATGCAGGAGATCATGCACTTGTTCTGAGGTGCGCACTTTTTTGGCACGGTGGAGTTAAGTAGCCTTAGATTGTATTTATATTGGTTCAGCAACTGTGCCTTTTGTTTAAGCTGAGCTTTAGACTACTCTAATAGATTGAGTTCTCTCTTTCCACGCCCACTCTTTGAATATATATACACTACATTTTGAAAAACATAAATATAACAATATATATGTATATGCTGTATAGCTATAACCTGCATTCTATTCCCAGCTTGCTTTAGGGAAGGCATGGTTGGGGCTTGGTTAAGACTTCTTTTCATTTGGTCCTTCAGAAGTTTGTCTGGCCTTCTTGGTAATTGATTAATGGATTTTCATGCCTCTGAACAGTTTAAACTGTACTTTGGAGACCAGTATTAACAGATTTACACCAGGGTTAAATCAGTTAATATTTCATAGAATGATGGCTTAAAGGGAGTATATTAACACATCTCCCTCCCTGTGCCAAAGGTTAAACATGGAATCTGGTGTCTCTGTTGGTTTATTTCCAAGCAAATGAGTGTATTCTAGCTTTAATTTTTGGGTGTTGCTGCACAGCAGGTTGTGGGTTGTTGTTTTTTGGTTTCTTTGTGTGTTTTTTTTTTTTTTTTTTTTTTTTTAATTGAGGTAGTGATTTTGAAAATGTTTTAGTGTTCTTTAAATTCAGTTTAAGAAGTGAGACAAACTTCTTGCAGCTGTGTTCAATTTTAGGTAAGGCTTTTTTATTCTGCTAGCTTTTTCTTTTCAAAAGAAACACTCCTAATGTATTACTATCTCTTACAGTATGTGCTCCTGCTTGAGACAGCAAGTACAGATATTTAAAATGGCACAGTATAGTGTCACAGGTAGTGACATAGCTTGTGTGGTGAGTTCTGACCTCTAAATTGCAGCTTTTGGAGTCAAGTAACGGTTTTGATTTTGAAGTAGGTTTTGGAACAAGGCATGAGGTCTGGCAGTCTGGGAAGCACAGTTCTTTGTCAGCACCTACTTCCTCTAGCAAGTTGCACTGGGCACTGTCACTTTTCCAATTGCCAATTTACATTTTGCTTTCGAGGCTAGTTGCTGTCACAGTCTACCTGCCTGCTGCTTTTACAATTCAAGGTGATTGTAATAGTATGTCTCCTTCCAAAAGCCTCAAACAAATCAAAAGCTACAGTAAATAACTACAGGAACCAAAGGCAGGTATGGTCAGAGGATACTCTTCCCCCTCTAGCATATCTATCCATTTATTTATGTCACACACTGTATTCCCTCTGTAAGCCTATACAGAAGGTTATAATTTACTTTTCTTCAGCATGGCTCATTTTGTAAAAATACTTGTTCTAATGAATGTACAGTATTGTCTTTTCTCTCCTCTGTGTGTGTATTAATGTGTGTGTATTCTGAAGATCCTTTGTCTTCAGAAGTTCTGCTTATTTCATTCTAAACAAGATCGGAGGAACTTTTTTCACTGAACTGCTGCAGAGTTACTACTTTCAGTGGTCCATAACAATACCTGAGCTTCTTACTGCTTTAAGCTTTTTCTGGCTTAAAATAAGCATGCATAGAATGGTATTTTCTGTTTGTTGGTACTAAATTTGTCGGTTGATGCTTGCACAGATCATTGGCTGCTGCTGCACATGTTCTTAATTCTGAGCCTTCAGGATAGCAGCAACAGGGCCCAGGTATTTGAGCTGATGTTTCTGTGCATCTAGCAGAAAGCCTCAGGATGTTCTTCCATGTCCACCACATCCTATTGCAGAGCATTTTGCCAGTTCAGTATTCCATAGGTTATTGAGTGGATCCTTCTTGTTATATATTCTTGTAGTATATTTCCTTGGGGATTCCTTCCCAGTGTTGAATGGACTGTGAAGTGATTTGCTATGTCCCCATCTTTTTCAACNTATCTTGTCTGAATCTTGTATGTGTTTGAATGTTTCATCTGGATTTTTCTGTTCTGCTTGGGCTTTTTTCTAGGTTGTTTATACCTCTGTTGGACTTTCCTTTTGCTGCCAGCTCTGCTTTTCAGCCTGCACTCAGCCCATGTGACTTAAAGGCTTTTTAGCCAGCTTGCTGTTCCAGTCATCCTTGAGCTGTGCTGCTTATGTGCTCTGCTTTGTGTGTGACTGCAGACAGCTGAACACACAGGTTTGTGTCCTTCTGGTGAGCTGTGAGCTCATGGGATGGGAGGTGGTATTTGTGGAAGATCCCAATTTTTCTGGAACGCTGTTTATGATTACTGGGCTGCTTGTTGCTGTTCCTTTCCCCTTTGGGTCTGCCTCCTTCATTGATTGTGTGTCAAAGGGGCAGTATAATAGTGAGAGAATTCATCAGCATGTAAGTATTTCACAGAAGCCTTTTCCAGATTCTCCAGTGAAGAAGAGAGTTAACACAAACCCCCTTGAAAACCAGACCTATGATAAAGTTTCTACTAGAGTTCTTGTCTGTGGACCTTCCTTCTTAATCTTTTTCACCAATAAATTCTGGAGTAAGTAACTTAAGTTGCTTAATCTTGCTGTTGCCTCACTGCTGCAGAATCTTGCTTCTGCTTTTCTTCTGCCCCTAAGTTGTTCCACTACTTGACCCCACATGTCAAAGAGTTGGTTCAAGCAGTGGCTTTGATGCTTCAAACTTCAGCCATTCTGTGATTCAAACAGCACTCCTCAGAGAAGCATCATGTTTGATTTTAAAACTAACCTTAAAACAGTAATGCAGACTTAAACGCAAGAGCAGCTCGATATGGCAGCATGCAGCCCCACTGCCTGTGCACTTGAGAGTTGGGGGATGTGCTTTCCCCCTCAAAAAGGTGGTTGTTTCCAGTTGCATGCACCAGCAACTCATGTCTTCCTTTGGTGCTCATTAAGCTTCTTTCTGTTTGGCTCATTTTATCTCACAGAAGTGACAGACAACACCCTAAAAACCAGGCCGTTGTCTGCCATGTTGGTCAACTGAGGGGCATTAAAGCCTGTCATTAAAGAAGGGGGATACCCAACCAGTAGGGCCGGAGTTAAGCCCTTTTCTCCTGAGTGAACTGCTGTTACTGTCTTCAATAACTATCACCCTGAGTTTGGGTAATCTTGAAAACATCATATGTAAGCCTGAGTTTGAAAACCTATGATTCGGTGGCAGTGTGCAACAAATTGTTTGGATTCTCCTGTAAATTTCATGTGTTTATTTAAAACCAGCTTTGTGTTTACATAGAAAAGCTTCTTTTCAATAAGGTAGAGCAGCTAGGGTTGCTTCTGAGATCTCTATCCTCTCAGCCATTTCTTCCTCAGAGATTGGAAACATTTTCCTACAACTGCCATTTCAGGTACCGGGGAAGAAACAAGCAGAAAGCCTGCATTGTTGTCACTGCTTCTATGTGGATAATTATAGGGGCTCTTGCACTTGGAAGCAGCTGGGCACTTGGAGCATATTTTGCCACATCAGCAGCTGTAAATGAAAAAATCCCTTCACCAAATGATCCTGAAAGAGAAATCACAAGATTCTTGATAATCATGTTTCTTTGTACATGACATAGCTCCTTGAAGGTTGAAGCTGTTCCTGTTAAGCTGATCACATGCAGATTCAGGTATCTCAGCTCAAATAAGGACACTAAAAAGTGTGTTAAATTGTCCATTACTAACATAGTAAGTGACAGAGGGTAAGTTTTAGTATTGCTTGTTTTGTCTAACTCTGGTTTGGAACTGTTCAGTCATTTCCTGCAGCTCTGGGGGGTCTGGCAGTAAGATGACTGGTTTGCCACAGATTCATAAGCCCACACAAGAGTATACATTGCCAAGGAACTAGTCTGTATAAAAGTTTATTATGCAGTTTTTCCTCCTTCATGTCTTCTATCTTTAGTTCTTATACTGTCACTGAGGCTGAATCCACTGCTGACTGTATAATGCAGTAGTAGCGAATATATGCATTCATAATTTCCAGGAAGAGATGCAAAGGAATCTCCTTTTTGAGAATCAGTCTCTTCAATTACCTCAGGTCCACAAGAGTTTGTCAAATGAACAGGTCCTTTCCAGATATTGGGAATGTGGGGATTTACACTAGCATAGGTCTGTTTGGCTCACTGTTCCCAGAGCAGTCAGATATATTTGACAGACTGTGAAGGTCACATGTAGCTCAATCATGAACTTCCCAAATGGGTTTTCCAAATCTTGCCTTGGCTTGTCATACTTTGGCATTTAGTTTTTGCTAAATTAGGGGTCCTGCATTCCCTGGGGGTCAAATTAAGGCTTTTGTCTGGTTAAAAGAAAACCCACCAAAACAAAAGGAAGAGAGAATGAACTGCTCATAATCCTTACGGCATGACAATTACACCTATTGTTACTGCTTTCAAAATAGAGGGGTTTTGGGGGAACTTTAGTGTCTACTACTTAAGACAATGGAAAATTAACTTTCTTTTATAAAATATTCTATGCAAAGCAGAGCAGTGATACACAGGTATCACAGTCATGTTTCTAAAGAAAATGTGGGTGCATGTTTATGGCAAAACTTTGTATGCTAGAAAATTAGTCTTCAAGGCTGAAATATGCTGCTGAATATGTGGAGGAGTAACAGAACTTTTGCAAGCGCTTGTTTGATGTTCAGTGTGTAGGTTCATGTATGTACAGCAGAGATTGTAGTACTTGCTATGATACTAACAAGTCTGTGTGTGGGCAGATTGTCATCAGACACGGAGTTTTTCTGATACAGTTTCACCATTTCTTGTGTTTGGTAAATGGAGGATGCTAATGGTCAAGTGCTGGTAAATCCCTGTGGGAGCTGAAGATGTTTCCACCACCTTCTTTCTTGTGGTCTGTTTTTTCTCTATCAGTATTGGGCAGTAGAGTTTTGAACAGATCCTTTAGTACATTATGTGATTGTTGGAAGTGAAGAAGCTGGGAACTTTTTTGGTGATGAGTTGAGAAGCTTTAGCAGAGGGCTTGAGTGAACATCTTTGAGTGATGAGGACTTAAATTATGGTAGCAAGACTTGCAAGAGTTTTTTTAGTGATGCATTGAGGTGACAAAGTCTTTTTTTTTTTGTGTGCTTAACTAAAGTTACTTTCAAGTCATGTAAGAGAATGCACACCTTTTCTGTGTAAGAGATGGCTAGAATACTGCCTGGAAAGACGTGGAACCCCTTTGGTTTGTTAATTTTGATTTATGGATGTTGCAGCATGCAGAGTTATGTGGTTTTTGGTGTCCTGTGATAACATATTGAGTTAAACTATTTTGTTTCAGGTTTTGTTGCAGGGAAATAATTGGCTGTGATGACTGCCTTAATTGACTAACCATATCAGGGAATAGCTGGTGGTACTAAGCTGCTGCTTATTTCCCATGAAAGAGTAGATCTACGTAAGGTACAAAGGTTCAAAACACTTAAAGCCAGGAGATGCACGTGTAGACAAGTGCTGTTTGTAAATTCTGGGTTATGAAATGTATATATTAAAAAAAGACAACGATGCAGGTTGCATCAGGTGATACTTGCATTAGAGTAATGTGAATCTGCTGCATATTATCTGGTACTTAATTTTTAAACAGTAGCATTGGCTGTATTCATGTGGAATGTTACTTCTATCCAGAATGTAACATGTAACAAATATACTGGATGCAGAGATTAATTTCTTGAAATGTCCTGGAGCATTCCTTCTCACATGGTTCATGAATCTTTCCTGAAGGGTGCTGTTTTCATCCAGCCACCTGTTTGGACAGGAGCAGAGAATGAACTGGGCACTTGGCAAGTCCATGCCACAGGTCACTGAGATGAGACAGTAAGTCAAGCACCATGTCCCCTGTGTGCCTTTTTTGTGAAAGGTAGATGCTTGCTGATGCCCTGAATGCAATTTCCAACCTCTCCTGTGACCTCCAGTTTGAATGGAGGTTTTTAATTTCTGTTAGAACAAAGAGAAATACTGTAAGAGTATGGAAATAGACTGCAAGCTGGAAGGCTTGGATTGTCTGTTAGGGCAGAAAAAGTTCTGGACCTGCTATTTTCACTTCTGGAGAATCTATGTTTTTGATGGTACTTTAAGAAGAAAGTGAAAAGAGGAAACAATACACAGTGGAGTTTAAAGTGATACTGAGCAGGATGCAAATGCCAGTCTTGTGACAGAAACTAGAAACAAGGTGTTTGCAGCTAAGGAGTGATTTAAGAGGGGGACAGTGTAATCTGCAGTTGTCAAGGATGTAAGTGAACCTTTTCCACAAAGCTTTTTGAGATTGGAATACAGTCTGATGACAGAAGAGAACTCTGCCCTACCTCCAGTTGTATGCAGGCATCTATTTGCAACTCTCTTGTTAAGAGGATGAAATATCAGTTTTCAGGTCACAATCTGTTTTTTTTCTGAAATAATCAGCTCCTAACTTTGTGCTAATATAATATCATGTGTCAACTCTTTGCTTCTTGTTACCCATCTCCTTGAAAAAGTGAATTTCTTATAGTGCCAAAGGATTTGAACACTAAATAATTATAGAACTGCACCCTCGTTTTGATCCTCCTATCTCTTCCTTCCTCCTATTGCAATCTTCCTAACTTTGTAAGACACCTTTTAATCAAATCAGTATTACTGAGTTGCTGAGCTAAGAAGCTGAATGTAGTAGAGAAGAAGTGGGCTGAGATAAAACCCCAGATGGTTCATTGTGAATTGAAGCTAACAGTCCTTTGATGTAGCAGAACTGGTGCTCTGCATTGGTTTGGGTGTCTTTGCACTGAGCTTCCTAGTGTGTCTGTAATACTGACCTGATCTTTTCTCTGTTATCTTTGGCACCCTGTTAGCTAGGATGATAGGAAGTTGCCTACACAGAGCTTCTGCTGTTACACTCTTCCTGCTAGGAAGCTGCTGACAGCGAAAATGGTGACTCCCAAGCATATTGGGATCTCTCAGCTCTTATAAGATCATGAATAGGAGAATGTTATTCCCAAGTTTAAAAAACAGCATTACCTCCTAAGGGCACAGGAGCAGGCAATTCACAAAAGTGAGAAGTCAAGCAGACAAGGCAGAAGGCTGGCTTGGCTAAGCATGGATGTTCTCATGGAAATAAGGCAAAAAAGGAAGGTGTATGCCCAGTGGAAGCAAGGTCAAGTGACATGGGGATGAATTCAGAGATGCTGCTTGTCACTGTAGAGAGAAAATTTATGTGACCAAAGCTCAACTGGAGTTGTAGCTGGCTAGAAATTTGTGGACAACAGAAAGAGTTTCTTCAAATACATTAATGGCAGTAGGCAGTATAGAAATATCATTGGCCTGCTACAGGATGGGGATGGTCCCCTCACAAACAGGGACAGAGACAAGGCAGAGATGTTTAACGCTTTGTTTGCCTGGGTGTTCAACTTGGATGATGGACCAAGGTGGTCTCAATGCTCTGAGCGGGAGTACCATGAGACTGGGAGAATGATCAAAACCCAGTCAACCCTGAAATGGTGTGGGACCTGCTGCTCCAGCTGGATCCTTA
>VXBX01004599.1:35381-105056 GCA_013400415.1 Scytalopus superciliaris | reverse complement strand
TAAAAACAATTGTTATTTGGAAAAATCTCATTAACAGATGTGACTGAAGTAAAAAGACTTAAAACTGATGTTGTTTTCAGGACTGCTTTGAACTTAACAAGCACCGATTTGTGGAGCAGACTAGCTAATGAAAGGAAATTAAATTTTCTGACAACTTCCCCTGCCAGCCCCCTTATTCTTCATGGGGCTGTTACTAGGTACTGAAGACTTTTAAAGAGGATTTTGTTTTATTATCGGACATAAATGAACCAGGTATGAACATTTCTTATGTATTTTTTTAAAGTTCTGACCTGGGTGCTTTTAAAACGGATTGCCTTGAAAGCTTTAAAAATATCAGGTTTCAGTTTAATGTTCATAAGTCAGCCCCCATAGTTTCAGACACACTTAGCAGCTGGTGATTTCCAGACATTACTGCCTTCCTACAAATTTTTTAATGCATGTCATGGGATAGTATAAATATTAGCAAATTTGGATGGAATTTTCAAACTTAACCCATGCCACTGTAATTTAACCCATTTTCCTTGTAATTTTGTATAATGGAATATATTGTTATCTGTGGAGGAAACCAGAATTAACTACTGCCAGAAAGTGATTTGGTTATTGAAAAGTAAGCAATTCACACACTTTCTTTTTTATTCTCTGATTTTCCCAGTACGTTTTGTGTACCAGGCTACAGTAGTATGAGACAGCTGAAGCAATAGGTGGCATCAACAAAAGTATTTTTAAAATTGTCGTCTGCTAGTAACGTGCCAACTCTTAAATGGAAACAATTACGGGAATCTTCTGATTTCAGATACAATTTAAAATGATGTATATAAGGTTTACTCTGTCTTCAGAATGGAAAAGTTATGAAATTGAAATGCTTGTGTTCTTTCTTCAGTAAACAAAACCCATTTGTCTTTAAAGAAGTTGTGCAAGATTTTTTTTCTGTACTTGAGATACTCCCAAACAATAGAGAATCAACTCCCCCTACTGACAGCAACCAGGAAAACACAAGAACTATCTGTGAAGACAGAAACAAACTGGTAGTGGACAAACTTTAACGATCTGATTTATGGTCCACTATCGATTGTAAACTTCTAAATTCTAGCATTAAATTCCTACAACTGCAGAAAATTATTTTGCGATCCTGGTTGTGTTTCCTGTCAGCTGATTCCTCGTTGCTTTGAGTTTCTCAGTATACTAATGATGAGGTAGAATTTACATTCCACTTATGGTATTAATTTTACATTCCTCTGGCTGAAAAGGGTCAGAAGGTTGTAAAATCAAACATTAAATGAATCGGAGGAGACAGTAGTGCAATATATGACTGCCCTCAGGACATAGTGCAATGGCTGATGGGATTAACGTTGGGTCTCATTTCCTGCTTTTACAGGATGCAGATGAAGCTGTCAGAATTGCAAGGGAAATTGGTAAGTTCTTAAATTAGCTATGGTGGGATTTGTGTGCCTCTCAGCAGACATGGTTGACTAAATTGAATGTGTAATAAGTAATCCCTATAGAACAAATAATGTTTTAATAGTTTTTAAGTTCCCTGTTGCCTGTGGGGGTGGAAGAATCTAGGCATTAACGCCCCGTCTCTTAAATCATCACATTTGAGCTTTTCAGACTGGACTTTACAGGACAAGTGCAGCCATGATTTGTGGAAGACATGTAATATGTTGTAATGAGTAGCTCACTGAGGGAGTTATTTCCAGGTATATCTGCAATTGGACATGATGGTCAGAAATTAGGCATGGTATATTTCGCTTTATATGGAGGCTGACACCAGTAATGTTATGATCTTCATTCTGCCTCAGTGTGTGGACTGCAGTTAGCTTGAGTATCATCCAGAGCACCAGCCTTTTTTCTGTGCTTACTGGAATAAAGTCACTATTCAGCTTCTGAATATCTTACAGAATGGTGAAAAGAGCAACCAGCAAACTGTCTGGGACTCATTTTGATGAAGGCTAAGTGTAATATGTGTTTAATGAGTTCTGGCTTTTATTTACTAAAGCTTATATTAGGGAAAATACTAAACCATATGCTTAAAATTACACATATTTCCTAAATGCTTTCTAGAAGAAGAATCTAAGTCAGTAAGATTTTTCTGATTTTCCTTGGGATTTTTCTTTCATTTTTCACTTTGAAACAGTAACCGTTAGAAAGTATTTTGGTTTATCACAGGTACATAATCCAAAGGGGGTGTTGGATTTGAAGCTTCTCTTGCTGATCTAGCTGCAAATACATTTCACCTGTGTCAAAAGATCTGGCTGTGCCTTATGTGTCAGATAGAAAGTGGGACTTGCACTGCTGCAGATAAACTCGAAGTGGAAAGATGTTACACTGATTAAAAGTTAAGTTGGAGCTTTTACCCTGCACTGGTTAGCTGCCCTGAAACCTCTCAGTGTAGGCTTGTCTGACTTCCAGGCTGACACAATTAGGGCCAGTGTTTCTGTGGGTTAGCCTTTGTGTCCTTGTTGGGAAGTCAAGTGATCACTGATCACTGTCATGGGAGCAGAAACAAAAGGAAGAGGTTATCAACCAAATTGGAACATTCAGAAGAGAAGTGTAGATAAAATTGGGTTTACTCTGGAATAGAGGCATATGACTTTTTATTAAATAAAATATTATTACTTTATTTCAGTTCAGTTTCTGTTCAATACTGTGTCTTGCTCTTGTGTTTTAAAGATTTCCTGCAAATATTTTAAAAACAGTTTTGATGAATGTAAATTTGAAGGCATGCAATGGCTTTCTAGACACCCATTAAAATTATTCTTGTTTAATTTACTTCTTCTGGTGTTCTGTTGACTGGTTTCTGTCTTTGATATCAGTAGCACTTTGGAGGTCATTATATCAAGGCAGTCTTAAATCTGTAATATTGAAGTCAATTACAGACAGCTGGGTGGTGCTTTATCTAGATGGAAAAATCATGAAATTGTTTTGATACAAAAAAAATTTGTACTATGCCATGTAGTGAAAGAAAAATGTCCTTTCTAGCTCTTTCCTCATATGTTTCAACCAGTTGATTAGTTTAGTTGAGCTTCTGTCTAATTGTGACCACTGATCAGAATAAAACAGTGATTTTAATTTCAAAGAATCTACAATAGGATGAAATTATAGTCTCTTGTGTATGTAATGCATTTGTCTTTGTGTATAAAGCACTTGATATGCAATGGAACACTTTCACATTGTTTTTAATTTTACTTCTCCAGTCTTGGTCTCTGAGATAACAGCTGTGGGTCAGCACTTAAAACAGTAAAACACTGCGTAAAGCTCTTTTGCTGCCTGTACTTTTTTCCTGCTTCTTCCTGCTGTGTTCAGGCCCAAGATCCAGTAGTACTAAAGCATGACACTTCAGGGTTGAGAACACTGTCTTTACCTGTTCCAGTGACTATTATCTACAGATACACATTTTCTAGGTATGGTAGTAAAACCTTATTTTTGCTCTTGGTTTGAAGTGTGCTTTCCTGAGTTGGTTGTCAAGAGAGAATATGCCAGAGATACAAGGCTAAATCAGGAACTGGAAGAAGTTCAGGCCCAAATTGCTGTATAGGCTCTGTTCTACAGTCTCCCTTCTCTGTTTTCTGGTGTGGGCTGTTCTCTTGTGATCCTTTCTGTGGTGCTTAATTACACTGGCTTTTTTCTCATGCTGCTTTTAGGTCTGTTTGTAAAGTTGTACATTAAGAACTGTTGGCTTCTTGAATTCTGAAGCACTGATGAAACTCCAGGAAGTTTTATTCCTCTGTTTGAAAGGATTAAACAGCTGTGAAGTGCAATCAGTTAAACTAAATGAAAGTCTGTACAAAACTGAAGAAGTGAAAAAGATGTTTTTTGTCATGTTTCATTTGACATGGGTTTAGTTAGCGCTAGCTTTTCAAAAAATGGACAGTGGAAAGAATCTGGTATTGGTACGTGCAGTATTGCTCAAACTGATATTGCACAATGCGTTTCTGTGCTCTGCTACCTGTGACTTTATAACAATGATTAAATGGCATCTAAAACAACGGTGGCCAAGGTGGGGGGTGGGGGAACTAACAGCTGTGGGACACCAGAGGGTTGTTTACTCCTTTTACCATTTAGATTCTCCTATTTAACAGCAAAAGTATGATCTTCAAATTGGACAGCTTCTTGCCTTCTAAGGTTTCTAGACCCATCCTTCAGATGCGTAGAACTATAGAATGAGAGTAGATACTAATCTCACATGCAATTTTCATTTCTTGTGAATTGGCATCTAATTTGAGGGAAGGATTGCAAACCTAACACCTACCCAAAAATGTGTCTGTTTTGTGTGAAACTCTTCACTGCTGTTGTGGGGACTTAAAAATGCTGTTAGAAATTGTTTGCATGCCTCTCCCTTCCTACAGCTAATCCAACCAATCCATATGAACATACTTAATCTGTTTTGATTGCTGCTGAATAGTACAGAAGTGGTTAGGAGAGTGATGAGTACTGCATCATGATCCCAGCATTCTGTACTCAATATGCATGCAAAACTTAAATTCTACAAAGCCTTCTTTTCAATGTTTGATACTGGCTAAAGGGCTGCTCTTCAGCTTAGTTTGGTGCCCCTGAGATCAAGGAGTATGTAAAGGCATATTTGAGCAAAATCTCAAGTACCCTTATTTTCAGGGGACTGGCTAATTTACATCCTAACATGTAGGGGTTGCAATTTTTCCTTCTCAACTCAAAAAGCTATATGTATCTTTTCAAAACAAGCCTTACTTGGATTTTTTTTTTTTTTAAATTTTATTTTACTTTTAATTATATTGTGCCTCTCTGGAATCTTTAGGTGCCTTGCATACCAGTGTGGTTGACGTATAATTACTATACATAAAAGGTGGGGGGGAGGGGAAGCACAGCGGTCCTGCTCTTGGTGACTGATACTAATAATACATGTATCCTATCTGAGAGTTTAACCATGTATTGTATGAACTGTATTTTGTAGCACATAAAGACTCACCAAGGCTCACTGTCAACATACCTATTTTGCTTTTGAAACTAAAGAACAGTAAATTAGGACTAGACTCTGAGTACAGAATTAAAATCAGCAAACCAAGAGACTGATATTGTTAGACTGAAATTGTTAGCATAACTGAAGATAATTTTTCCCAAGTACATGTAACACTGAATGAGATTAGATTATGGAAATTGTTGTAGTGAGTTTGCCATAATAAGGCTTAAAACACTGCTTGTTTCAAAATTTCAGTCTTGCAGTAGTGTCTTAGGTTGGAGAGAGTCTCTGGATGATTGTCTTGCCAGAGGTTTATGTTCACTAGTGTTATTGCAGTATATATAATAGCATATGCTGCATTTCTTGAAAATTAGTTAACTGTTGCTGCATGCAACATAGTATTATTTTGCCTTGACTCTTTAATCTCTGGGATTGTAGAGGCCTTGAAAATACTTAATAGTTCTGAATTGAACCCAATCTTACTCTGTGACTTAGCCCATACCCCTTTATGGACAGCATCAGATTTCATAAGAAAATGTAAGAGAGAGTCCAGAAAGGTTATTTGTGTGGCTCTGTTTGGTCTTACCCTTATACCCAGTAACTAGAAATCACTCTAGACTTCAAAGCATGAAGATTTGTAGCCTTTTGGTCATCCATGCCTATAGGAAGTTGATTTGTGCTCTGCATGTGCTTAATTATTACATCGCTACAGCTTTCAGCCGCACACATGCATTACAGCATTTGGTTTCACATTCTAATAATATGTTATGTTGGAAACTATTTAATTGATTTTTTTTCCTGTTTTTTTTTTTTTTGTTAATTTAATGTTTTCTTGTACTGCTGCTGCTTTCCTGTCTTCAATCAACACTACTGTTTCTTAAGCTTGAATCATGCCTTTTTTTTGGTGTCCATTTCAATCTTTTTAAGAAAAAGTTTTTCCAGATCTTGCTGGTTTTAGTTATCTTCTCCTGAACTTCCTTTCACATAGATGACTGTGAAGAAGAGGTGGATGTATTGTATTGCTGTCATTTGACAGAGAAAGAGTAGATTTAAATTCCAGAAAGAAACTGTAAACATTAGTCACACATATGATAGCAGACTGGACTGCTTCTAGGAATCATAGTCAAATGTGTCTTTCTGTCCCCAGATCAAAGCCTTTTACGGAATGTATCTTCAGTTTGCAGGGACTAATAGACTCCTCTTGCCAGACGATATCAGCTGGTCTAATATTTGCCTTAATGTTGTGACTTTGATTAAATATTCTGGAGACCAAAGGCATAAAGAATTTTCTACTGTCTTAAAAAACATCAAAAACTTTTTAATCAGATCCTTGATTTTTCAGTTTTCTGTATGTTCATGTGAAGAAAGCTGAAGTTCTCTGATATGAAGAAATTGTCTCAGGAAGTTGCTTTAAATGAAGAGACTGTACTAAAAGATAAACAATCATTATTATTTCTAAATTTTCTACATTACTAAATCTGCTTTTTAAAATGTGTACTTTGTTACTGTAATTTGCTATCTTTCAGAAGACTAAGGTTCTGACTCATATCCATATTATGGTGTCTTGCTCTCAGACTACAACATTGCCAATAATGTACAATGCTGTCAGATTTGTACTGCTCATTTTTTCTTACTACTTGTCAGTTTGGGGAAAATTTTTTATTGAAAAAAAAAAAGTAATAGTCTGTTTTTCTGATTCAATTTCAAAATACTCAAGCATCACTGCTCTTGAAGGGCTCTGTTATTTAAAACGTACTGCACCAGAAATGTTGATAAGATACAGATTTGCTTTCTCAATCTCTTGACTGTTAATTTACAGAGGTCTGCTTATTTTTGCTATTAATTTTTTGAAAAATTTTGTCACAGCTTATTTCAGTAGCAGCAAAGAACAGAATTTTGTTCCTAAAGAGATGTGAGCTTAAAAAGGTCAAATGCTTTATTCATAAATCACTTTGTTTCTTGGGAATAATTAATTCAGTGGGGTTTTTTTTTTTTTTGTATAAATGAATTAGAGAAGACAACCTTTCTTGGCTTTAGAAATTACTACATTGACAGCTAAGTTTTGAAAAGAAAAATTTCTCCTCTGTTCTCCCTCCAAACAAAGTGTTTTAATAAACGAAGTTATTGTCTACTGGCTTTATTGGACATGTGGTCAGTTGTCATGTTCCTCTGACCAACTGAACAAAGTTTGAACTTCTGTCTAATTGTTCCCCGCTGTTAGGCTACCCTGTCATGATCAAGGCCTCAGCAGGTGGTGGTGGGAAAGGCATGAGAATCGCTTGGGATGATGAAGAGACCAGGTGAGATGCTGTCCAAAAGCTTGCCTTGATGAATGCTGCAGTTACCCAACTCCCATTAAGCTACTGTGAGCTGACAGTTAAGCAGATATGAAATGTTAGACAGAGAAATTGGATATTATTTGGTTTCCTCCCTTTCACATAGTGAAGGGTATACTTTAGAAGTTTGCCTGTGTCTATTTCAAATTAATTCTTGCACAAACCTTACAAAACTGGGCCATTAATTTGAGTAAAAGCCCAACACTTAAAAATTGCCGTTAGTCCAATGTGAGACTGTAAATTTAGAGTGTAAATAACATGTTGCTGTATGCCTTTCAGAATGCTGATTTATTAATTGTCTCTGTTAGGAAGGATATTTATTGGCCCTGATTTGCAAGCATTAATGCATGCCATGAGTTCTGTTAAAGTTGATGAGACTGATAATTCATGTGTGGAAACATACGGTGTTACCAGAATGTGCTCTAATAAATTGCGTACTTCTGTGTTTAAAATATTTGCCTCAGCAAACTATTGTGCTTTTGTCTGTTTTGAAAAAACATTTGTTTAAACACACAGACATTTTCATGGTTCATGATGCCTTGTTGTTGATTCAAAGTTTTACAATATATTCTCAACTCCATGTGCCACTGATCTTATGGAAAAAGGTATTTTCTGATTTTTCAAAGATTTGTAATGAAAAGCCTATTTAATTCAAAATAACCTGAACGTTTTTCTTTACGCACAGAGAGAGCAGCACATGTGCTGGAATCAACTCAAAGTACAACTGAAATTTTCATTAGTTTAATTTAGTCACCTGCAAGATTTCCCTGTCATTTTTCTGGATAAAAGAGCAATGAATGTCCAGCAATTAAATTTTAGATTTAAAGAAGACATGGTGAGCTTATTTATACCTTGCTACCTCTATTTGTATTCAAATCTAAATAGGAAGAGAGAGTTTTGTGTATCACAGTGAAGATCTAGAATAACCTGCTTTCTTACAAGGATGCTTCATTCTTACTGCTTTAGAATCCAAAATTACTGTCTTGATGTTATTCAGGCAAGTAATTGCATGTATTGGACTTGAAAGGAAGGCATTAGTTTCTTGTTTTGTTCAGAAGGGAACAAGGGAGTTTGATTAAAGTATCTGTTTTAAGGTTAAAGAGGATCTAAAGTCATGGTTGCCAATTTGTCTTGAAGTAAAGTTGTGGTTACTGTTTAGGAAGTCACCTGGTAGAGCTGATTGGTATCAGTAGAAACTAGCTAGAGATATTCCTTTATGTACATTTGCATATCACTAATTTAGTGGTACTACTTTGACTCCATGCTATTTAATGATGATAATTTGAGTCGCTTGCCTTGTTTATGGAAAGCCTTTACATCACAGAATATCCTGAATTGGAAGGGACCCACAAAGATTATCGAGTCTGACTGCATTCTGAAGTATCATTCAGCTCATTATTTACCAGTGGTGTTCTTATAATAATCCTCTTGGTTAGTTATGCAAGCCTTGTCTTTATAATGTAATATTAGAGTAGTATCTAAAACGTGCTAAGAGAAGGCACAGACAATCAGAGATCAACACTGTTTACTGATGCTTATTTTAACATTTATGGGTAGGCAAAATTAAGTTGACAAAATACCTGTTGCAGAAGAATAAAAGTGAGATTTTAGCGAACTTGAAGACAAAGAGATTTACTTTGCACTTAAGTATGAAGTAAAGCATTTGAATTTTTCTTCCAGTCTGTGTGGAAGAAATATCTCTGAGATCATAAAAGGTTTGTTGTACGTATCCATTAGCTGTGTTAGGGAACTAAGATGGTTCCTTTTCAGGTGTCTGAGGAAGAACATCTGAGTGAGTGTTTTGAAGGTGACTTGACTTGTTAGTGACAAAACAATGTATCTATAGTTTTAATATTGCATAGAAAGTTGTTGAGATCATGTATAGTCTTGCTGCATCCAGTTGCATATAATCCTAAAAATAAACCAATTTTCAGCTATGGGCAGACCCTGAAAAGCTGATGTCTGAATGACCTTTTGCGTTTCAGGGTTCATAGATGCAAGGTGAGTGTGAAGAACTGTTGGTAATATTTTGATTTGTAAACTTGTTTTGGCTTTGTCTCGCGGGATTGATTTAAAATACCATTTGAAAACAAAAAGCCTGTATATAGAATCATGCAGTACTCTGAATTGGAAGGGACACTCACAAGGATCACTGAGTCCAACTCACATCCCTGCACAAGGCAACCCCAAGAAACACACCATGTGTTTGCGAGTGTTGTCCAAACACTTCTTGAACTTCGTCAGACTTGGTGCTGTAACCACTTCCCTGGGCAACCTGTTCTGGTGCCCAACCACCCTCTGGGTGAGAAACCTTTTCCTTGTTTGAAACATACTTTTGGATTTTCAAGACAGTTGAAAATATTTCTTGTTTCAGCTGGCTGTGTGTACTGTAAGAAGGCTTAAATGTATGTATGGCATGATATAGAAAAGACTGATGTGACAAACTTAATTGCTAACTATTACAGTATTATTCACTGTGGTAACTTACTGGTGCTTCATCTTTCACATACCTTAAATATGTCAAATGATGACAATTGTTTTAGATCCTCTCTGTTATATTCCAGCTATAGCTAAGATTTCTGTGAACTTTCATCTAATATTTCTAATAGAAATACTGAAATAAGTTTGCCATTGTTAGAATTATTTTGTTTTAATAGCCCTTCAAATGCATGTGACTGTGAAGGTTACAGTCTTGCCCCATGCCTCTGGGTAGGGCTGCTGTTGTGTTTTTTTTTCAGATCTGAATCTCTCCCAGCTCTCACTTCTATCACTTTTTCCAAATTTTGATCAAGTTCTAGAGTGGAAATTTATGTATGGTTGAAGCCACTGACCCATATCTGCAATGAAAATAACCCTGTATTCACTCTAACGTAATCCCTACCTAGCTGTCTTGGTTAGGAAAAGTATAACTTAGCATGCCCTTTCTTCATGTAATAGATACCCATTTAAAATTATATTGAAAATAAAGTGCAGAATTCTGAAAAACAGTTTACATTAAGTTCAGGTTAGTAGGTGCTTTACAGCCTGAGAAAGTTCTGTTGTGGATTGTATCTAAAAGTACTTCTCTCTTAGTGTAATGATCGTCCCAGCTCTGGTCTTGTATATGAAGAGCCTCTGTGCTTGCATCCCAGAGAGCCAAAAGTGCTTTCCAAATATAAGCAACCTGAAGTTCATGATGAAGTACACCAAAACATGACTAGGGTATGTGTCTGAATATCTAGACATTTTCTGTATAATTCCTTCTTTGACTGTGGAGAAACTGAAGGCTTCCTGCTTTCACAGAGTATGGTGAGTTGGAAGGGGACCCACAACGATCATCAAGTCCAGCTCCTGGCCCTGCACAGGACAACCCCAAGAGTCACACCATGTGCCCAAGAGTATCATCCAAACACTTCTTGAACTCTGCCAGGCTTGGTGCTGTGACCACTTCCCTGGGGAGCTCCTTCCAGTGCCCAACCACCCTCTGGGTGAAGAACCTCTTTCTAATACCCAACCTAAACCCCCCCTGACACAACTTCAGGCCATTCCCTCGGGTCCTGTCACTGGTCACCACAGAGAAGAAATCAGTGCCTGCCCCTCCTCTTCCCCTCATTAGGAAGTTGAAACTGCGATGCGGTGTCTCCTCTTCCCCAGGCTGAACACACGAAGTGCCCTCAGCTGCTCCTCATAGGGCTTCCCCTCAAGGCCTTTCACCGTTTCTGTTGCCCTCCTTTGGACACTGTTACAACAATGCTTTTAAGGCTTGTAACAATTGTAACTAAATCTTTAGGCTTCATGGCTTCAAGTGGTCTCCTGGCAGCTCTGAAAAGGAATTAATTTCAGGACTCTGTTGTCTTCAAAGAACAGACTGAAATTTTCTGGCAGAGGTTGTGATGGATCTTTGCATGTAAAGATACTTACTGGCATGTAGGTTCAGTATTGGAGGTCATTATACAGAAGCTACTGGCTCTTGTTTTAAACTATAGATTTGCAGATAGAAATTAGTTTCTCTAGCTAGTAGCTTCAGCAAGCGTGGGTAGAGCCCTTCCCAAATCTTTGTTCATGAAGCCCAGCCATGATGATGAGATTCAGCTGCAAACATGATACCCTCTAAGTTGGAAATTTGTACTGAATTATCTCCTAAAAATTACCTTTGAGAAATCTGGAGCTTTGTGCTAATACCCTTCCCCCTCATTGTCTCACTTTCTGTAACTTTTCCTAGATACTGAAATCTTCCACGCTTAGTGACTATTTTGAAAGCTTTCATCAAGGTAGCTTCCATTAACAGATATTCAGAGAGATGAAAGATTTGCCTTTTAACTTACAATAACAGGAAAATGTAAATTGGCCTGTTGCTGAAATTCTTTCTTGGTGCTTATGCCAATTTTGTGAGCTTAAGTCAAACATCTGCTCTCAAATTCCAAGAACATATTATAATTTCTCTTCTGTGGTTCTGTGGGACCATGCTGTGTTTACTTCTGCTATTCTACAGGTTTTACTTTTCACTGGGATGGTACAGCAGGATTTGTGGGAGTTTTTGTAGTCTGCTACAATTTTCTGCAGTTTCCCACCTTTCTTTAGAAACATCAATTGAAATATGGGGTGTGGTATGTGGGGCTTTTTTTTTCAGTCCTCATGATGTAATCTTCCAATGGCTCTGAAGAAATGAGCAGTGGAACTGGAAGAAATTAATAATGAGGTGCAATAATATGTAACAAGTCATCTTGAATTCCCCACCTTCTGAAGTAAAAGAAATATGTATGAGAAGACAATGCTTTAAAGAACTGAACAACATTACTTATTACAAGTCTGTATATTGAGGTTTTTGTCTTCCCAAAGCATATGGCATCTCAAACTACTGTGCAAAAATGGGAATGTGTGGGTTTGGCATCCTTGGTCTGTTCTCCACAGATATGTGCTGTTCAGGTAAGGGGAAGGAATCAATTGGATGAATGAAGAATGGTGTTTCCTAAAATTTATGTTTTTTTAAACACAGCTACATGTGTAAAATGCTGTGACTAGATAATTTCAGGGTTGGGTGGTTTTTTTTGTTTGTTTTGGTTTTTTTTTTTTTTTTTTTTTTTTTTTTTTTTTTTTTTTTTTTTTTTTTTTTTTTTTTTTAATTTTTACTCAGGCTGAAGCAGTGGATATTGCTTTTGTGTGTAAAAACAACATTTGAATATTTATTGGTTACTTAAGTCATAGTTTTAGAGGGCTTCTACTGTACTAATGGTTATCAAACATCTATTCTTAACTAGATGGCCTTGACAAGAAAAAACTATGTTCTTTTACTATTTACTGGTACTCGAAATATTGCATAATGACTGCAATCTTTTGTTAGTGCCTGGCTGCCTCCAGAGAAAGTTGCTGTTTTAATTAAAGCAGCAGTGCTGATCTCAGAGCTGGAGGCAGAAAGTTGGCATGGCTGTCTGACTTCAGACAACCACAGGAAGGCTTGTGGCAAGATCAGTAATGCTTTTCTACAAGTCAGACATCACCATGAATTAATATACTATGGGGAGGGAGGGGAACCTTGGAGACATCCAGGTTTTCCCCTTGTAGAAATGTGCATGTTTGAAGGGATCTAGGAACGTCATCTCATCCAGCTTCATCCTCTTAATAGCATCAGCACTCAGTTTGAAGCTGGTTACTTAGTTTTGCCCATTGGGTCTGGCAGTGAGATTATACAGCCTCCCTAAACAGCCTGCTCTGCTTCTCCATTCTTTCCAGTAATTTTTTTCCTCGTATCTAGTTGCAAACTTCCCACGTCATTTTATGGCCACCATCTCATTTTTCTGCTATGCATTGCAGTAAAGAGTTTGACTTAGTTGTCTTTGAAAACTCCTCTGGAAGGCTGCTATTAGGTGTCTGCTAAAGCCTTGCTATGTTTCAGGTTTCACAAACCTAGCTCTGACCAGCTTACTTGAGCCTATCAACATCTTTGAGTACTAGATATGTCTAAAACTAGGTGCAGTAAGTGTGAATAGGTACTGAGCAGGTCTAACAGGTGCTGAATAAAGGAGAGTAATTGCTGCTGTTGGTCTGCTGCAGCTGATGCAGCCCCGTTTCATTGGCCTTCATTACTGCCAGGTGTGCTGTTCACTTGCATTGCAGCCTGTTATTCCGCAGGACCCCCTAAGGAAAGTTAAGCAGCCAGTCAGTTCTGCAGCCTGTAGCAATGCGGGGGTGATTATTCTGTGCTAGGTACAGGACTCTCCTTCTGTTCTTGTGGAAATTTGTGAGACATTTGTGAGCTCATTCCTGTGTGGGAGACTGTCTAGGTTTCTGAAACGCTGCTTGCCCTTGAGTATACTGATGTACAGCAGTTTTAGCGTAATCCGCAGACTGGGTGATGGTACATTCTGGGACAATAATGTACTGCCAGTCCCGCCCCCTCCCGTTATGCACCTATGTGAACTGTAACATTCTACCTCAGAAACAGATATGCTGTAGTTGCAGTCATGGCCTTATGTGTCTAGAAACAGCTTTTCAGGAGATCTTGCTCTGACTTTCACAGAATTAAAGTGAAGCTGGCTAGCTTGTAGTTTGTATGATTCTTTTATGGTCTTGTCAAAGTTGGGTGCAATGTTTGTCTTCCTCCATTCATCATGAATCTCTCCTGGCCTCCAAAGCCTTTCAAAGGTAACAGGACAGACTTACAATGACACAAGCTACCTGTTTGGTCTTACAGGCTTATATGGGTCAGTTCCTTAAGAGATCATTGATTATATGCTCTTCTGGTACTGGTAATTTGTCTTCTTCAGCCCATCTAATGTCTATGTTGAAGTTGTCCCCAGCATTCATCAGAAACCTCCCTGCTTGTGGTCTTCTGTGTTCCTGATCCAACAGATGACAGGGAGGTTAGTTTTCTGTTAAAAAGCCCTCAACAACCAAACAGACCATCCCCCCACCCCCAAAGCATGAACAAGCCTACCCTCCATCTCCTTGAATCCACAGCCCCCAAACCCCAAACCAAAACCACACGAACACTCAAAGTCTTGAATGCTTTGATTTGCTTAAAGAAGAATTTGTCCCTTTGGTCAGCTTGGCAGGTGAACTGTTAAGAAATCTGTGCTGCAGTATTACCTTTACTGGCCTCTTTCTTATATCAGAACTTCCAGCCCTTGCAGCACTTTCTTCCCCTTTCTGAAGAAGGGTTCCAGATATTTGACTTGCCCTTTCTTACTCTTGTATTAGTAACTGGAAAGCATCGTCGTTCGCGACGGCTAGCCACACACATTAGTAACTGGGTAGCCATTCAGTGCAGCACTGCAGTTGTGTGACTTAGCTATTCTCAGGATGTTGCAGTTCTCTGTCTACATGCCAGCTCTGGTTCCTGTTTGTTTCCTTGGCTGTGTGCCTTTACATACAGCAGCTTGAGGTGGCCATCTTGATTTTATTTTTTGCCCCTCCCCACCCTTGCTGCCTCCTTGAGGAGAGGCAGTGGTGTTCCCTGCTTGCCTTAAGCATAGGCTGTGGTGGCCTTTTGTCCCCCAACTCGATTGAGAAACTGCTAGCAGAAGGTAATGAAAGCATCTGAAAACAGCACATCTGCATATAGAAAAAAAAAAAAACAAATCTGCCACTAAAAGTTAGTGAGAACCTGAGAAAAAACAGAAGTCAACCCTGCTGTCAGAACTATCTCTACCACCACCTCCTCCTTATGAGAAACTACCAATAGTGTCTCTTGCCAAAGCCCCTTTGCTGTTGCTGTTTGCTGTGCTGCTTGCATACCAGCTCAGCTAGTGTGTCTGTAGTATGGGGTGCCCAGGAGTGCCTAATGGATGGCCCCTCCTCCTCTCTCTCTGCCCCTTGGTTTAGTGCAGGTGGCTACACTGAAAGACTGAAGATGACCATGTTAGTAGGTGGGCAGTGTTTGAAGTGTGGGTCTGTGCAGAACCCCTGCTCAGGAACCCTCTGACCAGAGTTCCTGTTTACTTTGAGTCATAGTAGCAGTGATGTTTGAGTCAGAGGTATTGGTGATGGTCTTTGTATAGCTGAGGCACATCAGACTGAACGACTTGTCTTGTCAAACATCAGGGCTTGATTAGGCTGCAGACAGTGTGTTGCTTGTGTGGGAAACTGTACCTGGGCCTAGACATTAAGCTCAATGTTTCCCTGTCCCAAGTTCCCATGCCCTTCCTTTCTGGGGTTAGCATGGTCAGGAAAGTTTTGGACATGGTTGCACATATCACTGCATTTGTGCTCCATCTTCCCTGCAGTGGGACTTCAAAGACAAATCATCTTCTAGCCTTAATGGCTAGGTATGTATGTATTTATTTTTAGTATTCATAAAGAGATTCAGACCCATCTTCATTTGGTTAGTATGGTCTTTAAGGAAAGTGAAGTGTACTTCTATTAATTTTTGTCCCTGGTTAAATGCACCTGCACAGTTTAAGGTGCAAAGAAAGTCAGAATACCTGAGATATTTGTTCCTGTTATATATAGTTTGAAAACATTTACAGATGTATGGATTAGATAATTAGGTACTTGCATTCCTTAACAAGTATTGCAGTTTATATTTCTAATTAGCACATACTTCAGTGAAAGAAAAAGTCAGTTGTGAATAATTGTGCATAAAACTGTGTGACACCAGAATGTTTACAAAACAAAACTGTGCCTTTGATATAGGAGTTAAAATAGCTGTAAATCTGTTTCAGTAAGAAACACTGTGTATGTTATAGCACTTCAGTTTTTTTGACAGATCAGGAAGTGTACAGAATCACAAATTTTGATGTCACTTTTTCTCTTCATTAAGTAATTCAATATATTGGAGTTAAACATGAATTTAGGAAAGTTAGAGTATAGTCTCTCAAAATTATAATGTGTTATTGCACAATTTTGAAAGAAGGTGAAGATACACTTTTAAATATACACATATTTCTACTGTAAATTTACCTGTTGTGATTCTGTTGTCTGGGTTTTGTTTATGGAATTCAGCTAGATTCAAGAGATGGAAAGCATGGAAACTTCAACTCAGTTGTTCTGTAGTTCTTACTGTGGGCCCAAATGTCAGGGAGGCTGTGTTTGCTGCAGAAATGTAGACCAAACTTTCCATATATATCTACATAAATGGGACTAATATGCCAGTTATGGAACCTGGAGAAAATTTCAGTGAAGCTTTTGGGTCCCTGCATTATGCTCTGTTTCACACTGAGAAAGGTGTCCATGAAGTTGTTTGTCACGTTATGACCCAATCTATATTCACCCAAGAATGATATTCTTTATCATTAAAAAAAGAAGTTAATAACTACAATATCTTGCAGTCTTTATTTGTTTGAGTAATTACCTATGCAAAAGAGAAACCAGAGGGATGCATATGTAATGCTTCATATAACACTAATTTATATCTTAATGCATGGGAAGACTTGTAGTACAGCTGGCATGCTCTGTAAAGTGAAGTCTTTAGATTGTGTGTTCAGTGATAGGATTTTCAGTGTCTGAGATACTGTGTTTGCAGTTCTTTAATGTGCAACTAATCTCTGCTCTTCTTGACTACTAAGAGAGCTGTGTGCCTTAGGTAATGACGAGCTTCACCTTTACTTCTATGTAACAAGTGCTGTGTAATTACTGGGTCTTAAAATTGTACTGCATTATCACTGTAGCAGAAGAAAGTACCAACAAAGAAAAATTAATATGAATAATTGTTATAAATGCTTAGACTTGTTAAGCACACTGAAATTTTCTGTGCTTTTGGAATGTTTTGTTTTGGGGTTTTTTTGTCTTTCTAAGAAAAACAAGATAAAAGGGATACTCATTACAAAATCAAATGCAAATGGTAAAACTTGGTTTTTGGATGTGTGTGTATTTACTGATGAAGACTGCTTTTAAAATACAGATTATTCTTTTTTTTTTTTCTTATTTAAGGGAAGGTTTTAGGTTTTCATCTCAAGAAGCTGCTTCAAGTTTTGGTGATGATCGCTTGCTGATAGAAAAGTTCATTGATAACCCTCGTCACATAGAAATCCAGGTTTGTACTATTAGTATTACTACTACTACTATTAGTTCTTATATGTTTATTTAATAAGGTTTGAACTTGTAAATGAATCAAAGTTCAAAACATTTCAAACACTCCACTAAAAAAGGCCTAGAGTCTCGTGTTTTCCGGTGTCTTGGTCATTGCTCAAGCTACATGGCTATCATGCACAATACAGCCTTCCTGTTTTTATTCTCTAGCCTTTCTGTAGCAGGAAGACTGTGAACTGTGCTCAGTTTGTTGGGGGAGAAAAAAAAGCTATAGACATCTGTTCTGAGGGCTGGAGCTTGAACTCTGGATCCTACTGATGTGCTTGAGTGCAGCAGAAGATGTAGGATTTCAAGCACTGCCATTCTTAATATTTTTCTTGAAAAATCTAGGTGGTTTTGTCAGTATTCTGGGTTCAGTTCTGAAGGATCTGATGCTCCCTGGAAACTTGTGGATTTGTGTCCCATTTTGGACAGTTTGTGGTTCAAAATCTGTTGAATTCTCTTTGACTTCTGAATTGTGATAATTTATGTATTATATTGGATTTAGCCTTACGTCAGATATGCTAATGCAGAACAGAAGTTGTTTCTTTCAGACACTCTTTAACAAAATAGTGATTTCAGAATACACAATTTGTTTGATCTTATGTAGGCAACTGAATTGTGTTTGTCAGTAGAGATACTATTTCCTGACAAGGAAAAATTTGTGGCTTTCTTTTTTTGGTTATAGTGAGAGTTTGAAGTAGCTCAATCACTGAGTGAAACTCAGTTTGATAGTGTGGAATGATTTTAAAGAGAGAAATACTTAACATTTTTTAGTCTGCCGGATGTGTGCCCTCTGCCTGATACTTTCTATGTTTTTATTTATTTTATGTACACAGGCTAACTTTCTGCATTTCATTGAATTGTAGAATACTTTGGGTTGGAAGGGACCTTTAAAGATCATCTAGTCCAATCCCCCTGCCATGGACAGGACATCTTCAACTGGATCAGGTTGCTCAAGCCCTGTCCAACCTGACCTTCAGTGTTTCCAGGAGCAGGGTATCCACGACCTCTCTGGGCAACCTGTTTCAGTGTTTCACCATTCTAATAGTTAAAAAAAACCCAAAAAACAAAAACCCAACAAAAACCAACAACCAACAAAACCCAACAAAAAACCCCTTCCTTATATGTAGTCTAAATTTCTTGTCTTGTAGTTTAAAGCCATTACCCCTTGGCCTGTCACTACAGGCTCTGATAAAAGTGTTTCTTATCAGCCCTAGGTACTGAAAGACTGCACTTGGGTCTCCCTGGAGCCTTTTCTTCTCCAGGCTGAACAGCCCTTATTCTCTCAGCCTTTGCTTGTAGGAGAGATGTTCAGTCCCTCTGTTCACTTTGTGGCCCTCCTCTGGACGTGTTCCAACAGATCAATGTCTTTCCTGTACTGAGGACTCCAGAGCTGGATGTAGTGCTCCAGATGGGGTCTTACCAGAGAGCACTAGAGGGGGAGAAGTGAAGAAGTAGAAACAGTGAAATAAAGAAACAGTTTGTAAACAGCTAAATGAAGAAACTGTAAAAATGAAACTTCACCCCCACCTTACTCTCTTTCAAAGGTGCATGGAAAGGTATAGAGTGAACTCTTAAGTGTCAGCATTGATCTTAGCTGCAAAGGAGGTCAGATTGCTAGAGCATCTTCCTGTATTCTCTTACTATGACTAATAATATTTGGCTACCTATGTCCTGTTTTTCTTTTTTTTGGGTGTATGCAAATCAGTACACCTTAAAGATCAATTTCCTTCAGTGCTTGCGGATTTGGGAACTTCAGCAGGTTCCTACTAATTCTTCAATGACTGAAGTTAGATGAGATTGATTCTTCCATACTTCCATGAGTTGAGGGCTGATTCTACATTGTCTTGATTCCTTTGGGTTTAAAATGGGTTACCTCAAAAAAATTAAGTAATACTGTATTTAAGAACTGTTAAATAATTTCACTTAGAGTAAACAAAATGTCTTTGCTATTAATAATTTATAGTTGTATTTATAATAAGTATACACTGAATGTTATTTTCCTTACACAAACACTTTGATGGTACCTTTTAACAATATCATAACATATAATTTTAACTTCATGTTCTAATCAGCTTTAGGACGTTGACCTTGGTTCATTTTCAAACTGCTGAATATACAAACAATTTGAGACCAGATGCCAAATATTTATTACTTTAGCAGTAGCTTTTAAGTAGAATTTTTTTTTAGCATTCTCATATTTTTCCAAAGCATTGGTACTTAAAATTGTTAAATAAGGTGTTTCCTGTGTCTAGCTATAAAACAATTGCTTCGTAAAACATGAGAAAAAACTAAAACAATTAACAGGAAAATAGAGTCCAAATAGACTTCATGCTTGAACTGATTTGAAGTCTTTTTCTCCTGAAGTATCTGATAAAAAGGATCTGAGTTTAAAGTAAGAGTACATGGAATGTCTATTAGTTGGCTAAATAGCAATTCTACAACTGGAAATAGAATTTAGCTGAATCATGTAGGAGAGGTTTCACTACATAATATTTGTTTTGGCATATAGATGTACATAGCATATACTAATGTCATAATCATCTAATCCCACAAAATGGGACATTTTCTTTTAGAAATATTTGTATACGTAAAAAAAAAAGGGCCGTAGCTATGACATGCATTTTTAGTGAGATCTCAGAGATGATGATTTCAGTATTCTGCACGTATCTTCTGAAATACAGTTGTTATATGATTAGTTTCTGATAAGGTAAACAGAGGACGTGGAATAAAAATAAAGTGTTAAAGCTAGATGATGTTGGCTTATTCTGTTTATAATTACCTTCTCATAGTAAATGTTCATACATGTCTCTCTGAGCCGTATTAACTAACAATTGAAAAACGTTTGTTTTAAGATGCAAGTTGCTGAAATATAGTAGGATATGAAAAATGTCCTGAAGTCAAAGAAAATATTTACTACTTGGATTGAGAAATTTTATTCTCTTCAGAGAAATACAGAGATAGGAGAGAAGCACAGGAACTCGTTTTTATTGAAGTATTCCTGAACTCTTTTGATTGTTTGTTTGCCGAATTCTGTGGAAAGTTGTAGGCTTTCCAACAGTGAAACAGAAGTTCTGACAGGGAATCATTCTGCTTTACAGGACAGTGATTTTTCCATTGAGTCCCATGCTATGGTCCATAGGTGTACTATTTTAACATTTAAAAAAAAGCCCACCAAGACCTGGTCAAAAAATCTTTGGACCTCCCAAATAAGTTTCTGTAGAGCTCCACTCATCTGGATTGCATGAGTGAAGAGTTGGGTAGGAAGTACCTAGGTGGTAAAAGCTCCCATAAATTTATGGGAGCATAACAGAATTTCTGAGGAAAAAATACATCTGATCCTCCAGGGCACGGACCACCCTGGATCTGATGCTGAACAGCACACGTGAGTTGTCTTCATGAGTGTGCTGCCTCATTTTCAGTCACATCTACCCAGATTATTCACGCCTCAGCAACCATTGGTGTCATAGATGCAGGGATTCATCTTGCCTACTGCCATACTCTGTGGTGTTAAAAGGAATAATAAATAATACAGATTCATTGTCACAAATATGAGTAGATATGGTTGAGTTCACACAGTTTGAGGAAGATTGTCTCCTTGTTTTATCTTGTTGGTTTTCAGTGTAGAACTGCGCTATTAAAGAATGAAGCATGAATATTGGCAAGGGTTCCCGCAGATCAGAGCAGGAAAATAGATGAAAAAAAAATGGGTTAGAGAGAGAATTTTATAAGGAAAAAAGGGAGCAGGTGTGGTCTGTGATGAAAGAAATCGTTCCAAGAATAAGTGTAGAGTATAACATCATAAGACTGGAAGAAGTCTACTTGAATCCTCAAATCCACTATCTGGATATTGAAAATGGCTGCACCATAGCATCAGTTTCATAAAGGGACAGAGTTCCTTTTCCTACTTCTCCTTCTAGCTTGAAGTTGTGGAATCATTTGGGAGTTCTATGCTGAACTTGTGGGGGTTTTTTTCTAGTGTGTAATTTAGGTAGTTGGACCTAGGTACTTGATTTTGCATTATCTCTTCCATGAACTGAAGCTGCAGCCAAAAACTGTAGTTGATACCTCATTTTAAAAAGAAATTCCTCCACACTACTGCTTTAATTTTCATTGAAAGTACTGAGAAGTTGCCAATTTTGTTTTCCTTAATAAAAGATAGCAAAGTTTCTGAAGATTTTTTTCTTCTTCATTAAAGACAGGGCACTGTGGTTCACCTACTAAGAAAGCTGCATTAGTTGTTCTTTCTGAAAACCTTTTTGTGTAATTCGGGAGCAAGATTTGGCATCCTTGGAGATTTTTCTCTTCTTTGTTGGCACAAAATTTTGCCTAACAATATGCTTTTGTATAATTTCATAATGCAATACAAACTTAAAATGCTTGAAAATGTAGTTTTAATCTTACTTCAGTCTTCCCTAAGAAGCTCTTAAAAATTCAGAAATTGTATTTTGAAGTGAGTGGTTTTTTGCCATGTAAGAACCATGTATAGAGGCTTTAGAATAGTCTATTCAGAATTTGAAAGAGTGTTCTACCAGTATTTATCATGTACAATTAATTTTCTACATGAGATTTCCCCCCAACTATTTTAGATGGGAAAAAACAAACACCTAAATGCTGTATAATAGTATGAAGTCAAAAGACTATGCATGCATCTCTTTGTTAATGGCAGTGTGTTATTGTTTCAGATTTTGGCAGATAAGCATGGTAATGCCTTGTGGTTGAATGAAAGAGAATGCTCCATTCAAAGGAGAAACCAGAAAGTTGTGGAGGAAGCACCAAGGTATGTATGCTAGATTATTGATGCAGCTTCATCGTAATTGAAAGTACTTTTGGAAAGCTGCTGATTCTATTTATTGTACAAATGCAAGCAAATTTTATGCTATTAAAAACCACAAAGAAAATAAATGTTTGTTGGAGTAATTTGATTGTAATGCAGTTTTGATGTTGTTCTTGAAGGTGTTTTGACTTTGCTTTACAATGTCTTTCTGTAAGGTGTTTTGTAGTTGATTTTTTTCATGATCTTGTATAAAATGGATGTGGATCTTACTAATCAAATATATATGGCATGAGATGGCTTTCTTAATATAGCTGAGATATTTGGCGTTCACATTTGGATATAAAAATAAAATATGGAATAGGTATGAATTTTACTACACATAGAGATCTTTGAGTTAGAGTAATTGTGGGAGGGCCACATGATGCTGTATATTTCTATATAAAATGGAATGGTTTAATTCCATTCATGGTGGTGAACTAGAGATGTAGGTGTCCAGTAACTCAAAAATACTAAGTCATCTCAATCTTGCTGGTTTCATGTGATGCTGAAATACCTTGCTACTCTGCAAGGTATGGTCTTGCTGTGTTCTCTGCTGCATGGCATTCATCGGAGAACATGTGTATAAAAAGGGTGGCAGGAACTTCTGATTTCAGAAAGCCAGACATGGGTATATCACACTGCCTTGAGGAATTCCCTTTGTAATGTGTTCAACAGTTGGGGTGGGTTTGCCATATTTTTTTATAGCACAGGACTGTGTGATGCAACAATTTGGGATGTGAGGAAAAGTACATCATCCCAGTGATGTTTATTTAGGGGTGGTTTATTAGTTAATGTCAGATCATAACTACAGGACTGATACTGTTTGACCTATATTTTACATTAAAAATCAAAGTTTAAAGATACAAACCCACTAAAAAATGCTTCTTGGTAGTGCTTGTGGATTTCTTAAAACCTTATGCTGCTTCTGTGTAAAGATCTTACTGTGTTCCTGTGAAAAGTGAATACTTTGGGTCCCGTTACAGTGCGCATGTGCATATACATATACCTACCTAAGCACATGAAAGAGGAATGTCTTTCACCTCATGAGTACGTGTAAGGTGATGCCTGTCCCTGCTGCCTGCTCGATCTCCATGCCTGTGGTCAATTAAAGGGGGGTAATACGTCTTTCTCTCACCAGCTAGCTGTGATCAGAGTGTTTTCTTTCATCAGAAATATCAGCCTTTTAACTTTCTTGGGCTTCTCTGTTGGAGTCGCCAGTACGTTTTCTCATCCCCTCTTATAGGTCTGCAAAAGAGTTTGGGCAAGCCAATAGCTTCCAAAATTTGGCGTGAAAACTCTTCATCCTTTTTGTTGTTGAATGTTTTAGACTCTGCCAGACTTCTGTTGACAGCTTTGGAAGCCTTATCTGCCTTACAGCCACTTGCAGTTGGCTGCAGAATCCATTAATTTTCGAAGGGCTACAAGATTTGCAGGGCACTAACTTCTGTGAGACACCATAGAGACCCTAAAGGCTCAAGTTAACCCTTCTTGTGAATGCTGTGCTGTTTCACTTGGACTGATTGATTTACGGTTCCTGGACACACCTCTTCTTGTACAGCTGGATGGAGGAAATATACTATCCTTTTCCACCCCTATTTTAAATAGTAACCGCCATTAAGACTTCTGAGATAGGTTGAAGCTTTTCTTTCCTTTCACAAAGCCCAGGAGATAAGGATACTATGTGCTAAAATGTTTTTGTGGTTTTTTTTTTCCCCCCATCTTTTGTACCATTTAGGGGTTTTGACATTGACCCCAAGCCTTTTTTGATTTACTGTATTCCTACGATGGCATTTTCCAAAGTGTCTAATTTAAGAGACTGAGAGCCTTTTGGCCTTGAGAGTAATATATGATTTTCTTAAAAACTAAGTCTGCAGCTGATAAACTTATCCTTATGGGATCTTTTTGTGTTTAAATCTCCAGTTTTCCTAGGGAAGTTCAGTCTTTTGTAAAAAACAAACAGAAACCCCTCTCTTTTGTGAGGAGAGAAACCCCCTCTAGTTTACACACTGATGGGGTTACAGTATTCAAGGGACCCCTGTTCACAGTGGTCAATCCCATAGATTCATCTAGGAGACCAACAAATTTTTTTTATATCCTTTTAACATGGTCAGTTGTCCTACTCTGTTCTGGGAAGCACATTCAGTAAGACACAACCAGTCATCACTAGTTTTTTAGTTTGTGCTGGGCAAAGTTAATGATGCACAAAGCTTCCAGTGATGTACCATAATTTTATTTGCTTCTGGTTTCACACATTTTTGGATATGCTGTTGTCTTCTTATTTCACCACAGAGGCTGACATTTTAAAGAGAGGAGTGACATTTAATAGTCTGTTGTTCCTTAGTTCAGTTTTTGTTCCTCTGCCACCGAAACTTTTCTCTCTTAATTTTCAGAGACAGTTGCCTTGAGACAAAACCATGACAATGGACTTTGGCAAAGAAAAAATACAAGGGTGTGGCTGTATTTTCCTGTTTACTAGAGTGATTGAAAAGATTGTTTCCCATGTGGAGAAACAAGGTCTGTGAGCTTACCAGAAAATCCACTGATCCCTTACGATCAGTCAAAAGTATGTACAAGAGTATTAACTGACATACTTTTGAATAACTGGAGGAATAACTCAAAGGAGTGCTTTAAAACTTCACTTTGGTGACAGCATGTGTCTAACCATTTCTGAACCTGTTAGAAGCTTCTTAAAGTCCTTTAAATTTACCTCACCACTTGAGTGAAGGAATCTTCATCTGTTCAGGGGCACTTAGCTATCTGTACTATTTGATGCCCAAAGTTAAGATTTTGGAATGTTGTTATGTAGAATTGCCACACAAAGCTCTTCAACTCACTGTGATCTACTACTATCCTTTGCTGTAGTATAGTAGTAGAAGACATTAAATGGTTGATCTGTCATGGAATACCACTTAGAATCATAGGACCTTTTAGGTCAGAGAAGACCCTTAAAATGGTTGAGTCCAACTGTAACTGTAACACTGCCAAGTCCACCACTAAACCAAGTCCCTAAGCACAACATCTACATGTCTTTTAAACACCTTTCAGGGATGGTGACTCCATTCAGAATAAGGTGATTTTAGGATAGTCTCACAACAATTTCACAACATTTCCAAGTCTAATCTTGGGCAGGAAATAATTAACTTATTATGCTGCCTTTTTTTTTTTTTTTTTAAACTCCTAGCTGCATACATTCAGAGTTGAAATTGCCTTATCTATCCTAGATGTTAATTGTGTGGTATCTTTTTTAATTGAAAGATGTTCAAAGTACTAAAGTATTTGTTGCTCTTTCTGCCTGTGACAGGAACATCTGAGATTTTTATGACCTTCTTTGTATGTACCGTTGTAGGCTTCTCTCAGGAATTTTTCTTTCCTTGGAAGATGCATAGGCAGTGAATTCCCCTTTCTCTAGGCACTGAACTTGCACTGAAGTATGTCAGTATGATGTCAAGTACTTCAGGATCATACTGCAGATTAACTGCTGAGGTGCTACTTGGAGCCAGTGACAATCTGAATGAAACTTAGCAGAAGGGTGCATGGTTGAATTAGACTCTACAATTCTCCTTAGAGTTGTGCTGCATGTATATGTATCAGACTCTACATTTCCTATCACTCTGTCTAGAAATCCTTGAAGGATTTTGGCTTAAGAGAAACATGAACCTGTTTTGTTTGTGACTGTGTATGTGGTTCATAGGTGTGCACTGTTTAGATGTGGGGGCAAAACTGTGTTCTCAAGCACTTTTTAGCATATGTATGCCCATGTGGTTCATCTCTCTGGCTGTAGAAACAATGTCACGAACCAATTGTATTGCCTTTGATCAATTTTACAATAGCTTGATGAAGGTCTTCTGACTGAAGTGTACCTTATTTTTCTTTTTGATGCTTTTATCTTGTCAGTCCTTTTTATTTTGTACCTTTAGTGCTGCCATAGGAGCTGTCAAAAGAAGAAGAGGTTTATGTGTGAGCAAAAGATTTGAAGTCAGGTTTAAAATGCTGTTTTCAAGTGGTCCCTAATTAGATTGGAGAAGAGTTATTTTGGTTATAAAAGGTACATGGTTAAAAAAGGGAGAAATAATGTGTATGAAAGGTAAAGCAGCAGAGGGGAATATGAGAACTGGTTAATTAACCTAGTCAATGGTAGGGATGATCCAGTCATTTTTAGAGAGTAAAGCTTAACCATGTGGCAGAGATCGAGTTTAGCAATGTGACACCTGTGTTCCATTCTTTGGCTACAGCAGGAGGTGAACAGTGAGCTCTCAGACCTACATTTAACAAGTGTAGGGAAGATACCACTGTAATAAAGGGAAATAACTGTCTTTTATCTGTTTGAGAAGTAATAATGGTTATTCTAGAAACAGATTATGAAGCAGATATTGAGAAGGTTCTGTTCTTCATAAGCCACTCATTGACCTTTCACGATCAAAGCCCTGCAGAAAGCCCATATTGAATTATAAGTTGTTGATTTTGTGTAATGTATTATACTCTTATTGAATCAAAATAAGAAATATTATAAAACTCTTTTACCTATGTCTATTCTTGATAGATATGACATGGTATTGATCTTCTGATCTTCCCTTTCATTTGATACAGAATCTGATAGCTTTCTTGGAATGAGCCTTGACTTCCTTTTCCTGTTGGTCCCATTGTTTGCCAAGAAAGAAATTTTTTCCTAAATTCTGGAAATGCCTGCCTTATGGTCCATCAGAATCTGCCTGTGTGAGCACTGAAGGGACTGAGGTGTTAAATAGCACTTTTCTAGTAAAGAAAAGGATTCTACTGTCTCCTAGTTTGCCTAGATACTTGCTCACTTCTTGTGTCCTGTCAAATATGGTTTGTTGTGGCAGAAGTCTCCAGCTCTTCTGTGAGTTCAGGTCTCAGTGAAAAACATCACAGTAAGTACTGAAAGATAAGTCCTGACCCTGCACTGGCTTCTGTCTGAGTGCAGTCCAGATGCAACTTCACTGGCTTTGGGGCCACTCCAGATAGGCGGAGGCTCCTGATTGCTTTTTTGCAGAATTAGGGCTCACTGTTGAGTCATCTCAAGAAATATTTGGTATTCTAGTTTCAAACAGTAACTTAGAGGTAAGGTGGAAGTAACTTTCTATTCCCTTGCAAAAGTACTTTTAAAATGTTGGCTGAGTTATGTGCCTAATGTAAATCACAACAGAAATATAGTGAGTATTTATGAGCTTATGTAAGATTAACAGCTCCATGTTGTCTTTCATTGAAGATCCATGTATCAGGTAGAGGGGCAACTGGTTTCACAGCTTTGATGGAATGTCACAGAAATGTATCTAGGTCTAATTACCAGTCTGCATAGGTTAATCTAAATCTGAATTTACAGTTCAGAGGAGAATACCAAGCAGAATGTGTACTTTACAGAGTCTTGATTCACTGGACCAGTGGAAGTGGCATGGTGCTCTCCTAGAATGAGGAAGCTTGGCACTGGGGCAGTGTTCACAGTGGCTCCCAGGGTATTAGGTGAGCTCCTCTGTGGGTGCTCTTCACTGTGTCCAGGACTGGTGGAAAAGAATGAACTGCAATTAACAAGGGTAACTAATCTTCAGCTTACAAGTAAAGCTAAAAGACTAAATAGAGGATATGAAGGTTCAAATCATGATAGTTTTGACGGTGTTCAAGTTGAATATTATGAATACTCAAATATTCTTCATTGCAATCTTACTTGCATGAGAAGCCTGAATAAATGCTTCATTGATTTCCAAAACTTCTTTATTACAACTAAATGGCCACTCTGATTTATTTCAGACTCAGAAGAATTCTCCTTAGGCCTCCTATCTTGTATTTTGGCATTCATATTTCGATTGGAATGAGTTTTTAGTTACAGTTTTTTTGCAAATAGATGTGCATTCTAAAATAGCATGGATTTGTATGTTTTTTTGTAATTTAATTTGCATTATTGTAGATCTCACTGTTCTCAGAGGGCTGTGCTCTCTTATTTTGTATTGTAGAGAATATAGTTATTTATCCTGAATTTCCTGTGCATTAACAGCAATTATAAAGTATGCAGTATATCTACTTAGGGTTAATACAAATGTAAAGACATACATATGACAGTCTTGACCTGTATTCATATCTTAAATAATGATGCTGTTGTCTTTTAACCATAGTTTAAGCAGAAGATGAAATGACTGAATAATTATTATTACATTTTTTTTAACTAAAGAAAGGCATTGTTTTTGTATTGTAGCACTTTTCTAGACCCTGAAACTCGAAGAGCAATGGGAGAACAAGCAGTAGCTCTTGCCAAAGCAGTAAAGTATTCCTCTGCTGGAACAGTAGAATTCCTTGTGGACTCCAGTAAGAATTTCTACTTCTTGGAAATGAATACTAGACTTCAGGTAAGAAAAACAACTCTTCAGATTCAGAAAACTGTTATTTAAATAAACAGACCATAACCTTCTCCCATACTTAGGGGTCTGCTCCTGCAAAGACTTAAACATAAGCATCTTGATGCACTTCCCACTGAACTTAAAAGACGTACTCACTCAAATAAGGCTGCCTGTACAAGACTTTGGAGCAGTGAGCCCTTGCACAGCACTTGAGTTAGTGTTCAGAGCTTTTGCTCTTTGTTACACTTGACCTAAAGACCTTGCAAGAGGTCATTGTTAAGTGCTACTGTGAGTTCACAGTAAGTGGTTAGCCACTGTGCTCTGAGACTTCTTTCCACTGGTCCCTGAAGTTTCTTTCTTATTTTTATACTTTGATGATCACTTGCTGAGTTTCTCTAGGAGGGTGATTGAAACTATATGTGTATATCAGCAATAAAAACACTAGCAATCTGCATACGATTGAAATTGTGACTGGAATGCAGTTGTGTAAAAATCTTGCTGACATGGTGTAGGATTTTTGTAACAACTCACATAGTCAGTAGTAGCTGTTGTGATATACACTGTAAGTGAATAGACAGTGTTTTATGGACCCCCCCCTCCCCCCACCTCTTACTTGACTGTTACGATACATTTGTGGTCATAAGTAAAGAAAACTGGCACATTGATTTGTCTTTATCCTGCTTTTCTCACTTTAAATAACACCCACAAGACTGAAATGTGAAATCAAACAACAGTTTGATTAGCTTCTCGTTGTGTTTTAGCGGCATTTCATTAGGGCTGTGTCCTGCCTGCTGCTAGTTCATGTGGGCAGTGATAGAGAGTAAAGAGATCCTCATAATTCCGGTATCTTTGCATGACTTTATATAATAACTGGGTAAATTTATGATTTAGGTAAATTTAGGCTTTGGTTTAAGAAGCTGGAGAGAATTTGGGAGTATTGCAGTCTTCTGTGCTAGGCATTATCAGCTCTGCCTTAGATTCAATTAGAGAGGACGGTGTTTAATGGCAATGCATAGTTCATTAAAATGTTATGAAGAATTTTGTTTCTTTGGTCATATTCTTTACACTTTTCCCAGTCTCATAGTTTTTGAGCCAGTGTTTTTTAGTAACTCCATGTTCTTGTTTACATGGAAGCGAATTAATTTACTGTTTTCTGCATAATCCACCAGAACTTCAAACTCATTTCCTTGCTGTAGTACTTTATTGTCCGTTAGTTTCTAAATGGAATTAGTGATGGAGTATCCTTGGACTCCCTTTTATGTCTTGTTTTTAAGATGTTATCTTTGGTGTTTTGTGGTGTCTTCTCCTACAATGTCCAGTGGTAAATGTTCTTAGTCCAAACTCTAACTTGTTTAGTTGTAGAGGTCTCCATGTAGGTAGTAAGAAAGCTTTCACAATTCCATCTTTAAGGACTTTAAAGACTTCTTTTGAAATATAGCTTAAGCAGTTTGACAATCTCCTATAATAACAAACTTATTCTTTCAAACTCTTAAAGAATCTTAAGTTAGACTGCTTGTTTAGATACTCTTAATTTCTCTATCCTGACTGTGCATTATCTCTAATTAGCATTTCAGCTGGAGTCTGGAGAGTGGTAATTTTCTCTGATTTTTCCCCAGTCTTACGCGATTGATCTGTCACTTCTCCCAGGTTCCAAGCTTTACTTTCTGTTCAGCTAACAGTTCTGCAGCTAACATCGTACTTGCTCCCTTTTATTAAGAGCCAAACATAGAAACTCTAATGAAGCCTCTCCGGATTTAGTTCCAAAACCAGGATAGTCTCTGGATGTCCCTGTATTGCTTCAGTCTTCTTTTCCCTTTTTCATCTCCTGTGATCAGTAGCTAACAGACTCACTTGCCTTGTTCTTGCTGAATGCTCCACAGCTGAAAGAGCTTTCCAAAAATGGTGGGTGTCTTATCCATATATGATGCTCTTAAGGTCTATGTCAGTGTGTGTTAGACACAGCTACCTGTCAGCAGCATCAGAATATGATGCAATTTTCTGTGTCTGTTTTAATGTTTCAGCAATTTCTGATCAGATCACTGCAGAATTTTTACTTGAGATATAGACTTAAAAATATACTTGCTAACTAATCTGTGGCCAGTACTTTGCACTGCCTGCTGATTTCTCCCCTCCCTCACTTTGGTGTATCTCTCAGATGCCTTGCAGTGTTTCCTATAAATTATTTTGCAGCAACCAAGAGTTGTATTGTTACTTGGCTGTCATTTTGGGGAACTCTTTGGGAATATACCTTTTCTGTTACATAGTCATGCAAAAATGTACAAATAGCACCTTGCAGGAAGTTTATATTTTATTTTATTTTTGCTTTAAGTGTTGTTGCAATACTATATGAGATTGGAAGGGGAAAAAATTTGGTGAATCAACTCCACTGTGTCTCTTGTATGAAACACAAATTTGTTACAGATGTTTTACTCTCTCTAAGTGATTCATCTTGAATGACTTATTCTTTGCTCTTAGCAATGTTTTTTCTTGTTGCATCTGCTTTTCTGTCATCTTTCAGATGCTAGCTGATAAGTATGAGGTACGAGATTGGATAATTGCATAGCAAAACTAGTTATTCTTTCTTTCTGCAAGAGAACATAGGGATGTCTGCCCTAGCAGCTACCAGAGAACTTCTGTATCCTGTCATTTAGGGCACTTTTGGAGTGGTTTTCAGGCAGAAAACCACTGCTCACTGTTAAAATTGAGGCAGACCAGATATTGAATATATGGGGTTTTTTTATAGCTGCTCACACTGTGATGAGTTTTATGTTACTGAGGTGTCATCAGCCTAGTGAGCCTAATCAAGGGCAGTTACAGTCCAAAACAACTATACAAGAGCTTTGCAATAAATAAAAAATTTCTGATCCTTAGATTGATAGCCTTTCTGGCTGCCAAGTTGTGTCAGAATCTCTTCATCAAGTTGCTATCAGAAGTGCTGGCTTTCACCAGAAAAATTTCTTCTGCTCTTCATTGGAACGTTATAAATGTTACTCTTGGACTTTATAGGAAGGGAGTCTGTGGTCTGTACTTAAAGGATATCTGTTAATACCTGTGTGTATGGTGTGGCTAAGCTTCCTACATGTGACTCAGTGACAGCAAAGGGAAAATATCATCCTGTATTCCAAATGTTTGTAGTGTCTTGAAAAGAGAAGCATCCCTCCTGGGCTAAAGAATTACTAAAAAATGTCCAATGAGTGGTGTGATGAGAGTACTTACCCTGAATATAGTTTGTATGTTTGTGTCTCAGGTCTGTTCCCAACTTTCTGCCTCCCCCATGAGTTGTGCAATTTAAATAACAAGTGAGTACTCCCTCCTCAAAATATGTCTGAATTTCCTTAATGTAATTGAAAAGATCACTTGCTTAGACTGAAGTTGAGAAATATGGTAATTTGAGTAGGAGAGTGTTTTCTCTCCATGTGACAGTTTGAATATTTTTGTCATAACTTTTTAGGGAATAAAAAATTTGTAGAATAATCTGTTTGTAAGAGACTTATTAAAACCAAATGGCATATTTTTGTTTTTAGTTTACAGTTAATTATCATGAGAGTGTTTATGTTATGTAAATGTTTAAGTTCTTTTAAAGTAAAGTGGAAGCAAGTAATTTCCCATACACCCATAAAACGTTGCCCAGTGTTAAGATTTTGGTTTACCACTTCCAGTGTTTTAATCAGATTTTACCAACCCCTGGAAAATTGCATACTCTAGAGCTTTGTCTTTGTACAAAAGTGGGGGTGCCTAGTCTAAAAGACAGGGGAAGAATTTTTATGTGCAACATGTCTCTTTCTGCTTCCTGTTTGTTCACTCATGGAAGTATACAAAGCATGGTTGACAAAGGTCTAAAAGTACATAGAAATCCTGTTGCTCATTGAGTGGAGCTCCACTGCGTAGAAACTCCTGGTTCTAGAGCCTCTTAATAGTATCTGTATTCTGTTGCATGTCAAGAGTCACCTGTTACATGTTTGCTCAGTGAAGGAAAGAAGTGCTGGAAAATATTTGCAGCGTTGCTACGCAAACAGTAGCAGCAAAATACAAACAGCAGAGGAATGAGCTGAGTCTGGACTGCCAGCTAAAACCACAGAGAGGTGGTGACTTGGGTATCCGTAGCAGACCCGTGGGACAGCAAACTGTCTTGGTGTGTGTTGCTGCCTGGAGGATGAATGGTGATGGGTGGGCAGGAGTATGGGAGCAGTGAAAGGGGCTGTCAGGAGTTACAGGGGAGTAGATTTCTACAATGGCTGAATGGCGAGATTTCGAAGTAAAGTCTCAAGCAACTGTTTCTACTGTTTGCTGAGACTCTTCATATTTCTCAGTACTGTTATCTGGTTTTACTGTGACACTTAGCTTCAGTCATTTTAAATAGGCTAACAAACAGTGTCAGATGATAAACACTTTCAATTGCTGCTAACCTGGGCTGAATTTGAACTACTGACCTAAAGGTGAAAGGTCTCTTATCCCATTACCAATCTCCTAAGCCCACCAGAATCCATTCTGCACACAGTCTATACCAGCTGTTCATGGCCATTTTTAGAACCGAAAGAAAAGGTGATTTTGCTGCCAAACAGCACTGTTTCACACAAGAGGGTCAGCCGACAACAGTTAACCAGATTTTTGCCACATTCTTGCCTCCTAATGCAACTTCCATTATGTAGCTACTGGTTGTCTGCTTTTCAGGCTTCCCAAAAGAGCTACAGAAAAGCATTGCTAATTGTTGTTGACAGAAGAGAACAACATTGTTTGTGTAAGTCATTGAATCTGAAAGATGCCATTAACAGTGCTGCCAGGACATGGAGTGATATCTTAGACACAACACTGCCATGTAACTATCATAAAATACTATCAAGAAAAGTAGGGAAAGAAGAGACTCCCTTCCATTTTTAATAAGTAAAGAAACAAAAGGTCATTATTCAAATGGTACATTAGTTTCTTTGCTTTGGTGAATTTGATGTAAAGCAAACCCAGGAACAGCTGAAGTGTGACCAGAGCCACCTTGATTGAAGCACTGTGAGGAGGCTTTTAACACTGGTGCTAAATACAGTAAAAGCAGGAATTGCATCTTTGGGAAAGAATTTTTATGTTTTGTGGATACAAGTTTCTTTATTTTCTTACATGAAGTATGTAGTGGAAAGGAAATTGTGTAGAATTACTGAATTGCAAGAAATTTTTTTTGAAGTGCAGGACATTAATTGAGAAAGTTATCTTGAAATCATGAGCTAATTTACTTGTTGACCTTAAGTATGTGCTATTTGTTTAAAACACAGAAAAGGCAGATTCAGAATTTACAGGCTACATAAGCTGCATCTGTCCCATACAATGTAGAAACAAATCTTTGCAAAGAAAAATTGAAAAAATGGTGTCAAGGATTATTTGAAGATATAACTTCCATAACTTCCTATGATGAAGTATATTAAATATTTTTTCAAAGTTAATGCTATGACTAAAAAAATCAGTGGGTTCCAAATGTCTGTGGATTAGTTTTTCTTTTCACATCTTACTTGGGAAATAATAAAAGAACTCTACCCAAACATCTTAGCTGGCTACTATTTTTGTAGTTCTGGTTGTCTTCAGATGTTTGATCATATAATAATAAATCAGAAAACAAACATTAAGTGTTGTTACATACTATGTCTATAGAAGAGGACAACATAGGAGTTTGCCTGTTATGTATTCCTGTGTGCTTTCCATTCATTCTGTACATTAATCCAACCATTGTCTGTTCTTCAGCAGCCTTTATGAAAAGCTGTTTTTTGCTGTGTGCTGCTGAACCCCATATACATGTGAACTACTTTGCAGAAAGATGTGACCCCAGAGTGCTCCTGCTCACACTAGTCAGGAAGCTGGCATGCCTGAAGAGCAGAACATGTGTGCACCTCTGTTGCTGTTCAGTTCTCCGAAATAGAAACCAGGCTTACTGAAATACAGGGGGTTAAGAAGCATCTGTAAGTTGGTGAGTTTGGGTCAATTGATACTGGATTTGGCAGCAGCAGCAAAGCCGGTGGGACTCCAGGTGAATCACATTTCCTGGAAACTGAGGTGTATGTTGAAAGTTAGTTTTGAGATTATTTATCTGAATGTAAAGGGGTATATGACACCATCTAGGGACTTACAGTAGTAGGGGTGACATAGACTATAGTTTTAAGTCTACTGAAATTTAGATTTTCTTGGCTGATGTGGTGTGCTTGAATACTCCAACTGGTGTGTGAGTAACTTGATGCCTTATACATAGAGGGGCAAGAGCAGTCTGTGAGAGTGTCCAGAAGTGTTTGCTATTAGAGCTGAATACCTTGATAGTCTTGATAAAAATGTATCCCAAAATTATTCCCCTGAATGTAAGGGGAGCAGTCATTGCTAATTTACCTTCTTAGCTCCAACTGTCCGTAAAAACCGCATCCCTGTTTTTGTAGCTGTGGATGAACCCCACTATGGTAAAGCTTTAAGACCACTGGCAGTCACAGAACAGGAGGAGAATTAGCAGCCTTTCCATACTGTTCTGGTGACGGATGCTAACTGGACCTGTTGTTGGTAGGTTTCCCCTTCTCTTTTGTACTTGCTTGACCATGAATAAACTGGGACTTAGTTATTATTTTCTGACAGGCTTTGCCTGTCTCTTGCTGTAAAAATGGGAAGAGGTTAGTGAAGCAAAGCAACTTGCAATGCTCACAGGAAATCTGGTTGCTATGAGATGTCTGAAAAGCAGATCCCGTATAAAGGGGCAGCACTTTCCCTTTACCCTGCATACCTATTGCTGGCCATAGCAGGTATAACTTTGTGGACTTCAAAGCAGAAATATAAGTGACATTTCCCAGAGAAAGGGATGTGTGTGTATCACAGAAAGTGGGGACTAAGACTTTCTAAAGAAGGTATATATCGTGCTGAAAGTGCATTGAAACGATACTTGTTATAAATTGTTTATGACCAGATTTGATATAAGTAAAGGAACTGATAGTAAAGATGTTACTTTCAGCAAGCTAATTAATTGAGAGTGATTTCTGATCAATTTTTCTGCTTGTCCTGTTGAGAACAAAGTACAACTTCCTCGGTACAGATCTGTATACATCTGTAGATTGTTTGCTGCAGGCGTATCTAGTTTTGACCCTTATGTTGAGGACAGTGACAACGTGTGAATATACCCACTTTCATATAATGGCTGGCTTTTACCTTTTTGGCTGAGACTTCACTGGCAGCATCTTGGATCAGCTGACTGCAAAACTTGAGTTTGGCCTAAAGCTAAAGAAGTTGATCAACTAAGTGTGATTCAGCTCTGTTTGTGAGCATACTTGCATTTATCTCTTCAAAAATTTAGTGCTTGACTTAGAGTCCAAGTGGCAAGTCAAGGCTGTTGATGGAGAAGGGGCATAGCATTAAAGGAATAGAAGAAAGTACAACAGGCAGGCAAAATAAGAATTGTACCTGAAGGAGAAGGCTGAAAAGTAAAAGAGGAACATGGTTGAAGCCTAGCTTTTAGGAGTGATTTTAAAACAGATACAGTGACCATAGTCAAGTAGCTGAGACAGTTGTAGAGTGTTTTCTTAGGCAGGGAATACTGATGTCTGTGTACCTATACCTGTCCTTCCTTGCTTTGTTAAAAGATTAGGGCTTTAATTTCAGATCCTGCATGTATCTCTCTGTGGGTGGATTCTTGCAACTCCAAAACCTCATTGCAGGATGTTTGTTGAACCAAGATACAGCATTGCTGCTTTGTTAGTGTCCTTTTGTACTGTGTGCCAAAGCCTGTTCTGAGGAACGCTGAAAATACTGACCCACTCCTGCCCTCCTCTTGCCGAAAGAAAACTGCAAAGGGTGAAAGAATTGCAGTTGGAGTTGTGCACCTCACTGAAAGGTTGAAGTTTACAAATAAGTCAACTAGGATTTCAGGGTTAAAGTTCTTTTCTACCCCATTTTGGTCATCCTGGTGGTCTTAATGAATACTAAAATGCATTTAAATTGTATTTGGTAGCCCCAAATTAGTGATATGATTGGAACTGTCTGCATTATGCCTAAACAGAGCTAGTTGAAAGACAGTCCTAAAAGAAAGCAGAACAACTTCTCCACACCCCTACAAAAAGAAAAACAGCCCTCAAAAGATTTTCCTATACATGTTTTCTGAATGCTGTTTTGTGTGGAGACACAAAGGGAGTATTTTGAAGAAAGAGAAGAAAATATTGACCAAGTCAAAGATCTGTATTGAAGAATGGATTAAATAAATGTTTGTGAGTCGTAAGAACCAAACAACAAAAATATTTTTCTTTCCAGAAACATTCCTTCTTATTTTGATCATCAACAATAAAGCTGAAAACAACAATGAAGCTATTGAATCTGGAATGTCAATTGCTATCCAAGAAAAATGACAGTATAACTAAATAATGCAAATGTCTTTGGAAAAATAAAAAGTATTTTAATTATCTGGAATGTTAAAATTCCAAACTTGTTCTCAACTCAAAGGTAATTTTTTAAAACTTGAATTTGATAGTGAAGTCAGTTGTCCATGTATGAATGTGTGATTAATAACTTTCTATTAAAACTTAGGGAATTTTAATGGAAACATCAAGACTTAATAGATATTGAATTGCTTCAGTTTAAAACTACAGGATAGACACTGAGATGTTTCATAGATTCTCAAAATACTGTTATTAAGCTTGACGTGCTGGAGAGTATCATGTGTTAGGTAGAATCAAGATTGAATCCCAAAGGTATATACTTAAACTGTATAATCAGATTCCCATTTCAATGTCATTTTTGTCCTTCAAAGAATAGGTGCTTGTTGTAGCGATGATTTGTCATTAAAATTATGTCAAAATGTCTTAAAATGTTGTTGAAACTCTAAGCAAACTCACAGCACACACAGGGCTAATTATGGATGCCATCTGTTTATTTTACAAAGCTTTTTTTCTAAAAGACCAAAGCCTCTACTTGTTCTGATAAGCCACAATATTATTATAATGACTAAATGTTTTCCTTAATACTAGTATACTTTTAGGAAGAAAGACAAGTGTTCTGGTCAGTGACCTTTTTCTGTGTCAGAAAAGGTACATAGTGTGACATTCATGATAGAGAAAGACTTGGCAAGTGACTTTTCTTGAGCTATTTTGGCCCTTGGAGCACAAATACTTTATAATAAAAATGGTAGTTCTGTCATAATTTCTGTATAGAAAGCCTCACAGCTATGTCTGTCTGAAGAACATGCTTATAACATGCCTACCTTTTACTTGATCTATAGGATGGGCCCTCTTATCCTAGGGTGCTTTTTTCTGTCATATGGCTAGTTTTTAAAGGTAAGGCGTTGATGTATATTCCCATTTGAAGGAAAAAGTGTGCGTGGGTGTGCCTGTGCACACACATGTGTGCATGCTTGTACGCACAGCCGGGGTGAGCGTGAGCGACGGGTATTCCCATGGCAGCATCATCCAGAGCCGTTAGCGGCAATTTGCTGAGAGCGCAGAGCGACTCTGCTGGTCCAGCCCAGCCATTGTGCATGCTAAGCACTAAACAGATAAGTCTGGAGGGGGAAAAAAATTGAAGGATCCATCTGCTCATTTCTGCTACACTGCGCTGATGCAAGATTACGCTAATCTGGTTGCTTGTCAGGACAGGTTAGTGAAAGCAGGCGAATGGGTGAGATTTAGGGTAGGCTAGTCTATGGAAAATTGTAAGTGGCTCCTCTATGTGCCATGTTAAGTGTAGCAGAATGGGTTGATTATCAGCTACTTTGAGATTTTCAGTTAAAATACATTTATGGCTACAGTGGGAGTCTCTTGAAAACAAAAATGAATGAGAAAAGCCTCCAAACAAAGAAAAATTAATTCATCATCACCAGGTACATTTGAATTTGTAAAATAAATGAAGAAAAATAACCCCAAACCCTGCAAACCCTCAAATTCTTCTAGGTGACCCCTCTAGTTTTCCTTTTGTATGCTACTTCTAGTTATTGTAGTTTGCTAATTTGTTTGTTTTTTTCCTCTCTGCAAAGATGGTGGTTGTTGGAGTTTAAGCTGATTTTTTTTTTTTTCTTTTTTTTTTGGGAAAAAGACCAAAACAGAAACATATTCTCTGTATGTTCTTTGGCTGGTCAAATTTCTTGTTTATCTGTGTTTGTTTACAGAGAGGCTTTTTTTGTTGTTGTTGTTTTTTTGTTACCTACTGACTGACAGTTCTTGACCTTGCAGGTTGAACATCCCGTCACAGAATGCATTACCGGCCTGGACTTAGTCCAAGAAATGATCCGTGTTGCTAAGGGTTACCCTCTCCGGCACAAACAGGCTGATATTCCCATCAACGGCTGGGCGGTTGAATGTCGAGTTTATGCTGAGGTAAATGAGTGGTAATGGGGAGGAGGGTTGGTGGTTGAATTGTGGCGTAATAATACCCAGGTGTGGATAGATGCCAAGGTGAAGTCAAGGAATATCGTATGAAAGTCATGGTTTAGAGCATGCAGCATGAATGTTTAATGAGGTTTTGTAGAATTGTAGAGTTCTTGTTTGTTAATGAAAAATATGGTGTGTATTTCAACATAGCCTTTTTCAGATAATCGAAATTGAAGATAGTACAAGAGATAAGCAAGCAAATGTCATTAGAAATAAACCTGTATGCTCTGTTCACATTTAATGATGTATTGCTGAAGTTATTTACTATAATTAGCTACTGTTTCCAGGTTTGTGAAATCTTTTGACTGAAATCTGAAACTTGTTCACTTAAAAAGACAGTTGAAATTCAATGTCTTACAAAATGTTGTTTTAGTAACACTTTTTGAAAGGTTGTTGAAAAGCAAGTTACACATCTTCTGAAACTACAGGTTATAGGACAAATTTTCTAAGTGCATTCCAAGACAAAAACTTTATAATTGTGTTGTGACTCTCTATTTCACCTTAGAAAAGCTTAACAAAAACTTAAAACACATTTTGAGGCATGTTTAGGACATTGCAAGGTAATGGCTTTTTGCTGTCATTTTTGATACATGAAAAGTCAAGATTTGTCAAGTTAAAAAAAAAAAAAAAAGAAATCACAGAATCACAGGGTGGTTTGGGGTAGAAGAGACCGTAAAGATCATCCCTCTTGCCACAAGCAGGGACATCTACTAGACCAGGTTGCTCAAAGCCCCATCCTGCCTGGCCTTGAACACTTCCAGGGATGGGGCCTGGAAAATAATGCCGAGCTTTCTTAATTTTGTTTCAGGAATGTTTTAGGTAACTCTGCTTTTCAAAAATAATTCAGCATCTTGAGGTGATTTTTCCCTTGCTTAACTCTTGTGACTTTTGTGGTCTAGAGCGTCTTATTTTACTTTTTTTCCCCATTCATGACATGCACATAATCTTCAACTTACTCTACTGATCACAAGTTGTACAAACTATTTTGATAAAGAATAAATACTTGCCCTATGATTGGCATGGAAGCTATTCTGAGTATTAGTAGGCTTTCCTCTGGAGAAACTGATGGTTGGATCTTTTTTTGTTTAGTTTGGATCCCTTCACATTTAGAAGTAATGAATCCAACTACTTGGCTATGAATTTGGTTACTGTAGGCCATATATTTATTTGTTGTCCTATTAAGTTTATAGTGGTGTTGCATTATGTAGGAGATTTCCAAAGGCATAGATCAGGTTAATTTCATAAGATAATTGAATTTCTAATGACCCTTTTTAATATCTGAGGTTTTTTTTCTTATACTCTCTTCTCAGCCCCACCCTTCTGAATACTTTCCCATCCTTCTTCCAAGGCAAAATGTAGCTAATGAAAATGTCATATTTTCACTTTTTGTTTTGGTGATGTACTGTAACTGTGTGCAGAGCGTTTCTTTCCTGCTTTTTGACTGATGCAAGAGAATTTATGTGCTTCCATTTCTCTATTTGGAGTTGCAGGGGCAATGTTCTTCAACACAAGTAATTCTGGGGAAGAAAACAAAGTCATTCCAGTAGCATTTCCTGTTAGGCTTCAAGCTTTTTAACATTATCTGTTCCACATCTGTAAAAGCTTAATGCTTTCTCCTGTTGAATTTTTTTTTCAGGATCCCTACAAATCTTTTGGCCTGCCATCCATTGGTAAACTGTCTCAGTATCAGGAACCGTTGCACGTGCCAAGTGTAAGTAACTTGGTTCTGGTTTTCATAGGTGCCGAGTTTCTCTCTTATAGGCAGAGACTATAAATACTCAGCAGCTTTGTAAATCAGACTCTTTTTCTAGCTTTTTACCAGAGTAGGGATAGGGCATGGTAATACTGATTTGTGCCACCTGGAAAACTGCATAGAAATGCACAGTTCCAAACTGGGGCAAAAATGTTCAAATTGGGAATAACAGGAAGCCATTATATGTTGAAATAATTTGTTCTATAACTTTCAGCTGAAGTTTTTCCAACACAGCTTTAGTAAAAATACTGTAGTAATTGGAAAGGACAGTGAAATGCTGAGTCAGCTCTTTAAGGATAAGAAACTGGTGATGCTGGTAAGAAACTGCCAGTGCTTTTTGTTTAGCTTTGTAGAGTTTAAAGGTGAGTTTCTCGCAGTGGTTATTATGTGTTTCAGGATAAAGTCTAACTTTATGGAGTGGCTGTTTGACAAACGTTTTCTGTGATGTGCAAAGAGCAAGGACACTATCTTTCTGTAAAATCAAGGTAGTCTAAGTTATAAGTGCATATATACATGACACTGTGTCAGTTAATGGAATGATGAGATGGTACCATCTGGGAATACAATTGTTCAGTCTGATTGCTTGCACGGAAAGTAGTGAAAGATTACAAGAGGAATCTTAAATGTGGAGATGTTATTGGCTATATGATTTATTTTGCTTTCCAAATTGTTTTTGCCCATGTCCTTTCCAAAGGGACCTGACCCTTTCTGGTCTTTAAGGCTTCATGCTGTGTTCAAAGCCTGAAAGCAGAAAAAAATTGTGAAGATCTAAAAGGCATTATGTGCTCTTAGGAGATGAGGGAAAAAGGTATCATTGGATGTATCTAAACTTCTTTTTAATGAAATAAAGAGTGTATTTAATAAGAATTTATAATGAATACTCCAGTGGTTGTTAGAAGTTTTCACCATGTTGTAATAGCTAACAGGATGTCAAACATTTTGCCCTTGCAAGTTTTTGCAATTTGCAATTTTCTAAACGTGAGACCTGTTGAAAGTACAAGTGATAATGGACAAACTATACCCCCTACAGTCTTTGTCCCACCAAATCTTTCTTCAATTAATGCTGCAGCAGGAGTTTTATGTAATAACATTTGCGCTTGTAAGCCATCCATACAAAGAAAAAACAATTAAAATGCCTTAAATGTTCTGCTTACTGCTGTTATTTGCTTGTGTGAATGTTGCATGTCAGCTAAATGGACCACGGAATAGATAAAGTGATTGGGTGTAGGAGAGTGCACACTAAGCTTTGTCTATCATTATTGCTGGGAGCAATCAAATTGATGCCAGCAGGACAGTAGATGCGTTGACAGCTGTAATTATGTATCTCCATGGTGATCACTTTTGGCCTGTCATGGAGGCCCATGAGTCCCCTCCCTTGCAAGCATTTAATCAGATTGGGCTGTCACTTGTCAGGTAGACGGGGTGGGCTGGGAGTTGTGTTTAGGGGGAGAGGTGAATTGAAAATGAAGGGTGGGAGATGCCTGATTGCTTCACGTGGTCCGTAGTGGTACCGAAGAAAGAGATTTTAATTACACTGGAGGCTTCAGAGCAATGGTTTGAGGAGCTCATATGGAGTGTCTAGGCTGTTCTCTTCCTCTTCTGCTGTTGTATTAAAAATAGAGCAACAATTTTTATGTAGATGCTCACGATTTGGTGTCTTAATACATACATTTCTGCCACAGTGAAACTAATTTCTCTCCTGAGAATGTCATGCTGCTAAGAACAAAATTAATATGACTAAAAAAGTTCAGTGTTACAGGCCCATTGTGCCCTGTTGTTTGCTTTCTGCATTTTAGATTTTAGAATTGTCAACAATCTAGCTTAAGAAAAATTAGCAAAGACTTGTGTATCAAAGCGAGTTCAGTTTATGAGTAGTGTATTGCCAAATGTATTCACAATTCATGTCTTCTGTGTCTCAAGTTAGCCCTGACTACCTGTGCCTCTATGTCAGCTGCTAATGTTGGTGAAACTGGTGTGCACGGCTGTGTGAGGGCTTTTGCTTAGCCACAGAGAGTAATATGCTGGCTACCTTTTTGTATGTAGTCTTTAATTTCCTCAGAGCATCGTACCCATAAATACCAAGTCTTTGATAACGAAGCTCAAGATAGGTGAGCACAAACAAACCCCTGTACTGCAATAGAGAGCTTTCACATTCAGTGCTCCTACACAACATGTACTTCCATATTTGGAGAGCTCCAGCATCGATCTCTGCCACTGTGGTCAGTAGTCTGGTGTCTTAATGTCTCTTACTAGAAAGTTTTTAGACTCAGATATAGCAAAGAATTGAGAAATACTAGAATCTGTATGTGTTCCTAAGTGAAATTTGATGCACTAATAGTTCATTGCAGGACGGAGACCTAGATTTTGCTTTCCCCCCCCCCGCCCCCCCTTTTTTTTTTTAACCTCTTAAGGATTTTTTGCCTTTCATTTTACTGTTATCCTACTGTAATAACACATAAGGATAATACAGCAACAAAGTTTTGGGGCTGCAGTATGAATGAGCTCTAGGGTACAGCAGGATCTTGAACTGTAGCCTTTACATGATATTTTAAATACTGAGTAAAAGAAAGGGAGTATGTTAAGCAGAAGTAAATGCTGGAGGTCTAATATTGCTATTGTTTATGAAGTTCAGCATGTTATAGTGAGTATCAGTTGAATTAGGGTTTCTTTTTCATCCTATATTCATTAAGTTCTGTCACACCATATAGTTTATAAAATCACCTACTGTTACCAGACTCTGAAAATGGAAGCACCACAGGGAGACCTGAAGATGGTATAAATGTATTTCTTTTCTGCTGTTGCTTTTTTCAGTCATCTTGAGTTTATTTTATGAAAATTAAACTTCTACAGAGAGCTCCAGATTTTTTTTTTAAATAGGAAATTATGCAGTAGTTTATAAAGAATTTTAAAATGTCAGTGTAGCCTTTTCATTTTTTTAGGATATTGTACTTAGGGAAAAGTGTGAATTATATAGTGGTTATGTGGGTATGTTGTATATGAACAGAAACATAGAGCTGGGTGGAGCATATAGTTGTCAGCATCAGAAGTCTTGTGTTAACTTTAAGATCAGACTAACCTACTTATTGTGGGTCTGAATTATGCACCTTTCATATATTTTTTTATTGGTCTAAAGATGATACACATGTGTCGATACTTAAATGCACATGTATGTGTCTGTAGTATGCACCCCTGAATACTTGTGTGTAATCATTTTATAGGTGCTACTTTGGAGATAAAATTCACAGTATAATTCAAGTATGTGTGGAGTATGTATGTCATACCTTCTCATCTTGTATATATATTTATTATTACAAAATAATCACGGGCAAAGGATTTATCTGGATCTGTGTAGGTAAATCAATTCTTTCTGAATTAAATGTGAGAACATATGCATTGACTTTATACATAGGCAGTCGTTCTGTGAGGAAGGATGGTTTAGCAGTTGGAAGAAAGGAATCTGAGACATACATTACATATTTTTTTTCTGTAATATTGACATGTCTGAACTACTTTCTCATCAGTAGGTAGTGTTAAATGTACCTGATGTAGGTAGTAGGGAGCCCAGTTAAGCATTGCATAAAGCACATTCAGTTAAGATGTGATTGAAGTGGTACAGAAGCAATACTACCTATACATATGAATAAATATGCTAATCAAATAAATGTAGAATAAATTATAGATAAATATGTAAACATAAACATATAAATACAAATATATGAATAAGCAGGTTTCTTCTTAAAGATAATATCCTGAAAACTAGTCAGATTGTGTTTCTTGCTGAAGAAAGTGAGTACACCTGCTAGGGTATCTTTTTATGTCACTTGGATAATAAAGTCATCATCATGCCCTCATGTGGATTCTGTAGACAAGAGGTTCTACATGTGGTCCCTTGATAATTGCCTAAATTAAAATATTAAAGGCCTAACAGCCGTTGTGTTGACCTTTTTCTGCCTTGCTGCAGACAGATGAGCTGCTGTTTATTAGAAAGGTTCCTTCCCACAGGTGAAGATTTAAGTGAGATTCCAGGACCCTCTTTCCCACCCCCTTTACAATGCGGTGTATCAGAGCCCTGCTGCTTCAACAGCTTTGATTAAGCTCTCCATCCTGATGATCCCCAGAATGAGTTTATCACTCTTGAGTTATTTTGATTATTTTTTAAAAAATATTTCAGATTCCAGTGCTCAAAAGCAGCAATTTAATAAATATTTATTCCCCAGAAATTGCTCATTTGAAAAGTTTTATATGGCTAACCCCATTGTTACAGTGATGAAATCAAACTGAGAGATGAAAACAAGAATCAGCAATATACTAACTAACTTGTTGGCTGGTTAACAGCAATCAGCCTCTTCAAAAGAAATTTTTGAACTTGTGTTATTTTTTTCCATGAATATTGCGGAATCAGAGCTTTAATTGGGGCTGTGTCCTTACAAAGCAAAGCCATGGAAAAAGCTGTGTAAACATTAAAGCCTTGGGGGAACAGCAGCAACAGAAAAAAAATGTTTTACAGTTGATAGGGTGAGGCAGAGAAGGAAAGTGTTACAGACATGAAAACCACAGGTTCAGTATTCCTATGGAGCTGATAAAGCAGAGCTCCAAAGTTCCTGCTGAATGCTCTCTACTTCTGTTCCTACTGAAGCTCTTGAAAGAGCTGTGGTGGAACATGAGGAATGTGATTACATGTAGATGCAGAAAGGGTGTGATTATAAGGGTCATCCTTCATGCCAGGTGTCAGTCAGAAAAATAATTACAACTGTATTTTATTATAGGGATTAAATCAGAATTGGATGTGTTCAGAGTTGAAGCAAGTGTGTAACACAGCCTAAATTGTTAGATCAAATTTGGTGTGTTTACTGTGCGATCTAGAGAACAAGAGAGAATTTTGACTATTGGCTGAAGATTGCAGTCAAATGTCTCTTAAAGGACAGAATAACTTGCAATTGTTTTTCCTGGTGGACGAAAATGCTTCCCTTCCCTCCTCCCAGATTCTCTGAAAACAAAGTTTTCCAGTTCTTCCAGAGAGAAAAATGTATGTGGTGAGCTTTGTGGGTGTTGTGTTGTAAGGCTAATGGGTAGATTTGATCCTCATGTTGAAATTTTTTTCCCACCAATATATGATTATTTTTACCTTTTTTTTTTTTTAAGGTACGTGTTGACAGTGGCATACAACAAGGAAGCGATATTAGCATTTATTATGATCCCATGATCTCAAAAGTGAGTTGATTATTGTTTTTCAGTATTCTAAAAGTATGAAGCACTTATTTTATACGTGGATCTTTTAAGTGAGAGCATGTTAAAGGATTGGTAAACCGGTGTTTTGAAGGTGTCTGTGCATAACACGTCTCAAGGCAACATAAAAGAAGCGAAGGAAGATGTGGCAATTTAGTCTCACTTCTAATTAAAATTCTTTTTACCTTTTGACATTGTAATTATTTGTCTTGCAGTTTCTAATTATTAAAAGTTTTGATTTAAACACCACCCGTTAGTGTCTGATTTAGATGCTGCCGATCTATCTATGTTAATGTAGTCTAGTCAGGATGAAAATGTCAATAATTCTGGCTTCCAAAAAGAAGCATTGAAAGAAATGCTTGGTAGTGTCTCTTAGTATTAGTTCTTATTCATCAGTAACATATTGGTAAAATTAAAATATGACATTATAGTCAGAGTTCAGTTGTCAAAAAAATTACATCCTTGGACTTGGTTGGGCATTAGTAATCAGGAGAGTCAACTTAGATATTGAACCTCTGCTCTGATTTTCTGAGAGCTTATTTAGATGCTCTAAGTTTTATGATGGAAAAGTTATTTGCCTTCTTTCAGTGAATGGGTTAAGAGATCTTAGGTTTTTCTTGATGTTTCAGGAAGCCTCTGAAGCATAGATACAGTAATGTGCAAGCAATGGTTTTGTGACTGCAGAAGTTCTACACACCATTTTCATTTTTAAATGCTATTCAAATTCTAGAGACACACATTTAATTTCTAGGTAACATAAATGCCTTTTTTTTTTTTCTTTAGCTGATTACCTATGGCTCTAATAGAGCTGAAGCACTGAAAAGAATGGAAGAGGCTTTGGACAATTACGTAATTCGAGGTAACTAGAGAAATTTGGATTCCTAGTGTGATAGGCTGTCATCTATTTCAAGAAAACAGCTTGAAAATGTAGTAATTAGCAAATTGAGTAAAGTTCCTGCTTCTTAAGTGCAAATTAAAACAGGAAAAGCTTGTGTTAATTAAGCTGAGAAGATACATCAAATCTAAAGAGACTTCTCGGCTTTTTTTTCTTGAATATTATGAGATAAATATTTCAACAATTTCCTTAAACTCATACTTTTCACAGAATGGTAGCATACAATTGACTTTATGTTGCAGAGGGGGGAAAAGAAAGGCCACTGCACTATCAGAAATTTAAAGTATTGCCATTTTATATGAGTTTAATACATTGATTTTAGTTATCACAATGCAGTATTTGATTGTGTATATATTTTTCTTATTTTCAAGGTAATTGTTTAGGTTTGGGCAAATACAAATGTAGTCTGTGGATCAGCATGTGTTGCAGTGCTTGCTAACCAACTGCAGAGAGGATGTAGCTGTTCTTCCAGCCTGTCCAAGCATCAGGCGTGAATCAGTCCTGAATGTTTTCACTGTTGTTAAGTTTTTGTGAGGGAAGTCATGGTTTGTGTGGGAGAAATCTTTAGGTCTTCCTCTGTGTCTTATGGAAAAATAGGAAGGGCAACTCAGGATAGGAGAGGTACAAACTTTGGTAAAGTTTCTTTAAAACTTGGTTTGGCTTAGTGCTGGCTGCTTAATGCCAGGTCATACCTGAAAGATTTATCTATCTAGAGGAAAATGAATGTCCTTCTGCCACAGTGTAGCTAGGTACATGGTAGGATTAGGCCATTGCAAATGGACTGCTAACTCTAAAGTGGATTTATATCGGTGCAACTTGAGCCATTAGACTATTGCAGTACAATGTGCTGATGTAATCCCCTGCTGTATAACAGCTGAGTAAATTTACACGACAGAGAAATTTATACCACTATAGTTGACTGATGTGAGGTGGGATTTTTTGGTGGTGTTTTTTGTTGGTGTTGTTTTTAATGGAGACAGACTGGATTCGCACTCAGTTGTGTTAATAGCAAGTGATGCTTAGAGGTATTATATTTAATGACAATATTGCAATTGTGTGTGGAGCATCATTTTTTTATTGTGTTATACGTGGAATAGAACCTAATCATTTGTGCTTAGGTGTTTTACACAGGCGTTTATGTACCTACTAACAGTTCCACGTATATATAAATGCCTGTAAAGGATATGACACCTTACACCTGAGAAGTACTAATTTGTATACTTGAGATTTTTGCAGTCTTTTTATTAGTATGTATGGATGCATTTAAGTGTTCATACATGCTATCTCTGTAGTATTTCTATCTGAAAAGAACCTTCATCTATTAAAAACACTGAAAGAGATAATGAATGAACTACGAGAGGGGAAAGTGTTCTTTTTTAAAGTGCTGCAAAGCACAAAATTAAGAGTACCACAGGTTTCAAAAGTAGATGAATTTCCGGAACACATTTTTAGTTGCAGTGGCTAGTGGTTTCTATTTGAAAACCAACAGAATTTTTGTGTAGTTTTATACAGCTGGTAGTTTCTTGTCAGTGCTTATTTGAAATGGAACATTTATGGATATTAAGGTATCTCTTCTCTTGACTAGTGTGAGTGATTCTTGGTAGGGTAGTTAGAAACTGTCCACTCTAATGTTCTAAACTGCATTGACCATGTGCAGAACTCCTCCTTTTTTTCTAAGACAATTGTGCATGTTTTTGCTTTAAAATTGTAGGTGGCATGTAACACAGTATTAAACTACCTTGATCTTATGTAAAGTGCCTTATATGAAGTTTTTTCCATAACAGAGTTTTTGTTAGTAGTAAAATATACAAAATAGTTTTTTACCTGGTTTTGAAGTTACTTTATGTTTGAATAATGAGTTTGAGCATAACTAGAGATTACCCTAGTCTTCCTGAATATTGTGCTCCAGATTGCTATTTCTGAACATAGGCCCCTTACCCCCCTGATTTCCTGTGAAGCAGCATTTATGTTTTCATTGTGTTGTAGAGACAGTGTGTTTTTTCCATGTAAGTTATGAGTCTCTTCTGAGTTACAAAGCATTTTTGTTAAGCAGTACCAGCTGAAGTCAGTATCAGTTGTACTGGTAAAAGTTTAGATTTAAATTCCCAAGGATTGCAATTTCTGTAAACAAAGATGCTTATTCGTTCACATAGGGCAGGAACGGGATAGGGTGACTGGGTAGCAGGTCAAGGACCATCTAATGGATAGCTTAGGGACTGCTAATGGAGGATGGAGTCTTCCCCATCACTTCTGTGTCACCAGTTCAAAGCAGGCAAAAGTTGGTAAGGACTTTTAGTCACTACTATTTTGATGGTTGCTTGGTGACCTGCGTGAAATCAGTGGGTTTTATCCAATTCCTAGAAGACAAATGTCCTCTTGGAGCAAATGCCACTGTATAATACCATTCACATGGCGGTCACATAACAGAATCCAGGACTGAAGTAGCACAGTGACCCTTCAGGGGGGTGACTCATCCAGGCTGGGTTGAGACATACTGGCAGTGTGAAGAGCAAGGACCTACTCTGCTGTATGAGCAAGCACTGAGTTTCTGCTGCTGTGGCTTTAGGATATCCACAAGTTACTCCATTCCTTTTTAGCTGCATTCCACTTAGAGGGAACAAGTCCTCAGACTACAGTCGTTACTGACTTGTTTTCTAGGATCGGATAGTATCTGGCCTTGAATTCATTGTTTAGCTGTCCTTCCCAGTTAAATCTGCCTGACAATATCATGAAGAAAATTAAATTAATTGAATTAAAAAAGTCTAATATTTGCAAAGAAAGCAAACTTAAGCAAAAGTTGAGTTAAGTAGTACCTTAAGCAACCAAGGCTGCATCATATAGTGCCTGTAATAGCAGTATCTTCATTATAAATGTTGAGTAAGGCAAATTGGGATAGTTGCAACAATACTGTGCTCTGAAAAATGCCTGTTGCCTTAACCCTTTATTACATTTTGGGCTGGTGACAACTGGTACATACTGAAATAAGAAATAATGTATTCTCTTCATTCGTAGATTCTAAAAGTGTGATTAACTCAAGATGGAGTCAAGGTAGATCAATGTGGTCATGGGAATGTAATTGCCATCTTTTTCCCCCTGTGTAATATCTTCATTGTTATTAATGGGAGTAGATAAAGGTCTAGGATAGTGCTTTGAGTTACGGATTGAATTAAATGATCTCTTGAGGTTCTTCACAGACTAAATTGCTCTGACAGGAACTGACTCCTCCATTGAGAACTGATCTGAATTCAAAATCTCAGTTGAGACTTCTGAGTTAGAAAGGTTCTAAGAAGGTAACATATTTATCTCTAGGTCTCCTATTATAGTTCAGGGATGTTTCATGTTAGGGGTCTAACCCAGATTTGTCTCCAGAAAATAGACATCTTGTTTTGTCCAGTGGTTACTGGAGCATTTGTGAATACTCAAAAGTTCGAGATGCCAGTCAAACACAGAGGCATTGTTGCTCATCAGGATGAGGCATGAATTGTTTCCTGTCAGCATGGACTGTTGTTAGTAGTTCATCTCTCTCTTATTTTATGATACTTTTTCCAGAAACCTTATTTTAGTTTGCTTTTCTGTTTAATTTGAACAACAGAAGTAGGGTATTGAAAGAATACCTCTCAGTGTATCTACTGTGTACGTAAACATGATATAGTATGAGTTCCTTCTCAGTTTTTCTAAAATTTTAGCATGTGTTTGTCATGTAATTTCTGATGCTGCATAATGTGTTCATTTAAAGGCATATATAAAATCCAATATGAAGTTCTGGAATGTCTGTGCATGAATGTTGTTTTTATCTATTTCAATGAAAGAAATTATTATATTTATGCAGCAAGCAGAACTGATTATTGATTCACTAGAGATCTGATTGGACAGATACCTCATATGCTTGAGTGCAGAGATTCCTGTAATCTTTCCTTTGACCTCTGCTTGCTTTTTATCTTCCCTGCACATTCAAATATAAGGCAGTAACATGAAATTAATAGTCTTTGTATAAAGTCTACAGTTCTCTGTTGAGTTCCTGCTTGCTGTGTGGAGAGGAATTTAGCAGAGCATTTGAGTGGAAAAAGGAGCATCTGAGGAAAGTGTAAGCAGCAGATAGAGCAAGAAGGAGTAGAAATGAGGGGGAAATAAGGGAGCCACCAGCTGGGAGTGGAGAATCTTCCAGCATGGGGTAAAAGAACAAACATAGAATAGGAAACAGAAAAGTGGTAAATAACTGTGGTAGATGTCTGAGGAGAAGGGGAATTTAGAAGTTAACTCTCTGATATGAGTGGAAACCTGCCAGAACAGTGGCAGCAAGAAACTGTTGGCTTGAGTTTTGGCAACTGTAGACACACTGATTGGGAGGAAAAAGTATGCTGTACTTAGTGTTCTGAGAAGGCCTTGGCTTTCCAAGAATCACAGAATGGGTCAGGTTGGAAGGGACCACACTGGTTCATGTGGTCCAACCTCCCTGTTCAAGCAGGGTCATTCCTAGAGCACAAGAAAAAGCTATCACCTTTAGTTTTAGTATTTTATCATATATTTCAAATAGTTTCATTTTGGGCAAAAAACTTTTTACAGGAAACTTAAATTGAGATCCAAACATCATAAATTACTGAAAGATTTTGTTTTAACTTAAAAGGTTCTCTTCAATGGCATTATATTTGTAAGTTTTAGACTCTCCTGTATTCCGATCCTATGCAAGTATGCAAGCGTGCTCATTGGTATTGTGAACAAAACAATCCTTGTGTGTAAGCCCATTTTTCTGCAAAAACTGCATATAATGTTCGTTCTTAAAACAGGATGTATTGGGCCTTGTTTTTTCTGGTACTTTTGAAAAGTGCTGCAACAGGCTGTACAACTGGTAGACTGGTAGTTCTACAAGAGTGTTTGTGTTCTCACCCATTTTAACAGGGACCAGCAAGTTTCCAAGTGTATCAGTGTGGAAATCAAAACTGGAGAAGGGAAAGAAGCTTAGGTCAGAATCACTAGAAAGGACCATTTCAGGATGCTTAATAGCATCAGCTTGGAGTTCAGATGCTGGCATGAGGGAAGATGGTGCTCCCGTTTCTCCTCCTTTTCTTAAGCCAGACACTAGGGAGGGAGTGGGAATTGCAACTTGTCAGTGGAATGTTATGGTGTGTAGTTTAGGAAGAGAAAGAGGGAAGGACAATTGAAGTACAGACTGATCAGGCAAAAGAGGAAGAAAAATCTTATTAGTGCAGAATGGGAAACAAAATAAGGTATCTTTTTTGTCAGGTAAGTTTTTGTTTGTTTGTTTCCCTCTCTTTTATGAAGGAAAAAAAGAGTTGCAGCAGCAAAAAACAAAAATTGCAGTGTGTCAGGTTGAGGAAGCATTGAAAGGCAAGTGCTGTCATTTCTAGATGTAGCACTTGAATCTAAAGTTGTCTCAGTGTTCTTTTCTCTGTCTTTGGAGTTAAGGGATGACTGAGGAGACGATGATGGCAGAATGGCCATTCGTTTTCTTTCACTTGTTCTTGTCAAAGTCTGCTTAACTTCTGCTGCCAATTATTCTACTGATTCAAACATTCATATGCGTTTGCTAACCCTCTAAATAATGGTCTGCTAACTCTTATTAAGAAGTTCAGACCTACATATGGTACAAAATTTAGTTTCAGTTTGAACTTTTTTTTTACAGTTGGACATTACCATATATTATGTTTTTACCCCCTCTTCTTCCCCCCTTTATTCTGATCTGTGAGTTCTCTGAGTCTGAACTTTAATATCTGGGAGAATTATTGTTTTAATTGAAATACATATTCAGCTTGGAGGGTCAGTGAGGTAATGATTTGATGTGAGAATTTTATGTGGATATTTATGTATTAAAATTACAAAGTTAAAAAACCCTTTTATCCTTGCTTTTGGGATGTGACTGTATGCAGACAGTCTGCACTGAAGTGAATTACAGCAAAACACAAGCTTTGAAAGGCAATTAACTGTTGAATGTTGAGGATTTTGGGGAATATTTTGAAGACTTTTGGAATTGCAAATGTGGAGGCTAGCTGGGTAGTAATAATTGACTTCAGAAGTTCATGTGTTGAAAGTGGTGTTTTCATAGTCCTCAAGTTGGATAAGGGTCTTAAGTGGACAGTAATCAGCATTTCATAATGCTCAGTGCAGGGCTCAGTTAATACTTATTTGTGTTTTGTTATAGAAACAGGATGCCTCCTAAGCTTTGTCACATTTATTCTTATTGAGCATTTAAATTGTTGGGTGATAATTTAGCTTTGCTGGTTTTTTGAAAAGAGAAACCTCTAATACTGTACTCCACATGTTAGTTTTGCAATCACTAAGTATGCAGATAAAGTTACATCTATTCCACTTAGCACAATTTGAAATTATCAGCAAGTTAAGTCTATTCAACTGCTTATCTACAGAGAGGCATGTAGGGCTCCAATTTAGTTTACATGGATAAATGCAGATTTGTGTTTGCAAGCACCAAGATGACAGAAGCTTAATACTGTAAAAAGGCTAATCAACGCTGAATATGTTTAGTGTCAGTAAATATTTATAGTGAAAACATTGCTTATGGTTTTGTGCCTTGGCATTCCAACTTCTGATTTTTAGTGAGTAAAAGTGTGGTGTGATATCCTTTTAATAAACCTACTATAAAATTACTGTTTTCTATAAAATGGATTTTATTGTTGTCTTTGTGTTTTCTTGTGAGGGCAGGTTAGGAGTTAGGCTACATTTTGTAAGTTAATGAAAAATCTAGTATACTAAGCAGAGTTTCTAAGGCAGAGAATGAGGAAGGGAAGGAGGCAAGACAGAGACAGGCAGTATGAGGAGTAATTCCTTCTGATTGTTTTTTTTAATATGAGAGCTTCTTCAAACAGGGGTTGCTAGTAAAGCTCTGGTGAATAGTGTGGTTATTTAGTGTGCTCCTGTATTTTTTAGGCAATAACTACAATTTAACTGGAAAATTAATGGAACCTTGGGATACATGTTCTATATAAAGCATACAAATATGCAGTTTTTAAGAATTTCATTAGATCTCAAGAAGCTAAATGTTAATCTGCTCTCTTTTACGAATATATTCTGAAAATTGAAAACTAAGAGGTATGTCTTAAACTGAGCTTCTACTGTTGTTGTGTTGTATGAAGAATGCTGCCAAGTGAAATGAGACCATAGAGGTAAAAGGAACAGTGATTATTATTTTTTATTGTATTTTGACTTAAAAGAAAGACGAATATAACTGTAAGTGCAATTCTGCATCAGTCTTAACAATGTAAAAAAGATGATGCTGAAGTGAAATTTTGTTTTCTGGGGGGAAATAAATCGATATAGTTTAGGATTTTTTGTTTGTTGAAAATGTCATGGCTTGTCAGGCTAACAAATGCGATTTTCTTTCTGGCAGACTTCAGACCTGGTCAAGAAAAAGAAAAATTCCCTGAAAACCACGGCAACATAAATACAATATACTTCAGTTTAGTGTCTAACTTTGCATGAAATAAGCACTGCCTGTTAGCCTCTGTTTGATCCTGTGAGAGTGTGAGGCTAATGTCTGGCCATTGTTTTGGAAGCAGCAGGTAGTCAGGAGCAAGCTGCTCTAGGGGTCCATATTTCTGTAGCCTCGCAGTTACTTACACACAGATGGAGACCTTATGAACTTTGACAGAGGTCACGCTAAATTGCAAATCTAAAACTTCTAGACTTCTGAAGGTTTACACTGGTACTTTTTTTTTTTTTAAAAAAGCCATATGATTTGGAACATCACTAAAGGTATCAACTCAGTCTTGAGAAGCAGATCAACCATGCAGTCATTGCTCACATAACGATCACAGGGACTGATAAAGATAGCCTTTCATGATACTTTAAAGGGAAACTTGTGCATTATATGTTTAATTTGCATATGTAAAATACATGTCATATTGCTTCCCAAGCACCTAGGCCTGTCTACTCGATTGAACTTATTAAAGGAATTTTGGAGCTTAAAACATTACAGAAGCCTCTGATTTTTTTAAAAATTATTTTTATGCATGTGAGTTGGAAATAATTAAGAATACTCAATACGTTTTTGATTTTAGGTCTTTTGGGGCAGTCAGTTGAGACACCAAGCTCTGTCATCTGTCATCAGCCATCATCTCACCAGGGATCTTATAGCAGTTGAGGAAAAAAAAATGTGAAATGATCTGGTTACACATTGTAGGATGTTTAAATCCTGGATTCAAAGTTGGGCAGTGTTGAAGAGCTCCTCTTTGTTTTTGAGTTATAGTCCTGAAGCTGTGCTTAATAGATGAAGGCTCTGTGATATTTCAATTTACTATTCAAATTAGAAATTTTGGGGGAAATTTGTAGCAGCCAAAGACAGACATACTTAGTTTCAAAGTTAGTAATTTAGCATAAGACTTCTAATTGTTTTGTTTAGTGAAGATGTAGTGTGGGTTCTGTTCAGTGTTTATGAAATTGGAGTCTGTGAACGATTATTTATGTTGCAGGCAACAAAAGGAGGCTGATCTTCTTTTAATGAAATGGACAAATTTTTATCCTGTCATCATTGAACTCGTTGTGTAATGTGCTGCTTAATGGCTCATGAACTAGTCTGTAGAGCTGTGACTTCTTGATTCAATGAGGCTGACTCGGTGTGTTGAAAGTGGTTTCAGTGACGGCCACACATAGAGCTTGAAAATTCACACCAGCAGCAGACTAGAAGGGGAAAAAAGAGCTTTGAAACTGTTTGAACTGGTCTTCATATAAAATAACAAGAATGTTGTTCATGCTTCTAAACAGGAAAAACACAAAAAATAAAAGAAGTAGAAGTGCAAAGGAATTTCTTTATGTAGCCACAGCTCTTGTATTTGCTGTGCTGCTAGTGTCTTTGCTTTGGTGAGATCTCAATAAGGGAAAAAATCCAAATAACTTAATTTACAGTTTAAATACCTGACTTCACAACAAATTCTTATTTAATGTTATTTTAAACTAGAGCTATTAAAAAGGAAAGTGCAAATGACTTTGAGTCACGCTGTCACTAATCATAGTGATGTCATGACAACCATAATAACTTGTAAGTAAGCCCATCTAAAGTTGAAGTTCAGAATTTTGTGCTTTACAAGAAATATGGACGCACAGACAAATTTTTGCAAGATAAACTGTTTTGTGATGTGCTCTGCATTTTCTACTTCATGGTGTGCAGCTAAAGCCAAAGTTCGTGACCTGGCAAACACAATGTGATTTGGAATTACCTGTTCCTGTGACACTGAGAGGAAAGAATGTGAATTACTTGGTATTTCCTGAGGGGTGAGAATGTGCACAGCTGAGGCTGGATAACCTCTTTCCCACAGCAGCTTCCTCATTTGTCCATACCTGGAATAGATCAACACCTGGAGCCACACGTGCAGTGTTCCTGGACTGCACGTCTATTTCAGCTTCTCTTAAGAAATATTTGTGTTTATGAGACGGTGTTATTCTGTGTAGTCATGTTGAGATTGAACTCTCATGGCTCTTCCCATTTTCTGTGTGACCTCATTCTGAACTTGAGAGTGGAGATAAAGATGGTAGTTTTCTTACCTTGTCATCCTAAACTTTCCTTTCTTGTGTGCTCTCTCAAAAGAGAAAGTATCTTCTTTTTGAAAATTCTTTGCAGCTAGGAGGAGATATTTAACGACCTAGGGATTTTTTTCTCAGGAATTTTTATTTTTTGTACCACATTTCCTCTCCTGCCTCCTATAAGAATTCCTTGTATTTAATATTACAGTGAAATTACTTTTAATGACCACCATATTCAGTGCTGAACTGCAAGCACTAAGTTACTAACTTAGTTACACATAAGTTACTTGATGAAAAAATAGTCATCTAGTCCCACTGCCTGAACTAAGGTATACCAGCTATACCTGCATCCTGACAGGTGTTCCTTTAATCCATTTTTGAACACTTTCACTGTCTCCAAAGTCTTCCCCTAGCAATTCTTTTCTGGTGTTAACTATCCTGAGTATGTACATGCTGACATCTACTCCTCAGTATGTTTTTTTTCCCAGCCTAAGCTGGAAATGGAATATGGTTTGTTCCTTTCCTCTCTGAGAAGGCTAGTCTCTCACCTGTGAGGAAGGGGCAGAGGACTTACTGTTTTGTGTGCAAGTACTAGGCTGACACTGGCACCATCCTTTGAGCTGTGTAGCTTTAGACTATGTTTGTTGGAAGTTGTTTTCTTTATTGGTATGAAAAATAGGTGAAAAGATGGGAAGGAAAAATAAAAGGAGACAGGCTGACAAGTGGAATCAAAAGAGATGAGGAAATTCAGAAATAATAAAGTAGTATAATATTCAAAGAAGTTAAGGGACAAAGGTGGCTATAAAGGCTCTATGATAAATAATTTTTTAATTAAAGAAATAGTTTTTTTGGGAGTTGTATGCCTAACAGGGTCGTAGAGTGGTGCTAAAGGGGAACTGGGGCATTCAATAAAAGAATTGACCAAGCAAGATTGGATAAAGGTACATATGGAGAAAGCCATATATTTCTTTTGTAAGTTCCACAGGAGTCTCTTACGAGTTGCAAATGATAAAAATGTTGTAAAATTATGTCAGTGGTAAAACTTTTTACTGTATTTCATTACTATGGTTGGAGTGTAGTATGGTGTGTGTCTTCTATACTAGGTTCATTGGAACTGAGCTAGTATTTACCATCATGACTAATTTGTCATTTCAAGCAGATAGCTCTAGTCTTGCCTACATCTTCTAGAACTGAACTAAAAGTCTCTTGGTTGTGCTTGTTGTCCTTGACTTTCCTAGGTGTTTGAATTAGGCTTTATGAGGTGAAAATTTAGATTGTTTACTTTGAGTAAACTGAGTGTTTAAGAGGAGGTGCCTTGAGGCAGCAGTGAAACAAAACTGGTAAATCTGCATTAATTACATCGGTACTATGCTATCAAAGTTGTGAACAAGCATTTGTTCCAGAGTGATAAGAGTTCATATTTTTCTAAGTTGCTTCCTAATGTAATTCGTGATGAATATGTTACCTGATTTTGTATTGGTTTGCTTTTTGTTTTCAGGTGTGGCTCACAATATTTCTTTACTACGAGAAGTGATCATCCATCCACGCTTTGTTCAAGGAGACATCAGCACTAAGTTCCTTCCTGAAGTGTATCCTGATGGTTTTAAAGGTTTGTTCAATTTGCAGATTTTTTTTTTTTTCTTGAGTGGTGTTGTTTGATTATTGTTCCTTTATATTTTTAGACTGATACGTTCCCAGATCAGTCTTTACTTTTTCCTCAAATGTATGTATGCATACATGCAATTAGTTTTTAAATAATGCATAACATAGTTGAAATAGTGATTTTCTTTGTTTTCAAGAAAGCAAAATACATACTCTTAGTAAGTTAATAAAATACACCCAAAGTCAAGAAAAGCAATTTGTAGGTGACAAGAAATATGTAAAATAAACATCAATCAATTCTGAGATGCTATTGTGCTTCATTGCAGACAGTGCTTCTACTGTTAGCTATAGTCAGATTTGTTTTTAGTGAGTACTGTTTCTTCTTCAGTAAGTTTGTGCAACATCTTCAGAAATTGCCTTTTGCCACCCTTTGTTTTTCACTGTAGCTTTGTCTGGAGGATCTGGGATTTTATCAGATTATTTCAGTAACCTGGTCTTATTACTCATTACACAAAGTAATGGGCATCACCCCAATCGCCCATTAATAGTATTTGGTACTATTAACCTGTATACTAGGTTAACATAAACACAAATGAAAGTATTTCTTTACAATATCCCAAGCTACTCAGTTTCAAAAATGCTTAACAATGGTTGGTATAAAAACAAGTAAACAAATAGACTGGCTTCCCTTCACAAGGATCAAATGTTAAAATGTTGTCTTCTATTGTTGTCTTCTATCTTAGCTAATCTGCTGTAGATGGTTTCCTGACCTGTGTGATAAGAGACTCAGTCCTTCCATACAGATCTCTCATCAGGCAGAGTATCTTCCTTATTTTTTTAAAAAAAAAGGACGCTGTTTATAGTTCATCATTCATGGGTCCTTTCTGAATCCTGTGGAGATTCTTTTTCCTCCATTCATCATTAATCCAATGTGGCCGAATTCTCATCCCGCTTTGGAGACAGGACTGCCAGATTGGCAGTCACTGGACATGACTGGCACCTGGCCAAATTCTAGTCTCATTAAGAAGCAGAACAGATTTTTCTTACCTCAGGACTCAGTGTGTGAGTTTGTGGATAACTATTCTTTGCACCAGAACTACTTTATATCATGATGTAATTGACAACTGTGTGTGTAATACAGTCTTACACATGGGATTAATGTGTCTAGCTTGTTATTGGCTCCTGACCGAGACCACAGCAACAGGCATTAGCCACCTTGAATGGCAGTAAGCTTGTGATGGCTCAAGCTGAATAGTTCCTTTGTTATCTTTGCTAAGGTGTGCTTAACTAATCTTCAGGTAACTCAGCTGGCTTCCATCCAGCATAGACTATTCAGATCATTTGCTCTGAAGGCATAGTGCTGCTGTAGTTGATCTCTCTGTTCCCTGACACTTCAGTGCAGAACCTCATGTTCTGGGACTCTTCAGTCATTTTCCTGGGAGGATTCAGTTCTCTAAACCACCATGAAAACTGCATCTTTTGTTTTGTTTTTTTTTTACTGTTGCTGCTTTTGTTGGGGTAGTTTTTTTGAGTTCTTGTGTTGACTTAACTCATGAAGGAATCTGGTGAACTGCAGCAGATGTGCAAAGTGAGTGGCAGGCTAGGAACAGGGAGAGGAAAAGAGAGGAAAAAGGCAAGGATGCAGGTTGTTAGGTCCATACTGTGTTATAGAGAGGCAGCCTCACCTGACCAACAACTAGGAACAAAACATAAATCAAATAGTAGTATTGTATTAACAGATTCTTAAAGATATGCTTTTTCTCTAGACACCAGAAGACACAAGAAGAGATATTGTGTCAGTTTATAATAGAAAATAATGAATGGCACATGTAAAATGACTAGACTAGACTTTGTCTTGCTGTATGAAAAGTCTTGCTCATGTCCTTCCATATATCAAACACAAGCATATATTAGCATTCTTAACGATAAAAAAATGCACGTATTATTGCATTGTGTTTCAAATCAGGAGTACTTATGAATACCAATTGAAAGCTCACCAAAGTAATTGAGAGCCCTTTTAATGATGTGTAGTTTGCACTGAAGACTTCTGGCTTAAAAAAAAATAAATCGGTGAGTTGAATTCGGGGATAGTTTTTTAAGTGCCCACTGAAAAATATTTCTACAAATCCACAGACTTGAATGGGAACTGTTGAAGGCGAGCAGGGGTGGTGGGCAGATGATGGGTGGAAGCATAGCAAGAGAAGCAAAGGCAGAAATTAACTTACATGTAAGTTCTCTAATCACTTCGACTAACTTTATAAGTACCCAGAGTAAACTTTGCTAGGGGAATTTGAAAATGTAAGTAGCCTCATATATCTTAATATTGTTTATAAAAGATGATAGCTGTAGAAAAAGATCTGGGGTAATCTGTAAAATTAGAGCAATGCGTAGCCAATGTAGATTTGGAAATATCTAGAAATATGTGCTGTTGCTAACAGTAGGGATCTATATCAGAAGTGTTTTAAATTTGGAAAACTTAAGAAATAAAACAATTTCAATAGAGATGTGTGCTATATTAATGCTTCAGCACAATCCAGTGTGTTTGTAAACTGCACAACTGCCACTGTTGGTCTGCAGTGGTGGCAAGTAATGAATGTGAGCTGTGTTCTCTCTGGTGACTGCATAAAGAACTGGCCCATTTCTTATGTTCATTTTTCTTCAAATATAAATACTAACTTCAGTCTTTCTAAGAGTAAAACAAGAGATGCTTTGTTTTCCAGTCTCATTGGAAGTCTTTATTGGAAGACTTTTACAGTAAGATAAGAAAAAATGAATCGCTAGAAATATCTTGACTGCTTTTCCATTAAGCTGTGATGCTCACTTCAAATTACATCCAGAATGGGAATGTTTAGCAATGCTCATGATTAGAGTTTAGCTTCTCTTTTTAAAATAAACCTTCATTATTAAACACAGGTTTTTTATTGCAAAATATTTTAAAATAACAGCTGTGTGGAAACTAGCCTTGTGCAAGGTATGGTTAGTGTGGGAAGGCAGCTGCTGTCATACCTTTTTGTTGCCTCTGTGAGGGATGGATGGCCAGAGTGCCATCTGGCAGTAGGTTATCTGGAGAGGGTTACTGCTCTGAGCACACATGTGTGTTTTGGGAGGAGGATGGATCTGAGCGTGGGTACAGCAACACTGATTAGGTCAGGTGATGCAAATACATCTTAGAGTAGCTTCTAAAAACTTTGTTTATGGAATAAAAATGTTTGCCAAGCATGCAGGAGTCAGACACACCATCCTTTTACAGCTTCCAGATAACCTGGGAAGTCTTCATACTTCCTAACCTGCCTGGTGAGAAAGGAACTATACTATTTGTTATCCCTATTTTATAGGCACAGAAAGTATCTCTGTTTTCACAAAGATCCAGGAGGACCCTTTGACAAAGAACAAATTAAACTCAAGGATCCTTAGCTTAGTACCCTATTCATCAGATTATTCTTTGCAGATCAGTCTGCTTCACAGTTAATGTTTTCCTGGATGTCTTTTTTAATATTGAGGGGTTTTTTTAATGTTCCACTCTTTCTGTTTATTAAATGATGTCTGAGATACATGGTCAGTCTCTTCGAGAGATACATCATGTGCAAATGAAAAATGGGTCATTTTCCAAGAGATTATCACAAAAGTCATAGCAAAATAAGTGGGAAAAAAGTAATTTGCTTCCCCTTTTCTAGCATTGTTTGGGGAGAGAGGAAGAACAGAAATTCTGATGAACAATCCTTTAGGTTAATCCTTTAGATTTCCTATAGAGAAAGGAATAAAGAGAAAGCACCTCTCTCCTGAAATGCTGCATTGGTTCCAGAAACTGTGTATAAGGGGAAGGCTTTTGGATGCATGTGTTTGCCATAATTATATGTGTTGGAGGAAATGATTACTTTGCTGAACTCAGCACTTACTAGACTGCTTCTGAAATATTGTGTCCAGTTTTAACCCCTTCATGCCTGTAAGAAAGATGACAACAATTGAAAAAAAAAGAAAAAGTAAGTCTACTGAAGAGCTACAAAGGTGGTGCTGGGGCTGGAATAGACAACCTGAGAGAACCAGTCTTGTTTTGCTTGGAATCAAGCAAGCTTATGGTGGACTTAATGACAGCCTTGTAGGTTCCCAGGAATATGAAGCCAGGCTTTTCAATGACTACTAGAGCAAAAGTCAGTTGTCATAATTTGGAACCTCTGAGCAATCTGTTCTGAATTTGATGTTGAGATTGCTTGGTGGGAAGGGGAACACACAGTGAATAAACTAGAGGCCTCCCCAAGATCCCTTCAAACTCAGTTATTCCATGATTCTGTTATGAGTGAAAGTGCTTTGCAGGTGAACTGGGACTGCAGATATGACTTTTAAATTTAGGTCTGGAAACTTTTGGTATTAGTTGGAGAGGGGAATGCAGCTTCTGCTGTGTTTCTGTTACAAGAGGGAGAATGGTTACTGTTAATTTTGTTTATTTTCTCTTCATTAGAATCTAATCTTCATTTTATGAAGCTACTGGATTGTAAAAACGTTGACTTAACAGTTTACTATACTTCTTTCTTGGTCTGTCACTAATTCTTTGTTGTTCAAAATAGAAGAGGTTTTCTTTCTGTATACTGTGTCATCCATCTTAGAAGTGATCGTGAGTTGTCTGACATACTTCTTCACTATTCTGAATGGTTTGAGACCACTTAGGCAGACAGTATTGTTTCTTTTACTGTGGTCATCTGGGTGGAACAAAGTTCAGCTTGACTTCACAAGAAATTAAACCCTTAATAACATTCAACTTTGTTTTCTGCCTCAGCCTACCTGATAATACATTCCATCTGTAATGGTCAACTTTAAAACGCATTGGGGAAAAACTTGAGCTGAAACAGAACCTGGGAATTATTAAACACTGCCAGCATTGGTATGGATCTGAATTATGCATTGCTCTTTCTATCCTACCCATTTTGCTTTTAATTTTTATTCTTCACAATCAGAAAACAGTCACTCTTCAAGTATTAAGTAACAGACTGGGACACATAACCAGGGGTTGTTTGTTTTGTTTTGTTTTTATCCTGTAATTGATAGTAGGAAACACATTTCTAGGACAAAATGCAAATGAGACTGTTATGGGAAAAATGACCTTTTATGTAATTTAATTTGAAGTTGGTTATGTAAAGTAATTGCATGAACCTTTTTGACTCAGCTTGGGGGATACTGGGATAATATTGATTTAAGCAATCATAACATCAGGGAAATGAGAGAGAAATACTTTTTTTCTTGTCTTCCTTCTGACCAGGGCTCTATTATTTAGTAGTAATAGATGTGTGCAGTCTAGTTTTATATAATATGAGCAACAGTACTTCTACTCCTTTAGTTGTGACTTAATTTTATAACCATTAATCCTGTTTTGCATTCACCTTATATAATTCAGCTCAGTGATGGTAGTGATAATGCAGAAGTATATCCCAGGTTAAGCAGAGAGATTTGGGAGCTATCAGTTCCACGTTTTATTGTGGAGATGAAATCTCTGTTACCCAGGAGTCTGCACTGGTAAGAGTAAGAAAGAGCAATGGTGGAACTTCCCATACTGGAACCAGGGGAATGTTTACTAGTTACTCGTTTCATTCCCTATCAAGGGAGCACTTGGACAACTGCTCCAGAGGAGCTTTGTTGCTTTTCAGATTGATCTGGATGGTCAGTGTGAAAGGCTCTGTTGTTACATCTTTATTGGTGGTGTATATTAACTTATACTTCAAGACATCCTGAGGCGTGACTTCTAAAGTAAATTAATACTTGAAGGGTAACAAAGTATTACTATCTGGAACATCTGTGTAGTTCCAAATAAAATAATGTAATTGAAAGTTTGACTTTAAAATTGTTTAGAATTCTGCTGAGCATAGCAGCAGAGCAAGAACAGGCAATGAGGGAAATGGGAGTGGAGTTTAGAGAACTAAGGTACTACTGGCAGCAGTCTGTCTTCTGTAATAAAGGTAAATTGCCATCCTTAGGAAGCAGCCTTTAATCAAGCTTCTGAGGTATGCCTCCAAAGTTATGCTAAGGACATTCTGTGGTAGAATTGTATCCTTATTGCCAAAGACCAAAACCTAATTTTGGTATGTTCCTGTTAACGGTTTATATTGTATCCCAGAAATCCCATATTGGATACTACAGTCATGACTGGTTTTCTGTTTGCCATATCTGTGCCCCAACAAATGTAAATAGTGGCAAATGGAGAAAGTGGATATGTATTTTTTTTCATGTTTATAATAATGAAGAAATTAATGTAACTCTTGATCAGTTATTAACGTGTTTCAACTTACTGACCTTTGTTCACTATTTGGAGTTGGATTTTTGTTGAAGATACAGGGAGAAAATAGTTTTTGCAGCACAGGTAGTGGAAAGCAGTTACTGATTTCATCAAAGGTGAAGGTCATGCAATACAACCTTTGAACTGGAATCTTTCTAGTTTTACCTTGTTCCTTTACATGAGTTGATACCAACAGTGTGTGTTGAAGCAGGTGGGAACATGCTGCTTTTGTCACATGGTCTTGTCATGGGTCTTAGGCAGGGGGACTGAAAAGCAAAGGCTTTAGGACAGATTCCTGATGTGTCTTTAGCTGAGACACCTAAACAAATCATCAATTTTAGATTCATTGTTTTGAAAAAGTGATCGCATATCTTCTTCACTCTTTGTAAACAGTTGGAAAATTGGCATGTTTCAGATTCAGATAGCTGATGTTATTGCATTGTATAAGGCTTATATATATACACAGATGTGTTTATATGCAAATAGTACAAAAGTTCAATGTTTTTTGAGTTTTGCCTTGCAATCAGTTTTTCTAGTAACTGGCAAAGGAAAGTTTGTTTCTCAAGCCGGTTTCTCAACCTTTCGACATTTGTATTTCTGCATGCATTTGTTGAAGCAAAGACAGTTTCCATTTCAAGGCAGATAAAAAAAATAAACACTGAGCAAAGGAAGTTGCAGTAATATTTAGCCAGAATATGCTAATGTGGACTAAATTAAAAAGAGGTTGATGTGGATTTGCTGTCTTTTGTTACTTTTAAATTTACATTTTTTGGCCCATGACAGCTCCTTTGTACTGTTAGATGGACTGTAATGAATGCATTCCCATCACTGTGGCATGATTGCATTGCTGAGGTAGACTCTACATAGCTTCTTTACCTATCTATGTTTAATATGCCCAGTGGAACGATGAGTTCTGTGCAGAAAACATTCTATTTTGAAATTGTGGATTTGTTACTGTAAAGTCTGTTCTAGTCCTTTTCAGTAGTCTCCATTCTGGATTTTTTTTAAGAATCATATTAGTCATATTTTATGCTACTGATAAAAATTGTCACTTGCTAGTAATCAGTACTGGGAAATGGGAATTCACATTACATGCCACAGTGCTGAGCTGATGGTAAAGTGGAGATTTAGTAGGGATCTGTTTAACTGTTTCTGGGCTGCAGGATTGGAAGCAGAGTTTCTCTGGGACATACAGCCATCTGAAGCTCTTCTCTCATCCCTTCATGTGACATCTGTACTTGCTATGGATGATGACATTTGCTGTGATACGTACACATAAAGCACTTTTTGAGAGCTGTATTGTAACTGAGTTCAATATCAGTCTTTCGTTAACTTTTTTGTGTAATCCTCCCCTTCGACTTTCACCCCCTCTTGTTTTCACCTGTGCAGAATCTCTCCCAAGGATACAAAGTTTGCCTCTTTTTCTCATGAAATCCATCTTAGCAGTTCTTGTCCTGTTTTATGTCAATTTTAACTTCTTGCTCTGCCTTGTGAACAAGTACTTTATTTGTCCTTTTGCTCTCTCTCATAGAATCAGAGTGGCTTGGATTTGAAGGGACCTTAGAGTTCTCTTGGTGCTATGGCCAGTGACACCAGGTTTCTCTGAGCTCCATCCAACCTGGCCTTGAACACTGTCAGGGATGGGGCAGCCACCTCTTGGGCAGCCTGTTCCATTGCCTCACCACTCACACAGTGAAGAATTTTTTCCTAATGTCTAATCTAAACCTACTCTGTTTCAGTTTGAAGCCATTCCCCCTTGTCCTTTCACTACATGCTCTTGTGGATAGTCTCTCTTCATCTTTCTGGTAGGCAACTTTCAGGTACTGGAAGGCCGCAATTAGGTCACCCTGAAGCCTTCTCTTTTCCAGGCTGAACAATCCCAGTTCTCTCAGCCTTTTCTTACAGGAGAGGTGCTTCACCCCTAGAATCATCTTGGTGGCCCTCCTCTGGACTCATGTCACTCTTGGCCACTGATTTGCCACCTTTTCATACCAAATGTTTGTTGGGTGGTTTCTAACCTAAAGATGAGGAGGTCAAAGTTCTCTTACTGTGCTCTTTTAGCCTGTTGAATGGACAGTTGAATCTCTAATTAACCTTCACTTTCTGGAACAAGATCAGGTTGGGAGAAAACCTGCTTCCAGTCACCTGGCTTCACCTTTTTATCCAAATATCAGATTGCCTGTCTTCAGATTGCAGGCTACTTTGAGCCACTGTCTGCTTATTGTCAAACATGATTTTGATTCCATGATTACAAAATGATGCTAAATGACTCAGACTGACAAGTCACATTATCCTTTTTTTTTTTTTTTTTTTTTTTTTTTTTTTTTTTTTTTTTTTTTTTTTTGGTTTATACTGTTGTATTGTCTCTTTTGCTTGGAAGATTTGTAACCTTTGCAAGATAAAGTACTGAGAAAAAATGCTGTATAGTTTGAGTAAGATCTAATGTAAAGATGGATTCCTTACCAGCATGAGGCACAATATGTCAACCAGTGGTTTTTCAGTAATGAAAACAAGATGCTTGCAGCATCATTCAGTTTCTTTTCTTTCAGTTGTCAAATTATTTTTAACATATATACCAGTGTTCGCAGTTGGGCTGATCATTATGAAAGCATGGAATTTAAACTCTGAAAATCCGAGTGTCTGCCATGCTAAGCCTCATCTTAATTTAGAGGGAAAAAATGTGGCTTTCATGTATAAGGACTGAGCAGTGTCTTTACTGGTAGTTATTTTTTGTGTTTGTGTTGGTCTGTGGTATCTAATTTTTTTAAAAAAAACTGCTTTCTGAAAACTAGGACACAAGTTGACAGATCTTGAAAGAAGAGAACTACTGGCAACAGCAGCGTCTTGTTATGTGGCTGAACAACTAAGATCACAGCGATTTCTAGGGACTCCAAGGTAAGTTCATTTCTAGGAACTCCGATGTGCATTTTGTTAATGGCATCTTCTCGTGCAGAAGAGTAACTGGTGAGAAACTGCATGGTTTCTTAAGATACTCTGTTTTTTCTAAATTCAAATGAGCTGTGGCTTACATTTCCCTACTCGCACAAGTTCTACATGATTATTTTTATTCTGTGTATTAGAAAACTAATAGGCACAAAAATGTGTTACAAGCCAGTATAGTAATTAATGCACATCAGGAGTTTCGTTAATGCAGAATGTTGCTGCATTAGTAACTAACCACAAATTGAGCATCACAAATTTCCCATGTGCCCATTTGAAGCAATCTAAGCACTTTGAGGTAATATGGATATTCAGCTAAAGAGCTTTAAAATATTCTGGAATTTGGAGTAATTTTCTACCGTGATGAAGAACCTTAATAGTTTAGAATCTGGTTCTGAAAACACTTTTGAGCTGGTACATGCTGGAGGAGTTAACACCTTGCTTTAAGTATGGGGGTTTTTTGTGGCTTTTATTCCGCCACTACCTTATTTTTTTTGAATAGTAGCTGCTAGTAACCTAGGCAGTACTTTTAACTGGCTGACCATTGTAGCAGCCCATGTCAAAATACTAATTCACTTCTTTAGCTTTTTGGAATGGTATGCTTTTTTCCTTCTAAGATATTTTTAGCTTTTATTGTTCTCTGGCCCATCATTGTCAATACCTTGAGAACTTCTATTAGAATAACTGAATTTGTGAAGCTTGCTTGGGTAGTTGATGTGAGCAATGGTTGTATGCAGTGAATTCTAACTTCAGCATAACTCTTTCTCCTCACCTCACATTTTGTAATGTAGTTGCATGTATTTTTGTATGAGAGGGAAGTCAGAATGCAGGGATAGGCATTAGTCACGTTTCCATGCCAGTGGTTTGACAGTGTATTCTATTACTGATTTTACAGTGGTCAGGAATAAATCAAATGTGGTTTCAAGAAGTCTTCTTTTTTGTTTTTTTTGTACCCACAAAAATAACTAGTACCATATGGTAGTAACAAAAAAAGAAAAAGACACTTAGGGCAAGCATAATGACATTGTAATATATAGCATATGTAGGGCTGGGTCATTGCTTGCTGCATGCATCTATAGGGGAAAGTAAGGCATCTTTTTATTTCCTTCCACAAGTTAAATCCTCTATAGCAAATGGCATAAGGAGAAGAACAGACACTCAAAGGCCATTGTTACCTGAATAAAAGACGAATCCAGGGAAATAAGGAGGAGCCTTGATTGTAGTTTTTACTGGCCAGCATAGGAAATTAAAGTAATCTGGTGCTGCTACAGAGAAGTAGGGGATTACTTTGTGCTTTGAGTAAGGATAGGAATTGTTGATTTAAGTAGCCATTATCAAACTGCTGTTGCATTCCCTGCTCTGATTTGAAACCTTTTTTTCTCTGCCCTGTAAAATGTTTTTATTAGCTGAAAAGAAGAGGAATCTAATTTTTGAATCGTCTTTTAACATTTTGTTTCTTTTGCAAGTACTTGTTTTCATTACTAGATGTGTGTGTATCTTAACAGAAAAGACATATACAACTATTTTAACTGGGATATCAGATATTTGAATGAAGTATTGCATTGGACAGTCAGGCATGGTCATTCATCTCTTTTTGCGCTGTGTTAGGGAAACAAATACATTCCTGCTTTGAAAAAAAATTAGTGTATTTTTGGAATCCTAGCCAAACTCCGTCATGTATTCTCCTACCATGAGCAGAGAAGGCCACAGAGTCTGGCCACATGAAGTCTGTAAAACTAGATTAAGGTCTGACTTTTCAGGTTTTAAATGGTGAAGCTAACAAATCTTTTCAGTATAGAGAAGATCACTGTCTCTTGCCATGGTGGGGTGTACTCATGTTCAGCTCAGCTTTCAAAGGATGGACTTTTCTGCCTGAGGCATATGCAGATCTGGAATGAATCCTTCAGGAGTTGAGCCTTTAAAATTATGTTCAAGTGGTGACTGACTGTGGTTCTTACTGAATATGTCATAGTTTCAATCCATATATATTGTTAGGTCTACTTGACTTAAGATAGTAAAGTTGCCTGTTTGAGGTCAAGTAAGGAAAGCTAATGCAAAAATGCTTGCTGGTAAGTAACTTCAGAAGAAACCAAATGTGATAATGATACCCTTTTCCAAAAGGATACCCTTTTCCAAAAGTTATGCAGCTTGTTCAGTTGAAAAAAATCAAAGAATCAAGGGCAGAATGAGGTCCAAGGATTATGCAGTGTCTTGGACAGTGTTCTCCATTCCTTAGAGCAGTTAGTGGACTCCCTCTAGAGGGGACTGAGAATGTGGAGCATATAAGTTAGTACAGTCACTGCAAAGATCCTTCACCATGTCCTGAACATACCCAAACTGCATCTGACTTGTTTTTGAAGGTGTTCCGTATCATGGGTACTTTTTAAGGAGCAGGACTGCGGGCAGAAAAAAAAAAAGCACATCTTTATTGGTAAGACTGCAATCTGTTTGAAAAATATTGGTAAACAAAATGTGCAGAGTAGGAACCTGTGCTACTGGCAACAAATCAAAAAGGCCGTTTATAATCTTGGATGTGGTTCACTATGGCAGAATTGGACATTTGCAGTCTGTGTGAGTTTTAAATCGATGCTGGAGGATGTAAGCGGACTAGACAGACTGCATGCTTCAAAGGTGAACTGTAACATTCTCCTAATAATTTGGACAAGTACTTTGATACATTTATCATCACCTTCACAATTTCAGCTCTCTGGCACTATTCACGTTGACAGCT
>VXBX01004599.1:0-35347 GCA_013400415.1 Scytalopus superciliaris | reverse complement strand
TTTGTAGCTTTTTTTTTTTTTTTTTTTAATGCGCTGAAAGCAATTGAGCAATTTATGTGCAAAAAACTACTGAAGAGTAGTATTTTGAAATCATGCATTATTTCTTCTAAACTTGTCAAACAGACAGTTTTCTGCTGAACTTGAGTTATATGCTTATCTTTGGTTTTAATTTGTTTTCCTTTCCCTTTTGGGAGCCATATTTATAATATGCATTCTTTCCACAACTGCAGGGGTGTTTCGGCTTCTCTTTTTTCCCCATGATTTATTCAGCCCAAGATCAGGATTGTTATTCTAGTCAGACAGAAAGTACCGTGCTTGAAAATCTTCACAGAAGCTCCAGCTTTCACTCTCAGGGTTACCAAGACTATAATCAGATGAAATGCAGCTGAGCTAGAATAAGGAATGGTTGTTGCAGCCTGCTCCTCCCTTGCTCTGTCTTTCCTCATCTTCCCTAGGTATGCAGGCATGATTTTGTGTGTAGTTGCTTTCTACTCTGGTTCTACCGAAATGGCCCATGTTAGTGTAGAAATCATTTAATAATAGCTTACATTGGATCATTCTGTCAGAAGCAGGTTACTCATGACAAGTGAAATTGTTCTGGAAGAGCTACAAGAGTGGGGATGTGTAGCAAGGAGGAAGAGGTGAGCAGAGGATGGCTCATAAAAGGAATGCAAAGGTGGACCTTAGCTGTGTGCCACAGATCAGATTAGTAGCAGCCTCATGAGGGGGATTCTCCTCTATAACCAATCATATTTGATGGGATGTGACAGAAAAATATGTATTTTGCAGTCTCCTGGGTGACTGAGTCATCAGCTATATGCTGGAACATGTTCTGATGACCAGCAAGGTATCGCCACCTTTGGATAAAACACCCAACTTTCTTCAACTACTTTCAATCAGGTCTGACCCCTGCAGTGACATTCTGTGACATTCTTAGTTGCAGCATATTGTCTGGTGTTGAGATTAATGTAGGCCACAAGCTGGTTTGCCTTTCCTGTGTTAGAGTAAATGGTGTTATGCTTTGGGTGGAGTACCCACAGGTGAGTTTCCACTGTCTGCATTGCTATATATGTGCCCCTGGCCTCACCAACAGTCTCCTAGGACTAATTTGCCAACCTTTAGCTAGAACAGCTGTTGGAAATCTGTGCATACTCAGAGCTACAGGAATATAGGCATTTACTTTTGTGATGCAATCAAATATTTGAGCATTTTCTGTGATGGTTTTGTTTCATTTGTTGTTGTTTTTTTGTTTTTTTATGTAACTGGTGGTTAATTTAACCCATTTTCTTGGAAAAAAAGGTGGTTGTGGGGTGGTTTGTGGGGTTTTTTGGGTTCTTTCTGGTTGGTTATTTTTTTTAAAGTATTTTTGAAAGATAATTAGCTGGTGAAAGTGCTTTGTATTTTGTGAGCCACGTACTAATGTGAATATTTCATTGTGATAACCAGATAATAGGGGCACATATTTCCTACAGGAAAGAGCCATGAATGATTAATGATTATTTCATTGTTCAGCTTTCAGTTATTTCACCTAGGACTTTTTCTACTTACTCCACGGTCCACTTTATTGTGAAACGGGTGCCACCCACAGCTGCTGAACAGATTTACAGCATCTAGTAAAACCTCAAGGTCTTCCAGACAGAACTTGATCTTGTTTCAAGTGGAAACATATTTTGGCTGAAGTGAACCCAGCTTATTTTAAGTCTGTTTGATGTAGTTAGTCTTTGAGACCAAAAATGATGTTGTATAGCTGAATCTTCACATTTTGGCTTCAGACTTGTTTTTGTTAGTGGGTTGGGAGGGGAATAGGAGAGTGTCTCTCCAGGTGTGGCTACATCATGCTATCTCATGGGTCTACTAATGTGATGTTTATACTTCTAGACCCAATTGCCTACAGCACTTCCTATGCATTGCTTGTGTTGGCTGCTAAGTGTATTTTCCTAATTTTTCTATGGGTTTTACCCTTTCATCATTTATGACTTGGAAAAAACCAGTGAGGCTGCATGCCCGTAGTACCTGATACTACATGCAAAAAGATGGTGAAACACTGGAAAAATGTTTTATGTTGCTAGCAAAATAAAACCTAAAGGTTTTTCTTGCTCATGTGTTTAATATAGAAGAGTAGCTCAAGGAGTCTTGAGTTAAACTTCTAACTGTTCTTGTGGGACCTTAGAGAAGTCAGTTGAATTTGGCCTTAGTTTGCAAAAATACAGAATGGCCATAATACTTTGCTGCATTATCGAGGTTTTGTAAATATCTGTTTATCAACATTTATAAAGTACTTTGAGACCTAAAATCCATGATGGTTTCTAAGCATAAAGTAGTAGTATCACAGAAAGGGAAGTGTACAGTGAAAAATGAGAGATATAAGTTTTTGTCAAGTTCTGAAATGGCTGGGCTAAATTTTTGTGGTTTAAAATTCTGAAAATCCAGAGGTCCAGTGCAGTGAACATAACACAACTGGTGAACTGCATGAACAGAAATTAATATATTTAGCTTTTTATTTAATGAATTATTGCAGGTTTGTGTTTAGGTTAGTTCAGTACAGCTATATTGATGTTTGCATTGCCGTTGCTTGATTACAGGGCAGTGAGGGGAACTGCTCAGAGAGCAGTAGAGCCCCACACCTCTCAGGCATGCTTGCTTTCACGTAGACTACACCTATTACCCTGCTGGAGTCTGGGACAGAGCCAGCTCTTTGCCAGCCTAGGGCTTCCCCATATGGAAGGATGGTCAGCTGCCCAGTAGGAGAGCTTTCTGGCTCTCCTGCACTGCTGTGGCAGCACAAAATAAGGTTATGTTACATTAATTTTAAAAAGAAGGAAGATGATGTCAGGAAAATTCGCTACAGTAATCCTAACTGGCCTCTTGGAAAGGGAGAGAGTTCTTCCTTTCAGCACAGCCACAGACACTGCTGAACTGTACCAATTGCATTAGGTGGATTTTATTGTTTTTTCTTCCCTAGAACTGCAACAATAACATGAACAGTTATTGCAAGTACAGTTGAACATGCACACTTTGCCTTACCCTAGAAATGCCCTGTAGTGTGTATAGAGATAAACCACTTAATTTGATAAGGATGACTAAGTCCAGCCCACTTGTGGCTATCTTCATTCCCTCACTTTGGAGTTATGCAGTCATCCTTGGCTCAGGAAAATAGCACTGTCTTATCCTTACTGTTCTGGTCCCCTGGTCAAGAAGTCAAGCATTCCTCTCATGATTAGGCCTTTGAAAGTCCTTGATATGTTTATGTAACTACTGCAGCTTCACACCATTATTCCACTGTATGTTTTTTTCTTTCCCCCACAGACTAGCAAGGTACTAAGACCCTGTTCTCCCTTTTTTCATGTGACATCCTTATTTATAATGGGCTTTTCTGGTTGTGGTGACCCGCTCTTGTGTCTCTAGCTGTTACCTCATGTTGTTCTTTTGACTGCTCATAAATAATAACTTGTACTTTTTTTGTAATCTTGCTTAATCACTGCAAAAACAGCTGCCCTATATAATATTCTAGATGTCTTTAAAATCTAGTATTATTTACCCTTCTAGGTTGCTCAGTTGCTTATCACAGAAAGAGGATTATATGTGCTAGAGACAAACAAGTAAATGCAAGTATGTGAAACATGTATTTTTGGCCAGTGGAAATGAACTTCTGTGGAAAATACAGAAGTTGAAATGGGACATTAAGATAGCATTTATGACTCTACAGAGCATATATAGAATATTTTTCTTTGATCAAATTAATGGAATCAGTATTGATAACACAAGTAATACAAGGTATTTATATAGTCTTTTGAAAGCAGAGCCATTGTTTCATATTATTCATGAACATATATTCCACAAACAGAACAGTCTGTCATAGGATATTTTTATAGCTCGTCATCCTTGTTGTTTGTAGGAAAAAAAGGTGTTCTGGACACTTAGGAATCCACATTTGCTCAGTCTTTCGAGTTGCTAACCATTATGTAATGATTATGAAGATAATAATTCTTTAAAGTTTGAATCTCACTGTGCATCTCTTGGGAAGATTCCCATAGCAGTGGCAAATATCTTACTGGGGTGATTGCTGGTGGGAAAGCCATTCACCAAAGTAAATCGACCTGTCATCTTCCCTGTGTTTATTTTTTTATTTTTAATAACTTCTGTGGCTACTGCTTGCTTAATGCTGAAACTTGAATTTGCATAGCATACACATGTGAATGTTTTCTCTTGTGCCAAATTCCTGGCCCTTTTTAGTTGTGATTCTGGCCATTTTCTCATCCATGCTTTGCTTATGACCTCTTCTGAAAGATCCTCTCTTTAGAAGACCTCTATTTCGTATACTTTGATTCCTTCTATAAACCCCACAATTATTTCCTCTCATGCAGGTTTGCACCTCCTAAACGTTTTCTTTAATATTTATCTGTGTGTAAAAAGTGTGTGCATGAAACTGTAGAACTAACAAGGTGTGTGCTAATTGCCATGTGCTCCCATGCCATTTTACAGCTGTTTTTAGCATAGGTTTTCATCGCCATCTGTATTTTTATTTGGGGTTTCAACAGGCAGAAGTGAAGTTGTATAGGAGAATTTTACGGAAGGGCCAAGTTTTTCTTGATTTTTGGGGTCTCTAAGTTCAGGAAATGCATGCATAACTGCATTGGCATGAGAAGATTTGCTGATGTTACTTTCTTAGGATTAGCATAAAGATAAGGATGACAATCCATACCTCACCTTGTGCAGCTCTTTGAGGCCCTGGTTGTGTCCTGCTGTTTGTTTTTGTACTGTACAGCTTATTCTGGATGCTGCAGCTGTAGAAATATTGTCAACAAAATATATGGGAAGCAAGTCTCTCATTCAGTATTGTGTGCATACTTTTACATGTACGTGTCTTGATTTGTCCATTCTTTAGCATGCTTGCTTCATTCATGGTTCACAAAGGCTGTAGTTAAATACAAGGTATTGATTGAAGGGATAGGTAATTCATTTATACCTTTGTTGTTGAGTATTACAATTTTCAACCATTTCTTTTTCCTTTGATTCAACTGCAAAAGTGGGATGGGACACAGAATGGCCTCATTATTGTAGGAGTATTTCTCTGTTCCCTGCAATGATTCCAAAAGCTCTTGCACACTTCATCAGTATTATTGTAATTCTTTGGCTGCAGGATATTTGGCAGCTGTTGCACCCCACTGGCAAATCCTATTCAGACTTCACTTCCATTCACCATTGCCATTGGAGAATTGATTTCTCTCTCTTCTGCTCTAACCTTTCCCAATTCATTTTGGATTGTTCAATGTGAAACATTTTAATTTCATATCATACAGCCATTCAGCTCACAATCCTTTTTTAACCTGTCACCAGGGTAACAGCATAGCATGCTTTCTTTAGGCAATCAAGTTTTTATTTCACATGCTTAATGTTGCATTAAATGTTTGCATTTTGTTTAACCCTCTTAAATACTTTAAACGGTGGATATATTTTGCCGGGTAATGAAGTATCTGATTTCAGTGTCAAGTCTTCACAAAAATTGCCTTACTTAAAATAAAAAAAATAAGAAATCAGAAGATGAATACAGTAATGAGAAGATTAATAATAAAATCCCAAATGGTGAATGAGGCAAACATTCGTAGAATGACAAAAAATATTTTCCCCCTCATTAAACCTTCCAGAAGATTATATTAGACCTACATTTGGGATTATTTTTACCTGTAAGAGCTTGTATCAAATTAACGCTAATATAAGATTAACCAGGCAATAACATGACTTTAAGAAGTGTGATGTCTGGCCTATACGTGTCAACCTACTTCATACTGCTGCCAGATGTGTGTGGATACTCCAAGCTGAATAAGTATTTTTCTTATACATCAAAATTGGAATTTACTGGGATGATGCAGTTGATTAAAAAAATATGTCCTCTACAGGCAAACCATCACGGCATGAACAACAGGCTATATCTATTTTATTGGCAATGACAATAATAATGAATTTCTGTGTTATCATAGATAATGACAAAAATAAAATAGACAGTTTCATATCTGAAAAAACATTGATTTCTTATAACTGTGATGTTAGAGAGCAAGTCATGCTTACCTTGGTAAAGGACTAGGACCAGCTAGGTTCACCACCACCTGTTTAGTTGGAATTTTAAAAAAAGTCTGTAATACATGTCCTTGAAATACTCATTCTATAAATATAATTAGAGGTGTAGTGTTAAAGGCTTTTTGTCTGTTCCATTTTTCTGTTCCAGTCTCAATTATGTAGGTATAAAAGATACAGAGAGAAGGGCGGGGGAGTATTTAATTGTAGCACAAGTAAAACCTAGGAATGTGGCATTGTAAATAAGCCCAGACCTAGCTAATTTATAATGAAATAAACACACTATAATGAAAGCACTAATAATACACGTTTTAGCACTTAGGAATACTAATTTTACAAATGTTCCCATTTGCAGAATAGATTGTCCATATCTATCATTGTTTAAAAAGACCCAGACAAGTAGAGAATATTTGATTACTGTAGTAGCTGGAGTGTTTGAGTGTATTTGATACAGCTCTTCTTCAGAAGACAGATGTTTATTGCAGATCAGACCCATAGAGTTGACTTTGTTGCAATTTTTCTTCCAACAGCATATAGCTAACTATACAAGCATACAAATGCAGTGTCTTCTATTAATTTCCAAGCTTTCTGTCCAGTTTTCACTTTTACCAGGTTGTACTATAAGCTACCAAATATTATTACCCACCAAAAGAGGTTTGGCAGTGTCTTGTTACTGAATTTTGCCTAAAGGAGCCAAACATATGGTAACAGTTAATTTATTGGTTCTTTTAACCTCCAGGGACCTCTTACAGAGAGCATATTACCTTTTTATCTAACATATTTTAAATAAAAGAACTGTTGACTTGAAATTTGATAAGCCAGCGTAGAAGCTGAACCTTCAGTGTGGTTATGCTCAATTCAGTCTTGTTTAAGGGTAAGATTAAAAGTGTAAACATACAAGATTGAGCTAAGACTTCTTTATTTTCAACTTTCAGGGAGGCAGATCACTATAGTTTTAGAGTGTGTGTTGGTGTTTAAGTGAAAATATTGAAGGGACATTTTCACGAGAAAAATAAGCCCGGTCTTTGTCTCAGAAGTCTTGGAGATCTCTTTCTTCACTTTCTTTTTAAGATATTTCCTGGTATTGTGAAGCAAATGTACAAAGAAATGAAAAATACTAATTTCTTTTATTAAAGATCACATGCCTATTTCTTGCTTTGTGACAGTTTAGATATGTGTATTTCTAATGTGAGAAGTACTTTAGAGAGAGCATTGCTAATTGTGTTGTTATTCACTATCTTGGAGTTGAATGTCATGCTTGATATTTGCATAACTCAAAATCAGTCATCTGCTACCTGCATTTGAGGTAGCCCTCTTTGTTCCACCTTAGGTACTGTATATATTTGTCTTTGTAACCTGGGGATATTGTGAATCTTAAATGGAAAACTGTGTGGATGTGTCATCATGTATTTGTTGGGATAATTGGGGTAGATGGTGCCTTAAGTAAAAAATACACGGATTTCTGTTGTTTCAATGGTAAGTATTCAAAGGCCTGGATATTTTCCCCTGTATCTGTGTTGAGACTGCTCAGATCATTCTTCCTTTTATGATTATGGATTATTCTTTAATATCTTTCACAGACCCTTCTTTAGTAGCTTAACATGCAATTAGATGTGGTGCTTGGAGTTTGTTTTGGTTGTGGCTTCCCTTTAACATGTATCTTCAAAGCCTGCAGTGTGAGAAAGGCTGGGCAGGAAAGAACAGCGCAGGACCCGGTTCTTTTGAAACCAGGGATGTTTACCCTGTGACTTAGAGAGGAGATGATGACATGTCTCTCTGTGGTGTTTAGTAAAATTAGTCTTGCTGCAGTTAGTAGTGAGATGATACAAATATGTTATTTGCATATTGAATTCCAGATTTAAAAAACACTTCCATAAAAATCTCAATTCCTAGGCTTTAAGCTTCTGTCTCTACTCCAGGGTTTCTGAGTCTCCTCTCTCTGCCCTGGATGGTGGCAGAGATGGTGATGTACCTTTGTCACACAGTAATGATTTCCTCCAGGCCCTTCTGCCCATTTTTTGACCAGACACTGGAATTTAAGGCAGGTCCTTAACTGGCTGCACCTAGTTGTTAATGTCCTTAGACAAGGGAGATGCCATGAATTGACAGCTTTTCCCTGTTTGTTTCCTTGAACTAGTGAGAGCACTTTTCTTTAAATTCTATGTTGTTCCCTGCTCCCTTCCTTGCAGCAAAGCCTTTTTTTTTGTTTTGTTTCTTACATCCTCAGGCAAATCCTAATAATTTTAAGATGCTTACTAATATTAAGTCAATGTCTATGTTATTCCTCTATTAGCTGTGATTTTTCCCCCCACTCTTTGATTTTGGACATTGCGTGTATGCCTCTACTACAGGCTTCCTTTTTCCAGGTCTTAACATCTATATTGGGTGAACCCTTCTGAGTGAACAGACTGAACTCTATATTCTAGTGATTTCCAAACTCCTTAGTAGTCCTATGGCCATTTAAGCTTCGGTCTCCTTATGTTGGATATTGCAGCACCCTCCCACAGCTTGTTTCTCTTCAACTTCCTTAGCTTTCAGTCATTCATGTGTGTCTTCCCAGAAGCAAAGGTTAGTAAGAGCTGATGGCATTTTGCTGCTTCACAGTTTAAAAAAGTTGGATTGCAATGAGAAATTGTTGCATTCAAGGCCTATAAAGGACGGAGCACAACTCTCCAGAGACAAGGGCTTCTGTGATTTAACGCCAACCACCAACTATGAAGAAAATGAACTCTACCCCAGCCAAAATCAGCACACAAGGCCAGTTTGTCTGATGCAGGAAGGCCCAGGAGGGGCTGCAGTCATTTGAGTTTTAGAGAAGTTATGTCAGGTATGAATAAAGAAACTTTGGGTTCAGAGGGAACATGGCTGTTGTGTATGGATTCCCTCAGCAGGAGAGAGTGCAAAGGAGGGATTGGGGCTGAAGGGCAAAATTGTGAGAACCGGTTCTCAACATCTTCCTATGGTATCCTCTCTCAGCTGCCATACACCACGTCTGAAGGCGTACTGCAAAAATACTTTAATTAACTCTTCCTTGTGTTTCTGCAACTTTTTTACTTCACATGTTACTTTACATTTTAACATCTCTGTTCAAAATCTGTCTGTTTTTTTCTGTCAGAAAAAATGGTTTTCATGTTCTGTTTGAACATCCTTTTGGCCACGTGAAAGTTGTTTTTTCATGGTTGTTTATGGAATAGAAACATTCACAGAAAAATACAGTTTTATGTATTGGGTTAGTAGAAAGTATCATCTATGTGTAATCATATGAATAATTGGTTGTATAAAAAATGTTGAAAGAAAAATGTGTTTTCTATAGCATATTAAAATGTACCTATATGGCACATATTAATATATTACGTGATTTATAGATTGTGTGAAAAATATTTTATATGTGGAAAATTTATTCTCTGCTTTGTGAATTTCTAAACTCCTTTGATTAGTGCTAATTATCTGGGAAAAAGGCAAGGAAGGAGAAGGAACTTCTAGTTAAGCATGTTGTAGAAATGTACTATGTTCTGATACTGTTCTTATACCTTATTTATCTATCTATTGTTGATCGTTGAATATTGGACTATATCGATATTTGGGCCAGTCAATATGACTATTTTAGTGTTCCCATCCTGTATTGATCATGATTATCCTAAAATAATCAAGGGAAATTTGATTGGGAGACACACTTTGAGTTAAACTTGTTGTTACTGTCACTCCTTGGATCCATCCTACCTGCAGAGCTTGGCTTCTCTATTTCAGCTTTGGTCAGCAGACAGCTTAGTGGGCATAAGTCTCTCTTATTAATACTGGGAGTGAGGCACTAGCTGGTAAAAATTTTGTCCTTCACATTCAACCCCAGTTTAATAATTCTCAAATTCTTTTATGTCTGATGTGTAACAACTTTAGCTTAGTAGGAAATGTATGGACAAATTTTTTTTAATTGGCCTTGTTCTCTTTACTTGTGAGACCATAATATGAACAATGGCAGGTGTCCTATTAAAAGGATGAAAATAAAAAAGGCAATAGATATTTATCATCTTTTGAATATGAGGAAGACCAGTATTCGTACTGTCAGTGCTGTTGCCAAATTTCCTCAGAGGTGACCTTATTCTGATGTCTTTTATTTTTCCTTTACTATAGTAGTTGTCTCTCAGTCCTGATCTGATGCTTCCTTTAGTAAGTTGAGCAGGTAATAAAAAGTTTTGCTGTACTGCATCTTAAGAACTTTGTTCTTTAAAAAATCACTGCGTTTCAGTCAGCTGTTACTGCCTCTAATGCTAGCTGTGACAGTCTGTGGGTCACGTGTATATCTGAATAAGAAAGATACAGGTTAATGTGTTTTTAGGGATTAACTTCGTAAACTACTGATAGTTGGAGAAATGGTGAGCTGTTCAAGAAAATGGTATTTTCTAGCAGGATAGAGACAGCACTGGTATGTCAGACCATGCTTTTTTCAAAATGGAAGTCTTACATTTGCTTCTAATATATGCATTTTCTCCTCCAAATTGGCAGAATGGTTTTTCAAATGTGCTGCAGTGTGCAGTATTTTCATTGCTTTCAACTGAGAGGAGCTGGTAAGTGTTAAAGCATTTCTTAACATATCTCTCTTACTGTGGCAACTCAATAAGGGACTTTGAGCTTGAATTCAGGTATCAGGTTTTTTAAGCTACGGCCCAATATCTAAACTAAATACTGAACTTAGTTTTGAGGAAATGCAATTGCAGAAATGGTCGTTAAGATCAAAATCTCTTCATACAAATAAAGGAAGCTTCAATAATTAATCCAGCTGTCATCAAAGAATGTACCAGTGCAAGTTCATGATGAAGAACTCATACTCTCACTGATGTATTTGACTTTTGATGAGTTGTAGTCTGTCCTGTGAACTGAAGGCTCATTTGTGACTGGAGTGTGCTAGGTGCAGTTCTGCACTGGCTTCTGTCTTTCTTGCATTGGAGATGAACCGGGTTCACATGTGCTGAGACTGTTTTGCAGTGTGATCCAAAGCAGTGTAAGTGCAGATGGTTGGGATAATTTGCTTTGAGAACTACTCTTGATTGGAGGCAAAACTGATATTCTCAAAGCCACTGTATTGTGGTCTGTTACTTCTGAGTTACCATACTGTCCAAAACTTCTACTCCATAAGTGGGTGAATGACTAAAAGTATACATTCTGACAAAAAGGATGACAGATTAAAGCAACAAATGTGTTTTCATTCAGGTTTGCAGCCATTAGTGGCAATTTAGTTCAAGATTAGTAGGCTACAAATTGAGCAGATTTCACTGCTGGGATGAGTACAGCAAGCCTAGCACAAAGTTTGCCCGGATATTCAACGATATAGTATGGAAAGTACTCCTATGTGTAGAAGTATAACTGGGTTATTTCCTTAGCGCATTTATAGGTAATTTTTGACAATTTCACCTCTGTTTTCATATTAATAGTTTATAGAGTTTCCTTCTGCCTATTTGTTACGTGAATGGGAAACTTGTAGTGTTCTAAATGTAATACAAAGTGAAAAATAGCACATTATTATTGGGCATAGCCATTGTTTGAATGGAGGTGCAGAAAACAGACTGCCCAACAAGCAGCTACCTCCCAATGCCATGATGTTACATAGAAGGATATGACTGCTACTGAATGATGCTAACAGAAGAGCTCTAGTCCTCCTTACTGCATCACAGTCTGTTCTGAAGCTCCTTGTGCATAAAAAGAAAGTGTGATAATTATTGTAAGACTATTCCTAAATATCTGCACAATAAGAGAATTAAGGAGTTTCTTTGCTCAAGGAAATCCAGGAAAATTTGATGGGAAAAGGAGTTTGTTGTTTTCCTTTTGCAGAGAATATTATTAGTAGTAGTTTTCCCAGCTGCCCAAAGTTCTCTCTTAAGAAAAACAAAATGTTTTAGAAAAAAGCGAAGTTGTGAAATGAAATACTTTAATGGAGGAGAAATAGCCCGAACTTTTTTTGATGATGAACAGATTTTCAGATTTTTTCTCTCCATAACAATTGTCAGCACGCAAAAGTCAATATTGTTGACTGATCTGATTAAAAACACCTGCTTGCAAGTAATTCCTCCTTTTGCTGATTTAGGAAAGATGATTTGAAAAAAAAAAAAACAGATTAGAAGCAGAGACTTGTAAATTACATGAAAAATAAATGCCTTTTTCTGTACTTGTGAACACGTGATTTGAGTCTTCCTTGCTTCTCATTTCACAAATGCTTTCAATGAGACAAGGAGCAACATCTCTTATCCAGCATTAATGCTTGTGATGTTTTCTTTTTCCAAGAGAAATCAAATACTAGAGTAGGACCTAACATGTCATAGGAGAGGAAATCCAGTTTCAGATATGTTTTACATTTATTTATTTGCAATTTTCAAGATATGCTGTCATCTGCTGAAGGACTGGGCAATCTGATTCTTCCCTGAAATTGAGAGGTCTTGGGCTGTATATGCAGCTCCCAGGATCACTGTGTGCTTCATCCCGTTTGTTAAAAATGCAAAGTGCACAGAAATTTCCTGGCATAGAACCAAGTGCCAAAACTCTTTGTCCCAGAGGATACATCATCAGCCTGCAAAGCTGCATTCTCTGAGTCTCCATGAATCTCTAATTCCTTCCCACCATCTGAGTTGTTCAGTGCTTGCCTGGGCCCTGGCTCTTTCTCTTGAAGGGTGGGAGGAGGCTGAGGGAGACTGATAGCCCAGATCTTTCATTCTCTGGACATAATGCTCTGCAAACATGGATTTGTTATAGCAAGATGGGCAATAACAACAATTCTACTTCCTTTGCCTGATAGATTTAAAGCTAAATGAGCATGAAGAGTTTTTCAAGAGCCTTAGAATTGTTGTTTGCCTGCATGTTTGATAGATAATTTCTCCTTAAAACTATGGAGACAGCTCTGGCAGAGGAGCCCCTAGTTCCTTCCCCCCTGCCAGGCTGCAAAGCATTTGAGTTAGGGTGTCCCTCTTTGCAGGACCCAACCCCTGAGTGCTTAAAGACCTTCAGAGAGTGGGAGAGGGTTAGTCAGGGTGATCTCAGGTTGTCTGCGTGGTTACTTCTTAGTTAAATGAAGATGAAAGGGGTTGAGACACACACTTAGATATGGGTAGTTAAATTCAACATAGATTTTTAAGATCTAGCTTAGCTGTTTCTTTAGCTTTGGTCTGGGGTTCATGTGTGAAGGCACTGGATGTTTTCATTGGGCACTGGATTGCAGGCTCTTATGTCAATGCAGATTACTCAAAAAGCTTCTGTTGAAGGAAAAGGGAGCATCTGATGCACTGTTTTGAATCAAAGCACAGTGCACTCCATTGCATCCTTTTAAAGCAGCACTTTTTATTTTATAGTTTACCTCCCGTGTAATTTGATTTTTTTCCTGTGGTCACTATTCAAATAGAGCATGTGGCTATAAATATGCGTATTTGTCATTGATCTAAGTGTGATATGTAAGAAAATGTAACGTCAAACCTTTTTGACATAACTATTGAGTAATTCTTTCAGCCTTTGTCTGATCAGCTGGCACACAGGCTAGGAGAGGTTATTATTTTGTATGACATATGCAGAACTATAATTTAGTCTAATGATGGTGTATTTTCATATTCGCAATGAAAGGGGTATAGGTCTACATATGCACATATAAAGCAAGAAGAGGGAAAACCTATTTTTATGTAAAAACATGATATGGATAGATGAATCAGTTTGAATATATGTAGAAAATGGGTGTGAATAGATATAGAAAATACTTCAAATTGCTGAATAAAATATTCCTAGATTCTTAGGTTCCTTTCACATAATTTTTGGTTCTTAAAATAATCCTGTGAAAGTACTGCTTTTATCTTTTCTGTGTGATGATGAACTTTTATGTTGGAAAGTGTTGAAAGTACTTAGATACTAAAGCTTAGATTTGTGTTTTGTTTGGCGGTACACTTCTGTTTAGAATTCTTTTAATCTATCCATTCCCTGCTTTTATATTCATCTGATAGTTGAAGGTTCTGTGAAGGATATTTCTTTGTATATGAACTTATTAAACCAATAATGCACAAAAGTGTGGAATTTGCCTCCCTTTTCCTTTTTTTTTTTTTTTTTGCATCACAAGATAGGCTCTTGTTTGAGTTGTTAAGTTTCTATTTGCCTTTCTTGGGGTTTTTTGGGGGGAGCGGGGGAGGGAGAAGGGGTGTGGGGAAGGGCAGGGAAAATAAGAAACAATTTATATGGTAGATCTAAAGTTTCATTAAAATTGCTTATGCCCTGTCCCAGGCATTTTAAGTGGGCCATCTGTCTAAACATCTCTGCATTTTTTTCTGATCATTTCCTCGACTTATTCATGAGCCATGGGAGGGCTCCTTTGTAGTCTCCATGTAGCTGGTTCAGTCTACCCCCACTGAATACATCTATGTGCTTGCATAACATATCTTTTCACAGTGCTGGAAATTCTCTGAACTTGGTTCAGATGAATGGCCCACTTTCTGAAGGTCTTTTTTTCTCCCCCTGCAAGATTTGTATGCAGAAACTGACCTTGGTGGCTACAGAATCCAGCACATTATTCTTGATCATTTTACAGGCCACCTGCTGTGAAAGTTATGATGAAGGATTTCTTAATGATTCTTTGACCATTAACATTGTTTTAAGTCAATATTTCACTTTTATTTAACTTCTGAATAGGTAATTGCACAATTGAAAAACAGCTTTATGGAGTGTCATATAATGTGGTTTTCAAGCGCTTATAATCCTTCATAACGGGAGGATTTGTTATGATAGTTTGGGATTTCTCTGTTGACGTAAAGTATTATGCAGCAAAAATATCAGAAATAAAGAGAATTTGTTTTCCCCCTTCAGCATTAGAACATGTATTTTGAATTGGAAGTAAAAAAATCTATGTGCAATTTTCTGACCCTTTAGGAGCTAGTGACTTTTATCATAGCTCATTACATCGTCATCAGTAATCAGGAGAGGGGAATTTATTTGCCACAAACTGCAGAAAAATGTAGTTTTTATTGAGTCCCTTCTATTCGATGGATTGGTGGCAATCAAAATGACCAGGCCAGAGTTATTACTTGATTTGCTTTTATGGATGTCTTTCTTTCATTACTTGTTTTTGACCAGAAGAGATAATAGTTTAACTAGTGGCTGTTTTCCGTAAGCACTGTGTGTTGATCTAAAATTTTTAGCAGTTGTCTGCTTTCCTCACTGAAAACTTGCAAAGAAAGCAGGAGCTATGATTGCTGCATTGTTATAAAGTGATCTCCCTCTGTCGCCCATGGCAGTTGGGGGTAAAAGGAACATAATACCCTGTGTAATGTATGAAATAAATTATGGGACCCTGACATCATCTCTAGTTGAACAGTGATAGGGGTTGAAAATAAATAACTAAGCAGGCAAATGGTACTGTTTTTCTTGCTGCACTGTTTACATGTTTTTGCAACTTCAGTGCTTTGGTGTAAAGCCTTTAGGATTTAGAGCCAGGCCATCCCTGTACTCTTCATCTATGCTCCTATTGCTTGTGAACTTCCCTTTAGAAGGCAATTTGGAGTTGAGAGGTTCAGAATTGCCCATTTTTACATGGAAAGAACTGTAACACTCTTCTCCACTCATCTTCCGTTGTTGCGGCTGCAGTGCTGCCCTTGCCCTCTCTGTCCCTTTGTGTATAATGCTCCTGGCAAGGGGCAGCAGCACACCCTTCTCCATGGCCCTGTTTCCCATCCATCTAGCTATGAAACTTGCATTTCTTCCTGCAGCTGGTGATCTTTATGTGGGAATAATTTTTTGAATGATGTGTCACTTGCCCAAACTGTGAGAAAAAAGGGAGGACATGTTGAACCCTGTGAAAGACATATTGTGTGGATTCTGAACCTAGGGTTGGAAAACAAGTACCTGTTTGTGTCTTTATGATGGCAAAAGTCACATAATTTTTATTTTCAATAGTTGTTTTTTCCCTGTAAATAGAATATGCCAGATTTCAGCCCAATATGTAGAATTTTTAAAGTTCTACATTTTTGAAAATAGCCAGAAGTTTGGGGAGTTTTCTATGAGGTAGTGTGAAATGTATTCAGGGTTCAGATGTTTTTCCTTTAGAGGACTTAGAAGAGTTCTCAGCTAAGGGAGCAACTTTAGCCAAGAGCAAAGATAATTTCCCAAGCACTTGGACTTCTTGGACTTTAAAAATAGCCCACCACAAAACAACCAACCAACCAAAAAACCCCACAAAACAAAACACCCAACCACCAGAAGGCCCCTTTCTTGGCCTGATAGAAGCTTCTGCATTTCTAATGTAGTTCACAGGCTTGAGCAACTTCATTTTCATATCCAGGAAACTTAAACATTGATCCTTAATTTTGGAGTTTGTGATCCTTACTTACAGAAACCTCCCCCAATCCCATCAAAATGGCATCTACTATAAAATAATTTATTTGAAAGGAATTTGTTTTACTGGAAAAAAAAAAAAAAAGTAGGATTGTCATGAGCTAAGGTAAATAGCTGTCCTAGCCAGTTTAAATTACAGTTACAAAGGCACAGGCAAAGCTGATTAGCAAAGCTGAAAAATGCCGCTGTTCAAATGGAGCTAGCAATTCCAGAAGGGAAGTACAGCTTGGTGTGGACTTGGTGTTAGATGCAGCTCTGGACCTTGCCCTCCTGGCCACCAGTGTTGCAGAGGGAGGAATTATGTGGCTGTTTGAGACCCAGGCAAAGCAGTGATCATAGTCATGCCTTTCAAGAGGCGTGCATCCTGTTTGGAGATACACTTGACAAAGCTCAGCAAGACAGGACTGAACAAAAATAATCCCTGCTAGAGAACAAGACTGTCTTTCCTTTGATGGCCAGCAGCCAGATTCATGAGGTCACTTCCAGTCAAATGCAATATGAAGCAGGGCTGTGCCAGCAAGGCTGTAAGGAAACTCATGCCATCAGTGTGGCAGATTTACTAAGCTGGGTTTGAGATGAGGTCTCACCTCCTGTACAAGAGATATGAAGTTGCTGTAAGCCACTAAATACTGTTGGTTGTTGCAGTGGAGTGCCATGGAGAATGTAACCAGGTGCTGCCAAAACCCTGCTGCATCCCTGCTTACTGGTGCTCTGATACCAGGAAGTGCAATGAAAACATCTCTCAGTTTGCTGCCTGCTACCTGTGCAGGAAATTCCTCTTCCTTTTCTTCAGGAACTCCCGTGTCTGTCGCGCTTCCTATCAGCCAGTCTGAATGTTCTGGTGACATAGAGGAGTTTCAATATCAGGTGCTGAGCAATGACATTGAACTCAATAAACCATAGATAATTCCTCAGATTTGTTGTTTTGACAATGGTCATTATAATAAATGTGAAAGGTAACACTTGGCATCAATAAAGTTATTTTCAGTATCTCTTTTTATGAAGTTTTTGGATAGTGACAGGGGTGAGCTAAGGTGTTTGGTGAAATCTGGTTTAGGTGTTACTTGGCTCGGATGCAGGAGTAACTACGGATAAGTATCATCTCTTTGTGTCTGATACATGTAGTGTTTCCCTTTCCCCTTTTTAGGCACATTGCAAAGGCACTATTTTTGGAAATTCCTTGCTAATTAGCTGCTTGAACTTGCACTTGCTTCAGTTTCAGGTGTCTAAAAATCTAACCTTCTTGAAGTAATTGTTGAAATCCTTAGCAAGTCAATGTGTTATCCTTGGCTTTGGCAGATAATGTCTCCTGTGGCCTCTGGAGGCCTCACAGGTGCTTCTCCCTGTTGATTCCACAGGGAACCTGGCACTCTCTTTGGGGCAGATAGGCTTCACCGGGCACCTGAATCCTCAGCAGGATGCTGTATTTCCAAGTTTTAAGACTGAAGGCTGCAATAAGATGGTGTTGTAAGCTCTATAATGTACAAGAGATGAACATTATAGCAGAACATTACAGAAGAGACCTAAAGGTGATGACCTTATTAACACTATAAATTTCTTGTAGAAAAATCTAAACATGTGGAAGAAAAACTACACCAAAATAATTTTTCTTTGTTTTAATAGAGTTTAAACTCCACTTTCCTGTCTTCTCTTCAGGATACATAGTGCTTGCTGATGATATTATATGGTAAACACTCATCAGAAAAGCTGTAGCATACCTTTTGGTATCAGTTGTAATGGCAAAGTGGAAGAGAAGTTAGGATGAGAAAACTGAAAACAAATATATATTTAAATAAAATAGCTGAAAATTTCTTGTTTCATTCTGAATTTCGAAGAGCGGAGACTTGGGTCTCATTTCTTTGCTGTCAGATGTGTGCTTCTTTAATCTAAAGTTGAGAAGATTCAGGTTGCTTGTATTACTTGATAACTGGTGCAGCCACACAATGCTGCAGGAATAGGTATAATCCTGCATATAGGCTGTGATGGTACATCAATTTTTCAGTTCTTGAAGGGCTCTGTGAATGAGATACTTCAAAATGTATATTAATTATTAAATTACTTTTATTACTTGTTTGGCCGAATCTTTTGTTTGTAATTGGCTTTTAACTAAGGTTTACTGAGAATTAGATGAAAAAAACAGTGATTATACTTGCCCTTAAGAAGACTGCTCCATCTATCACTGTTGCTATTCTACTGCCAACCCACTTTCTCATCTGCTTTTCATCCTGTTTGAGCTAATTCTGCAGCAAATGCTGGCTGTATTCAAGGGCCTCCCATAACTTTATCAGCATAGCCAGCGTGCCAAGGCAAATTTAGAAAGAAAGTAAGAGTGTATTTTCTCCTTGTATGCTGTTTGACAGAAAGAATATATTTACTATATTTTTTTCAAGTATGCTCTCCAACTGTGTCTATAGATTAATGATATTTCATATCCTTCCTGTCCATCCTATGAGCCAAGTGCTTCTGGTTAAAGTGGGAGAAGCATGAAATCTCTGCTAAAAATTATTCTGCTTATTTCTCTTTTAGAATTCCTATTGCTAAATCAGAAAGAAGGAGCTGGGAGCTCTCTGTGCGTCTAGGAGATGGAATTTACCTAGCTGTAGTTTCAAAGGATGGCTCATCACTTTCCGTAAGTTCTGCTCATTTTCTAAGTAACTGAGTGTATTGAGTCAATGTATATTATGCTTGACAGTTGCGAAAATTCTCTGTCTCTTTGGTGATGAAACACAGACGTTTGGTTTGTATTTAGTCAGCATTGCTGTGAATTATAAAACAAGACTCTATGTTAATTAAACAGTGCTGGTGTAGTAAGGTTTTTCTCTGCTCATGCCTGTGGAATGTTTTTGTATCTATGTGTTTATTAAATTAGCTTTCTAAATAATGACCCTATTCAGTGTCTTGTTTAGAAGTAATGTCTTATGCTCCACTGTAGATACATGAGAGCAAGAAATAAAGTGCAGCGTCGACAAAAATTGCATTAGCACAAGCTAATGGCCGAAAAAAAACAAATCTAAGAACCAAGTGATTTGAATAAGTAATCATACTGGAATGACATTATTTAACACCTCAGCACTAGAACTGTAGTGGTCACAGTAAAATGCCCAGTAAAAGAACAGAAATGCTGTGTTCAGTAGTTCAGTTGTTCAGCAGAATAGAGCTGACACAAGCTGACTGAAGTATTGGGAAGGTAAATATATAGAGAATTACTTTTTGCCTGTTAATGGTCATTCCACAACCAAAATGAGTTTTATTTTATGTAAATGGGCAGTTGACTTGTATCTGTTGACTTATGGGCAAAAGGCTTCAAAAGAGCCTGAAGAAGTCAGTTTTTCTTAGTCATTGAAAAGCAGAACTATGAGGAATCCTCGAAGTCTTCTAGTTTACCTCTGTTAGCTCTCTACTCTTCTTGCATGTGTTCAGTGAAGAAACTTCTGCAAATCTGCTCCATGACATGTTTTATAGTCATGATGTTCACACCTATGTTGCATTCAGAATAATGAAATTTCTTTGGGAAAAAAAAAGTATTTAAGTATGTATTTCATATAATGAAGACAGTATTGTTTCAGTGATTCACTTTTTCTTTGCTCTACTGAGATTTCAATTTAGAAGACATAATTTTCAGTGAAAACTGGTCATCTTTTTAGGTGGTGGTTTTTGCTTATGTAAGTTGAGGTAATGATAACTTAGCTTTTTAAAAAACATTGTTTTGGTGACTTAACCAGGACAAGATGATACTTAACTAATATCCTTTTTCATATTCCCTGTACTTCCCTCACACTGCATTTTACATGTACTCATGATGAATGTGAAAGTATGAATAGAGAGCAGGAGCACTTTCTGTTCTGCATGGGAGATCCCTTAGGTGCACCGTAAAAGCGATATGGAGAAGATCAGTAATTGTGGTCAGCACTTTTTAAGATTTCCTCTTGCAAGTGTAGCACTTCAAGTGTGAAACAAGGTGGTCGTTTTAGTTGTAGCATTTCTTTTGGAAAGAATTCCAGGTCTTGAGTGACTGTTTACTCAGTACCTAATATATGGTGTTGCTCCATGGCAGTGACACTTGCTCTACTTGTGGAATGGTGCTTCAGAAGCAAAGGCTGTGTCTGGATATAGCTTTTTCCTGAACTGAACTTTTATAATGCTCCTAACACTCATCTTGTGAACTTGGATACAACCTGTTGAAACAACAAAACACCTGTGCCAGTTTGGAGTCGGACTGCACTGGCTTGTGTGACAGAGATAGCCCTTCCCAGGAGCAGTCATTGCCCTTAGCCTGTCTACCTTTGTGTTGCAGCATCGCTATCCAGCAGCAGTCAGCTGGGAGCTGCCTGCTGCTGTGAGGGTGATACAGGGCGGCTGCTGGGCACTGTGGGTGTTGCATAGGCCCTTGCTGCTGTGAGTTCAGAAATCTAATCCCCATACTGGACCTCCCCAAACTAGCAGCTGGGTTTAGCAGAGCTGATTACACAGGCACACATCTGTGTGCATATGTGGACGTGTATTTTTTGAGAGATTTACTTGAGTTTCATTTAGTTATCTGGGCTCTCACTTAGACTTGCTTACATAACTCAAGATACATCTCTAAATTGGGCTGAGGCAAGTTTACTGAGGAGGCCTAACCATCCTTTTATGCTTTTGTCTCTATGGATTGTGCAGGTAACTGAACACACAAACTTGTATATGAGCCAGTCCTAGATTTCTCTTGCAGCCAAGTTGTAAACTGTGCTGAGCTTCTCCAGAACTCTGAGATAGGATGCTGAATATATAGTGCTATTAGTGCTGGATTATCATTTTAACATAGAGAAAATCATTCTGACCTGTATCACACAACAAACCTATCTCTTGGTTTAAATGGAACCACTAAACAGTAGTAATGTCTTACAACAGTGTGAGAATTACAGCTGGTATAAGCCCAGTTTAACAAGCTCTATATGGAGTCTGATTTCTGATCCTTTGATTTGTTGTTCAAACAACAGCAAGTGTGAAAGTTCCTTATGGTGTCCTTGCATCCCTGCAGTACCTTACTGCTGTTACCATCTAGAGCTTGGCCAGGAGGCAGGAGCACCCCTGAGGAGCTGAGCACCCCTCACTGTCACAGATGAAGGGGTGCTGAGGACTAGGGAGAAAGTAGGGGAGCCAGGTAGGACAGACTGCATGCCCAAATCCTGGGCCAGGGGCCTTCGAGGCCGCAGCTTTTACATTGTAATGCTACCCTAACCAAGGCTGTAGACCTTGGAAGATATATTTATTTGCACCTACAAAATTCTTTAGCTGGTGAAATAAATCCCAGTAGGTGGATTTCACAGAAACCGAAAGTCTGTCTTGCTTTAAACCTCAAGGTATAGTGTATTAAAATTTGCTCCTAAACCTTGGTTTGTAAAAAGCATGCAAACTGTTTTTGAATGCCAGGGTTGTTTGGAGTTACACTTATTTTCATTGATATTGGATAAATAGCAAGAGGGCATGTTATTCTTTATTAATAATTTTATTTTTGCTGCTGCTCTGTGATTGTGCTGCAGACAAGAGTGTATAGTAAAAACAGCACTGTCAAAAATAGGAATTATTATTCAGAGCTTTACAATGGAAAAACAACTGCCTTAAAACTTCAAAGAAGAAAAAGTCAAGACTAGGAATGGAAAATCTTGTTTCTGATCAGGATGTATAACATACCATAAGGAAAAAAAAGGGGAAATTCAAAGCTTGCTTTATTAACTTTGCTGTCAGAAACACAAGCCTCACTTTTTGAACTTCTGCATTTGCTTTTTGTGCTTAAGTTGGTGTGACATGGGCTCCTGCCTTTGTGGGTTGTGTCCCCTTGTGGCTTGTGACAAAGATAGCTGAATCTGTGGTGCAGTTAGATAGCCCAGTGGGAGGGCCACCTTCACATTCCCCTTCAGAAGTTTACTCCTGCTGCCAACTGTGCCTTGCAGCAGCAGCATTCGCATCCTGATTTACTTTGTTTACCACAGGGACTTTTCCAACAGTGACTCTTTTCTTTTTTCCCCCGAACTCTTCCCCTCTCACCAGCCAAACCTCACCAGCTCGCGGTGTGCGGTGCTCGGCGCTCCGTGCAGGGAGTGGGAGCAGCAGGCTTTGCCATGATTCCTGCTGTTCTGAGCGGATCATTCGTCAGCATTTCGGTCTATGGGTCATCTGTGCCTTTCTTCGTTTATCATGAGATTGTTAATGAGTTGTGCAGTGTTAACTGCTCTTTGCTGCGCTTTATTTTTCAGAATTCTGAGTTTTGTAACCATCTGTTTTTAACGATTTTATTTGTAACAGAGGTCCTTGATGGGGGCTGGCTTTAGGCCACCCTAGCAGCCTTGCTTTCCCAAACTGAAGAATTTAAAAAATAAGCGGTCAAGAGTGAGAGACACTGTTTGCCTAAAGCAGTGCAGACAAAAATATTAATTTTTGAGATTCCAGCAGAGGTTAAAAACTTTTTTGAATAGTAATTTGATATTTTTTCTTTTAAAATAGAAGCAGTTCTGGTTTTATTCAGAAGCCAGCAATATTAGGCTAATACATTTGTATGAAATTACTGTGCTAGAATTTTCAGTCTCAGTTATTTCTGTTGATATCCTGTCAACATAACAAATGCTTTTGCAATTAGAAGAGTCTAATGACCTGACCTGAGAACTAAAATTTAGCAACTTTCATGGGACCTGCTTGCTTGGTACAAAGAACCTGCCAACTGAATTAATGTGAATGTAATTATTTTTTTCTTTGTTCTATATATTAATTGCTAAAATAATCTGTAAGCTAACTGCTTGTCATATATACCACTTAGCTCTTTGGAGGACAGATGGTCAGATTTTGGGCTTTGATTAGTGTTCTTATGCTTAAAATTTTTCGTCTTATCAACTGAATTAAAGATCTTAGAATCAAGATTACTGCTAAAATAGAATTTGGTGGATGACTATTCTCCTTTACAAGAGACTAATGCAAAACAGCAATAAGCAACCCAGAAGCATCCCACCACCAAACTCTGGAATCTTTAGTTCAATTACAAACAGGAAACTTTTTCATCTTGCCGTTTTCAGTCACCAGTGTGACTATCAAATGTGCTTATTTTATTATTTCATTGGTAAAAGGACTCAATTGACTTTTATTGGTGGAAGTTGGAGTCTGTTCTTTCTTTACCAAACCTGAGTGTTCTGCAGAGTACTGAGACAAAAAAGCAAGTGGGAACCTACTTATATTGAGCAAACCTGGGAGTTGTGAGGTTCCCTAGAGTGTATTAAATTGACCCTTCAAAGACAGATGTGAACCACCAAGGATGGTCTGGTGCCATGTGATTGTGGGACTGTTACTTACTCATAGAATGGTTTGAGTTGGAAGGGACCTTAAAGATCATCTAGTTCCAGCACTCTTTTCAACCTCATTTTAGGTCAGTGAGGAATTTGTAGCTGTATTCTATGCGGCAAATGTAATTCTTAAAAACTTTTTTTGCCACAGTCCATTTTCTGATTATTTGCTAAAGTGTAGGAATCCTGTCTTGAGAATTCTTTATTGCTGATTTGCATGATTTCTCTGCATGTAACTGGTGTTATTCTGCTTTTTCATGTTTGAAAACAGTCCTTTCTGTTAGGGTTCTTCATCTCAGTAGTGGATACATACCTTCCCAGACCACTTAGTCTCATCTTCTCATCTGTTTAGTTGACAAAGAATTTCCAGATGTTTTCAGTTATAAAGTAGCTTCTTATCATTGAAGTTGTTTATTTTTTTTTGGATGGGGGAGGGGAGAAGCATAAGGTGAAATAGTTCAGTAGTTACTTTAAACACATGGAAATTCGATAGATTTCCAGAGGGACCTTATAGGTCAAATAGTGAAGAAGAGAAATAGAGAAAGCTAAATTCCTTTATTCATATTGCTGCTAGAATGGGCTACCATTTTCACACAACATCAGATCACATCCTAAACCCAAAGCTAAGAACAGATAAATGTAGTACAGACATGAAATCTCTATGAAATTTTTTTGAAGCTGATTCAGTCCAGTGAGAAATTTGATTAATGAATGTTTTAAACAATATTTAGGAAAAAACCTCAATGGTTTCCCTCTGTATTTTTCTTGAGAAATAAATAATTTATTAGATACCTATGTAGGTAGAAAATTGGCTTGTGTACCTCTCAGTATTTCTAAGAGAAAAAATATATATAGTACAAAACGAGAGCATAAAAATGAAATCTCTAAGGCATTACTGTCATAATTTTTTAATACCTCCTGTATGATCAATATAAAGTAGGTAAATAATCTGAATTCCTTAATTTAATTAATGAATTCATGTATATGTAGTTATGATTAAGCTTTGACTTCAAATTAAAATATAATAAACATTTCATTAGGAGAACTCTCTGTGTTCATTTGCTGTAAATTTCATGACCTGGGGCAAGTTGATCTGAAAATTACTTCAGGAAATATTTTCGTTGTTTTGTAAATTTTCTTCTGAGAGGGAGGAAAAAATGCTTAGGAAGAAATATCACCCAAAAATCAAACTGAAATATGCAAAGCACCAAGTGTAACAAGGAGTAGTATGATGTAAAATCAGAGCAATGATACAGAAAGTTGCTGTAAGCACACTTAGACCATATTTAATTTCTTAAACACAAATGTGAATAGTAATTCAGTACATATTAAGTTCTGTCTTTCCAGTAGTCTGCGTAGAAGAATAACATTTCCCAGCCCTATCACTATAAAATTAATAACCTTGTTAAGAGAATCAATAAAATACCAGTATTATTATTACTAGTATTTCACATTTCTGGTTTGCTTCAGGCACATAATAACTAATTGGTCATCTGAAAGAAATATGAGTGCTGTATTAATAGGGATAAAAACCAAGTACCTGTAGGAATTAAAACAGTAAGAGGGGCAGCCAGTTGAGATACAAATTAACATATATCCTGAGGAGCTGTAAATGAAGATTTTTCTGGTTAGACTAGTCGTAAATTTATTTTCTTACATGTTATATATTTGAAATAAAATGTATTTTTTATTCCCATGTGTGGGTATTAGTTTGAGTGAAGGGAAGGTGCATGTGTAAAGGCACAAGGGAGGGGGCGGATCAGTTAGATAATCCTTACAGCTGTAAGCAGAGAACTTACTTGCCTTTTTCCACATGGTTTACATTTTACTTGCAGGGTAGGACACAAACTCTTCACTGCAGAACATGTGGAGTTGTGCAAATAGAACCCCTCATTACAGAGTTGTATAGATTGTACACATATAGAAACCACTGTTCTAGAGATTGTGTACTTTCATTCTTCTCATTCAGGTTCAGATCTGGAGCATTTTCTGTTTGTAAGACTTGTGTGCTTTGTAGAATGTCATCTTAATGCAGTGTGTATAATCTAGCACTCTGATGAGAGCATAACTCACAGTTTTCACCCTTGCAAAGCACTGCTGCTGTCACTGGCCATAGCAGTGCTCCTACTTGTTGATGGACTCTGTGGCTACGTTCTTTTTTGTGTAGTGACAGATTTACTGGAAGGGTAGAGGCTGACCCATCCTATCCTGATGGGGTAGGGACAGTTTCTCCTGGGAGGCAAACACTGTGTACTTGAATCCTTCAACCTGAGGAAAGCACTGATCCCTCAGTTTTGACTCTGTGGGCAAGTGCTTTAATTGCTACATTTCTGTGACTGCTGACATTGTGTTTTTTAAATGAAAGTGGCCTTGGCCTCAGTGTCTTGTTGTGAACTCAGTGTTTCTGGTATGCATTTCCACTCTGCTATGTTGAGTCTCTCAGAGAATTTAGGTTCTGTGACATGTTAATGAGATAGAGGTAAAAACACTTAGATGAATATTAAGTATACTCATAGAATATTTGTTTGTACTTGTATTAGGTGTGCTTGTGTATTGAGCAAAGAGAAGCAGAGTATATCTGAATTGTACAGGTTTAGCAGAAAGTATATGATGATGCATACTTGCTTTGTAAATAGAGATTGTTTGTGTGGGTTTGTATGTCTCAGATTAGTTTATTTACACAGTACTCCATAAGCATATAGGAAAGATACCTGGAAGGTTGCATATTAAAAATTACGTGGAAAGTAATGCATTCATCGTGTAGCTTTAAATATGCTCTTTCTTCTATGTCAGGGCAGTGAACAGCTTGGTTATAGTAGTTTTTGGAGATTTGTAGTTCAGGTAAAAAACTCACAGTAACATATGGTCTGGCACTGGTATGTAGCCTACAGGAAATTTTTAAAAAGGAAATGCAATGCAAGGTCTGAAATGCTAAAATGCAAAATATTTTAAAATCAGTTTGGATATTTATTTTCCTTGTGTTAGACTCAGACTTCACTGTTTTGAAATATAGTTCTTAGAAGGCAGAGAAGGAGCTAGGTTTTTACAATGATTAATTCTAAATTACCTAATGAAGAGTTTTGCCCACACTGGTGGCTTCATATGATGATTTCCTGTGGTATGAAAAGGGAGACTATGTTCTGCCATGGGTCATGATCCAGGTTCCAGGATTTCCAGTGAACAGTAAAGAGAAATATAAATTAAATTCTAAGACTACAGAACAATAACATACCATTTTCTTTCTTCAGAAAGTCTTATTTCTAGCATAACATCATTTAATGTTTCCTGCCATCCTCCAGTCCTCCTGTGGTCTTTTGGTACAAGACTGAAAACTCCTTGGGGCCACAGGTGTTCTTCAATTCACTCGTGAGGCCACACTTGAGATCCTGCACCGCAGCACTCATATCACGATGTTCTAGTTTCTAAAAACAGTGCTTACATGAATATCACTTGGATGCTTCTCTTTACCATTGATTTTGCATTCAACAAAACTGGAAAGAAAAATGCACCTAACTCCTCCCTGCCTCAAAAAACCCTTCTAGCTTCCCAACCCCTCTCCCCAAATTTTGTAGGATGAATGGGTTAAAAAATATGAGCTCCTCCTGCTGGTTTGGCAGTAGCAATAGTTACCTTAAAAAACCTGCTACTGTAATGTTAAGGGCCTGGCTTGTTACCACAAAAGCTGTAACTAGCTCTGCAGCTCATGGATAGTGCTTTGTCTTTAATTCTGCTCTCTGAGCAAATCTCAAAACATTTAATATTCAGTATGAGACTCTACTTTGAGATCTTGTGATGCTTTGACATAACGGGGAACTATAAGGTTATTGCTGCTTTGAATTGCTTTCTTAGCTCTAAATTTCTTTGCCACTTTTTTTCCTCCCTTTACTTGAATTTTATGTAAGCCAGACTATTAACATTACTTAAATGTAGCTTTTATGCCTTATAAAAAATAATGCTGCTGTAGTGGATAGATGTGCGTCAGCTGTGACTAAATGTTTTGATGTAGTCTTCTCAAAAGATAGGCTAGAAGAGCTTTCCTTTGAAATATGTGAAGCAGTTTTAGACACAGCTTCTCAGATGGATCTAATTAGTCTTTCATACAGACTGGATGTCCGTTTGTTGCAGCTGAATTCTCATTTCATTCACCCATAACTAGAAACACCTCGCTTCAAAGGTGTTTCTTCAAAGAAAGAAGGGTTTAGGGTTCCATGTTTTACAGCTTTTTGATGTTGGTTTCCCTTTAACTGAGAAGACCTTATGTTTATACAACTGTTATTATTAAGAAAACATAGCTTTGTTCATGAGAGTTCATTCAGTATCAATGTTGGCTATTGGTAGGAGTCAGAGATATGTGGAATAGATCCTGCTATACAAGCCTAGTGGTACAGCTGTATGTCTGGCTATTAAGCTCATTGTAACAAAGATTTGAATGCAAGCACAATATTCTAATAAAACCAGGGAACCTGGGTTGTGGGAGGATAAAAATTAAGATTAGGGATGCAATCTCTAATCTAATCAGGCCCATCAATGGATAGCAGTCCTATTTGTTATTTATGTACAGTAGTCCACCCAAGACACATTGTACTCTGTACTGTTCTCTGTTTAGAATACATTTACATAGCACAGTTTAGTACTGCACAAAGGAGGCTGTGCTGACTAACCTACTTTGGGTGGTGTTGTGTCCATGCAGCTGTAGTGCTCCTAGCTGGAGTGACTTGTTTAGAGCTGGCATGTGTAACTCCATGTAACACTGCCTTGTGCCATGTTGTGACACCTCTGCAGTAAAAAATATCATTAAAGCTGTAGTGGTAAGTGTCAAATTAATCACTGAAATATTCTGAGTATGATACTTAGATGCAGCTGTGGTTGATGTTTAAGGAACATGAGTGGAAGGAAGGAGAGATGCTCTGCATCTATCTCCTACCGGCTGCTCTGCGGTTATGATGTCACTTATACTAAGGGGAGTTTCCAGGAACAGGCTGGTGGTGCTGGCTTTGCTTCTCTGCTTCCCGGCAACATAGCTGAGCTGGTTTTGCCCCTGACAATTGCCATTTGCCTCTTTTCTTCCCTGTCAAAGGAAGGGCAGTCCAGCCCAGGTGTCTCAGACGGTGGCACTTAGGATATGTTGATGAGAGTATGTTGTGGTGGGCTGTGAGCCAGTCTCCCATTAGTGGAACTGGCTGGGCTGCAGGGCTGTCTCTGAGTCCCCATTACTTGTCCACATCAGTACCTCCAGCACACTTTTGTGTCTGCTAGGAAACTCTTAGTACAATACTCTGTGGCCCTAGCCTCACCCAGTCATTTCCTTCAATTACCTCTCACTGTGTCACCATCTCTTTAAAAAACTCCTCTGTTTGTCCATAGTGGCTTCACATTCCCCATTTGTCCTGCCAGAAAGCAGGACTGGGTCTGCTGTATATTTGCTCACAGCTTGTCCAGTCCAGCTGTTGGGTAACAATCAAATTGTCTTTGTCTGCTCAAGAGCTGAATGGGAGCACTCATTTTGCTCTCTGTGGAGCTTTTCATTTTCATAAAACTTAAACAGATATTAATGTTTGGTTAATACTGACCAGTTAATAGGTTCAGAAGTTGAGTATGTGGTGGGGATTTAGGGGAGGAACCTGCAAGTGGACAGTGCATTTTGTTACCTTTTTTCCCGTTTAAGATCAGGCTAAAGTTACTGTTACTGAAAGGGTTAAGAAGAGAACAAGGTTGTCCTGGATGCAGGAGGAGGGAAATTATTTTAAATTATTAATATTGAATTGCATCCCTGTCTGTGGCTTATAGAGAGTAAAAACGGAATCTGATTTAAGTACTCATAATCTATTGGCAATGGTATCTTTCATGTTCTGAAGAAAATATACAGACCACAAGGACATACAATAAGCTGAAATCAACTGGAAACCAAAATAGATCTACAGCTCTGTAATTCTAGAATTATTTCAGGTAATGTATGCACCAGTGTAGTAGGCTGACCTTGGCTGGATTCTGAGGATCCACCAAGCTGCCCTATCTCTCCCCCTTCTCAGCTGGGCACGGATGGGAGAATAAGATGGAAATCAACTTGTAGGTTGAGATAAGGCAGTTTACTAAAGCAAATGCAATATGTTGTGCACACACAAGCAGAGGGAAAACAGAAGATTTTATTCTCTACTTTCCACCAGTAAGTGACATTAAGCCAGTTCCTGGGAAGATTCAGTTCCTAAAAGGTGGTCAAGCATTGATAAGTTCTGCCTTCTGCCTCTGCTTCTTTTTGCTTCAGTGCTACTAATGTGTCATTTTTCAGGTCCTGCCGATTCTGAGTTTGTTCTGGTTTCATTCTTCTGGCTAGTCTGAGTTTTCACTCCACAAATATCTTGCCTGTCCGTGCTCATTGTCTCCCCTTTGGACTTGCACATCACTTAACAATCAGCCTTGGTTCTCTTCTACAGAACCTTCTCATATGCATCTGTGCCCTGCTCCACAGGCCTTCAGGCTTTCATCCATGTATTGGTCCTTGTTTCCATTTTCCTTTGCCAGGGCCTCAGTGTTGGTTTTGCTTGTCCCATTTTTTCTACCTTACAATTTATCTGGCTAGCTCTTTTTCAAAGATCACTCTCTCAGATATTAAGTAGTTCTCTCTTTACCTTTATCCTGTACTTTTAGCCCCTTCCTCCTTGCACAATCAGTGCATGCTTCCATCTCTTCTGGTCTCTGGGTTAAATTTCATGTGTTTCTGTTACTACTTCCATATACTTTCTCCATTTTTAGTCTTTTTGCTCACTGAGTCCTCCCCACTTCTTACTCCAAATTTTCATCTTTTCTGCACCTCCCTCCCTGGCACTTCCAATCTTTGTCCCAGTCTGCGTTCTCTGGTCACAGGGCCCTCTGTGTTCAATTTTTGTTGCTGTGGGTTGTTTATGCTGTTTCTTCCTTTGGTGCTCAGCCCTAGCAGGTGTAAGCTTTGAAACATCAAAAGTGACAATCTTACTAGGCTTATGCTTGACTTGGTGTTCTGCAATCCAAACCCACAATTTCAAGGGAAGCCGTGTTTGCCCTTGGGCTGCTACATGTAAAATACAAGGAAGAGTCTTCTGGAACTGTAGCTGTGAAGTGTGATGATCTACAGATATAGATAGGATTTGCTTTTTGAAAGGTGTAGAACTCATCCAAGGTTATGCAGTTTGTAGGAGAACGGTAGAGGTGCATTCCAAGGGTTTCACTTCCCAGGCAAATTTTCGAGTCTCTGTTCCAAATCATAAAGGAAATGTTTCAGCCTTTCACAGTAAAGTTTAGTAATGTGACAAAAAAAATGAATTCTGGTTCTGTGTCAGAAATGCCTGCATATTTTTCTCTGAAGTCACTTCTGAATGACTGTACAGCCTAAATAGAGGCCATCTGAATTATAAGAAACTGAAAATGCAGTGTGATGATGGGAGGAGTTGGACAACTTTGGCACTAAGGTTCTTCCCTTCCCCCTCACACTGTAGCTCTTCGTCCCAGACCCGTGAGTTTTGGCAGGCTCTTCTTGTGCTCCTCCCATGCTCCTGTCTTCATTCCAACGTTGTCTTTCTGTTGTGGCTGCCCTCTTGTTTCCAACACCTAACCTCTATCAGCTGTTTCCTTTATCTCTGTAATCGCTGTGTATTTTCACACAGCGACCTCTGTCACTGTTGGAGCAGCCCAGCTGTTTGACAGTAACAGACTAGTTTGTATGCACAGTTTATCCTGTTTTAATTTAATATTGTTCTTCTAGCTGATAGGAGAGGAGGGAAATAGTTTAATGAAAAGGGTGTATTGTTAAACTGGTGTCTTTATTTTGATGGTGATGAGCTTTGCATACTGGTAATTTTATGTACCTGAGGGGTCTTTTGTATTAGTTTTATCATCTAAATGGTCAAAGGGAAGCTACATTGATGGCCAATCATAGAATAGAAATACAAAATGGTTTGGGTTGGAAAGGACCTTTAAAGATCTAGTTCCACAAACAGACAAACACCCACCCCTGCCATGGCAAGGACACTTTCCACTAGATCAGGTTACTCAAAGCCCCATCTTATCTGACACTGAACATTTAATATGCAATAAGCAAGAGTGAAGACTGATTTTGTTATTTAAAGAGCAATGCATGAAGAGAAGGATAGAGATAGATAGTATATCCAGATCTCAGGAAGGTGGGAGCCTGGGCCTCCTTTGTTTAACAGTTAAACAGAGCAAGAACAAAACCAGCCGGAATAGGACGTCCCTGGAAAAGGTAGCAGCAACTCTTAAGATAACAAAGAGAGAAATAGATCCTTTCCCTCACACAGCTAGTGGGTGTTTCCTGTCCTTAGCAAAGCAAAACACCTGAAATAGATGAGCTAATAGGAGTAGAGGGGAAAGGGCCAAGGGAATGGTCATTGTCAGCCACAATCAATCTCTGTCTGTCTACACAGCCGAAGTCTATGGTGAGATCAAGTCGTGTTGGCCCATCACGTGGGCTACATCTGCCATCCACAATGAACCACTGGTGATTCCGAGTTGCTCAGGCTGACCATGTGGAGTATGAATATTCATTTCATGTTTAATTGTAGATTGTCATAAATCCCAATTCACGAGATGTGGTTTTGCTTTGTAGAACTGTGCTTGAAACAACTGAAATGGTAGGTGGGCATAATGAATGCTTTTAGGAGTATTACAGAGTGGGATCTTTTGAATCTGTTGAACAATTTACATTCCCAACAGAAGCTGGTTCAATAGCTAAGGGTGTGTCCCAGAAAGCTTAGCATTAGTAATGCTTTCCGGAATAGGTGGGAAATGGTTTTGAAAGTGGCAGTAGGAAGTAGGTTCAATGTTGCAAACAACTCTGGCATTTTTCAGTCATTTGGGACTATTAATCTGCTTTCCTAGATCTGCCGGGCTCTTTCTGTGGATATGTGCTGGTTTAGGTTTTTTGGGTTTTTTTATTCTTCAGCTGGAATTCTGTAATGGTCTCCATTAATTTATCATTTTAGGAAGTTTAGTTCTGGTACAGTTAGCCAGAGTGATTAACAGATTAAATGCCTTCAGAGTATAAATTCTCATTTGGTCTTTGAGGTTATATTTCATCTCTGTTGTATGCCTTCCTAATTACCAACATATTTCAGTATTTGAAATTAGAATTTTAAAGTATTCATCTCCTCCACATCAGAATTAAAAACAACATGGGCTGACATGTATTATTTCTTCAAAATCTGATAATGGTGTATTTTCTCTCTCATTTAAACTTAATTATCTTTCTAAAATATTAAAGCAAGAATTGTTTTAAGCCACATGACATAGTTTGGTGGATTTTTTGTTTAAACTATAATTGGTTAGTTTTTTTTTTTTCTTTTCTTGTTAAAACAACACTAACCTATATTGCATTTGCATTGGAACAAGGCAATTCTTCTCTGAACCTATATCAGCGGTTCCTGTCATTGGGGGCAGTACTGAAGAAAGCTCAATACAAATTTTGCAATCTTGCCTCATCCCCAAGAAGTATCTGAAGAGTAAATTAAAATGCATAGGTAGCTTTTGGAACAATAAGATTTAGACACAGCTTCATGACTTCAAATAAGCTCAGAGTATATATTACTGTGTTAAGTCTTTTTCTTAAGTAATGGCATTAAAACCCAATGTGGGCAAAGCACATAAGAAGATTAATTAGGAGAGAAAAGAGATGTCTGAGCCTTTCACCTGTAAGGGACCTGTTACCTCCAGCTGAGTTTGCCATCTTTTAATGCTTTGTCATCTTCTCCAGTAGGCATCTTGATATGTTTTCCACATTGCCTTTTGTACTTTGAATGACTCCCTTTGTGCCAATAACATGTATTAGAATGTTATCTTCTCCCTCTGAAGGCTGTAAATATTTGTTTCACTTAAAAAGAAAAAAAAGACACATTCATTTAACTGTTTTATACAGACATGGGTTATTGACAGCTTGAGTATCAGATCTAACACAGTGAATTGGCTTATTAGGGTCATAGAAAGCTCTAAAATTCTTATGCTGTTACTGAATCTTTATGGTACATGCAACTTGATAATTTTGTCATCTATTTTACTGGAAATAGGTGATCAGTGGTTTTAATTGCATGAGAAGCATTTGAATGTTCTTTTAATTGGTCATTACTTGCTGATTGGTAAAAGGATTCTAACGGAACTAAATGTGTCTCTTTTCACTAAGAAACAGGTAATTGTCTGGCACTGGTTACTTCATGGATTACTGATTACTTCATGTTTGTCCTGTAGGAAAAGCCTGATCAAGATTTCTCTCCACAGAAATAAACTGACTCTTTTCCACCAAAAGTGCTTCAACATGCAGAGTCTTGTTAGAACTTTACAATTCCATGGGGAAAATTATATAAAATTACTATTTTAGTTAAAGCATGCCTGAGTTACCATCTTTTTTAGTTCTCCCAAGATTCCTGAGTGACAATGGAAAAGTCAGTTACAATATTTTAGATTGCTTGTAGGTGTTATGCTTTGCTGTCTCCGTGCCAAAGATGAGATCCATCCTCATCACTGAAGGAGCTTGACTGGTGTGTCTGCCTAATGTCAGCATCCAAACATCTCTGTGCATGTATAAAAACAAAGACCCTGTTGATTGTGAAGAGCACGTGGCACTCAACACCTCTACTCTGGTCTGTCTTGAGTCCAGAGAGCAGGAAGGGTTCTGTCAGAGGAAGTGTAGGTTGAAAATTCTTTTTTCTTTTCCAGCTTTCTTAATAGTGAGCTTATTGGGGGTTCTTGTCATCTAGGGCTGAAACCATAGTGAATGTGTAACAAGAGCTGCCAGCTTTTTATGCTAGGGAGGCAGGCAGCCCTATGAAGAGGTTGTGGTTCAAGCCAGTTCAGGATAGCTTTATCTGATTTGGGTTGAAGGATACCACACTGTTACTATCAAGTTTCAGAAACTGTTTTGTGGAAAAGTGTGCTCTTAACATGATCAACAACACAGCAGCAGCATCTATGTAAACGGCACAGTCATCATTTCAAGACAGGACAAAGGATACCTTCCCATGGAGAGAAATCTCTGACTATGAACTATTCACACCAGAAGCTGGCAAATGGATTCTGCACTGAGAAGCTGAATTAAGGGGACTGGAACAGTCTTATGGCTGCATTCAGGCAAATCTTAAGCTTTTGGAAGCTTGGCAAGAAAGGAAGGGTTTTGTTTCCAGGGGCACGGAGGACTGGCAGACTCCTACGCTGCAAGTGGTCATGTAACTGTCAAAGTTACTTTTGACTGTCAAAATAAAAGAAATCTATTTTATTTCTAATCAGAAATCTAGGAAATGGAATAAAGATACACTTTTGAAAGTAGGGGCATTGTCTTTTATTATCCCTGTAGTTGTTTTCATTCTGGCAACAACTTCTAAGACCTTCAAATATTTTCTTCTAAAACTACTACTCTGGTTTTGTGATTGCCTAAACTTAAAGTGAAACTAACTTAGCATAGCTAATGTCTCAGCAGATACCTGTTGATCCAAGTCTCAATTCAACTGTGTTTGGCTGCTCTGGTCCTACAGTGAACAGATTGAATAAAATGTAGATTTACTTTTTAGGATTATAATTAAGCAGGATGCACTGCAAAGGGGGAAAAAAAGCATCAGTAAATAGGTGTGGAATCATCATGGCTGGGCTTC
>VXBX01004596.1:123692-134303 GCA_013400415.1 Scytalopus superciliaris | reverse complement strand
GGCCCTCACGGGATACAGGCCCTCAGCCATCCTGAGCCGGCCCTCATGGCTCAAGCCCTCACGCCCCTGCTGCCCTCAGCCCTCCATCAGCTCTGCCAGCCTCCATGCTCAGGGCTCCAGCCCTCCCTGCCTCACCCCTCCTGGCCCCGGTGCTCCAGAGTTCAGAGCCCGCGGCCTCCTGCCCAACAGTGCCTGGGAAATGGAGCCCCACCCTGGGCCCGAAAATAAGATTCAGGTATCTTACACATCCTGTCGTGGGCAGGGACACAGAGCCCACGGGTGTGCTGTGGGGGGGAAGGTGGCAGCCCTGAGTGGGAAACAAGGCCTGGGTGTGAGGGAAGGTCTCAGGTTTGGGTGGCTTTAGGAGCCAGATTAAAAGTGTTTCCTCCAGTGACCAGGAAATGAAAATTTGATGGACACAGCACCTGTACTCCCCAAGGAACAAAAGGGTCAGTGTCAGTGTAGACAGTGCTGTTGGAAATAAATATTTCTGCATGGAAAGCCTTCTGTCAGAGCTCCAGGAGTCGGTATTGCTTGAGCAGGAAGTTGCTAAAACACGAAGTGGGTTGACAGCATTCCTCAGGGTAAAGTGTTTTCTCACCACAGGTACCTGACAGTTGGCATTGCAACTCCAGAGCCCTGGCAGTGTTAACAACCACTGTCATCACTGGGAATAACAAAGGACCCTCATTCTCATGCCTGGAATACGGGGAGCTGAATCACTGCAGATCAGTCTTGTGCAAACATTAAGAATAAATCCAGTTTGAGCTTTTATTTATAGCAGCTGCTCAGGACTGGGCCTGCTGTGAAGTGCTGGCTCAGGGTGCCCTGCTGTGCAGTCAAGGTGCAGTCCTTCCTGCTGGCAGCTCCTCGGGATGCTTCCAGGCACCCAGCCAATCTCGAGAAGGATTTGAGGATTTGGCACTGAGCTGCTCCACATAATTCACCTGTACTCACCTGCCCCCTCATCCACTGAGGAACTGTTTTGTGCCAGGAGCTCAGATAACCGGGGGATGTGAAGATCCCGTCTCTTCATCCTTTAAAGTTCTTGAGCTGCCACTGATGGTTTATAAAATCATGGAGTGGTTTGGGTCAGGAGGGATCTTAAAGATCACCCACTCCCACCCCGTGTCATGGGCAGGGACACCTTCCAGCAGCCCATCCAACCTTGGACACTCCCAGGGACGGGGCAGCCACAGCTTCTCTGGGGAACCTGTGCCAGGGCCTGCCCACCCTCCCAGCCAAGAATTCCTTCCCCATAGCCCATCTAACCCTGCCCTTTGGCAGTGGGAAGCCATTCCCCCTTGTCCTGCCCCTCCAGACCTCTCCATCTTTCTTGTAGACTCCAAAAAATTATTCTTGGAATTTGACAGGGCATGTTCATTGCTCAGCTGATCAGTAGCAGACATGAGGTGCCACCTCACCAACTGCAAGTTCCAGTGGCGTCCCAATAGTCCCAGCTCTCCCACCTTCCCAGCAGGACCCCGGAGCCTCTGGAGCTGCAGCACGGAGCTTGTTGGGAGAGAGACTGTGTGCAAGTGCAGCTCCCAGAATAAATCCCCAGCCAGGAAAAGCACACACTGATCCCACTCTCCGGAGAGAGGTGGTGTTTCTCCCACCTGTCTTCAGAGCCCAGAACTGCAAGCTCATCTTTTTAGGCATGATGGGAAGGGAAAGGAAAAAACAGGGGTGATGTTTTATAGTCTGCCCTAAAGGTACAAATCCATCTTCCTGAGCTGAATAGAATTCCATGTCAGGATAAAAACAGCCCCACAAATCCTGCACAGCACCATGTCCTGGAGCATCCCTGTGGTAACAGTTCCCTCGTGTGTCCCTGCTCAGGTGAGACCCCACCTGCAGAGCTGCCTCCAGCTGTAGCCTCTGCAGCAACCAAGAGGGGCTCTCAAAAGCCTGGGATAGAAAATGTTCCCAGCATAAGCTCATCCATGCTTTACCTGTGTCCTTCCCACAGCCTTCCACCTGGGAAGCTGGCCACATGCTCTTTGCTTAACGCCTATAAATCCATCACCGTGCTGCTCCTCATCCCAGCTCGGATGGGTGTGTGGATCAGCAGGAGAGGGGAGTGTGAGGAACGCCCCGGGTGTGTGCTGTGTGTGCTGCAGAGCACGGGTGTGCAGGTGCCTGCACTGGGGGCAGCTACAGCCAGCATTCCTCGTTCCCAGACAGCCTGGGAAACTTCCCTCAGCCCCAGTGGCGTGGTCGTGGCTGTGCTCTGCCGCTGTGCAGTCACTCCCGAGCCTCTCCCACCATCCCTGGCTCCCTGGCACCTTCAGCTTCCTCCCCTAAACATTCTCCCCGGTGCTTTATTGCTCCCTAAGCCTTGCTCTGTGGCCGACACCTCTTCCCACCCTGCGCGGGTTTTCCCCGCAGGAGTCAAGACTGCTGAGTAATGCCCATCCCCAGGAGCCCCATTGCCACAGCGCATCCTGCATCCCCGTGACTCATCCCTTTCCGGATCCTGCGCATCCCACAGCAGCGTGCTGGGGCTCATAGTAAATCTCGGAGTGAGAGCAGGATTCTATGCATGTGCTGATTCATCTTTCCTCAGAGAGCTCTGTTATGTAAATGCCAACAGCAGTGGGGAGGGAGCACGGACTAATGAGCCAGAGAAGGATGCAGGAGCAGAGATGCTTCAAGGAAGAAGCTGGATTGGAACAGTTTGCTTCCATACTGCTCTTTAAATAAATAAATAGAAATTGAAGTTTTTAAGAGATTTTAGGAGTAGGAAGTAACACTCAAATACCCATTACTTCACCCTGTTTTGTTTTGTAGAGAGATTTACTCCCAGCTGTAATTGAGAGTAACCACAATCCCCTGTTTAATTTGGCTACAAAATTAAACTAATTTCCCCACTGTCAGCTTGGAACACCAGGTATAGGTGTCTCTCTCATATTTGAATCATGATTACGTCGTCCTGCTGAGCCAAATCCTGATTGTGCACTGACAGGGTGTGGAAATATGGCTGTGGTTTGTCACAGCCAAAAAAAAGACCGTGTAGAGTGGAATTGTGCAGGTGTGGTGGGTTGTACCTTTCCAGTGAATGTAGCCAGGGATGCACATGTCTGAATCCTGCTGCATTTAATCACTGGAACAAATTAAGCATTTTCAGCTTTTTTTTTTTTTTTTCAGTATTTTCCATTCACATTCCATAGAATATCCTGAGCTGGAAGGGACCCCCAAGGGTTTCTGCCCTGCTCATCCTGGGCCTTTCCTCTGGAGTTACATGGTCAAAAAGGACAGTAATCAAATTAACTCTGAAGTTTTGTTGAACTGATAAAAAAACCCTCGAGGTGTTCAGCAGGAATTTAAGTGCTGGTGCCTTTTGCTGCCGAGTCGTGAGCCAATGGGGATGTTGACAAGTCATTACTTTAAGATCTCTAAATACAGCAAACTCAGATTTTGGTGCCATAGTTTATTCTAGAAAATATATGAAGTGCAAAATAATTAGGACTAACAGGTGCTGGAGTGCAGGGCTCCTGTGTGCAAACCAACATCCTGCTTTGCAGGACAGATCTCCAAATTCCTGCTCCTCCTGAGGTTTTCTCCCTCCGTGAGAGCTGTTAAATAATAACTCAATAGCTGTTAGATATTATACAATACCTGCTCTAGGTTGTTTGCTGTTTTTAATAATTTAATATTTATTTCCCTGCTGCATCATTCCTGTCATTCCTCTAGATGGTGCCCGATATCCAAGAGTTGGGTGTAACATTATCCCTGGGAAAGGCGATGGAGGAACAGCCAGGACGCTGCTCGCCTTTGTTTTGCAATTCTGTCTTATAATAGTTCATCTCCTCAATAAATTCCTTGTTCTGTGTGATGTAAATATGATATTTCTTCCTTGTGAGAATCCTAAAATCCACTCACCAGAGCCTAAATTCCACGTGCCTGGCTCAGTTCTTGCTCCATGGACGATGCACAGCTCATATTCCTGCTGGCAGCCATTAGCTGGTGTGAGCTGGGATCAGCTGGATTGTGGGCACAGCCCTGCTGCAGCTGGGGCAGCTCAACCTGCCTGCTTTGCAAGGAAATGCAATTTCTGAGCATTGCCTGAACATTTCTCCTTGTCCCTGTTTTACACAGAAATGCCAAATTGTGGCTGTGGATGGAACACCCAGGAAAGGGGCAGCTCCGTGTCCCTCTGTGCTCAGGCTCTGCCAGCAGGAAACACCAGGGAATGATGTCCATGGCAGGTCCGTCCTCAGCATCTCTGAATTCCAGCTGGTACCTGCAAAGTGCCTGGAACCCCCTGGGTTTAGAGCAGGAAAATTACTGCTGGCTGTAAGTGACAAGGTGGGTTTTGTTGGTGGTGGTGTCACTGTTGCAGTCAGCACATCCCTGCCTAAGGAATCCTGATCCCTGTGCCCCTGAGCCCCTGGCTGGCATCAGCCCCCTGTTCCCAGCCTTTCCCAGCTTCTCCCAGGGTGCCCACGGCTGCTGCCACTCCGAGGGTCCCCTGCTCACACCTCCTGTGTCCTGTGTCATGCTAAATCTTTTTAAATAGTTCTTTGGCGTTTGGCCTGTGAGTTTTAGAGCCAAATCCTACATTTCTGACTTCTCCTGGAAGTCTGAGCACACAGCATGACTGTGACTGGGAATTCATCCCCTGAACATGCAAATTTTACTGGAACTCCCTCAGCTAAGTATATAATTTGAATAAAATCACATCCCTGTGTATCCCACACCCTTTCTCCTTTAAGCTTTGACGATTTTTGTGTTTTAATTATATTTTTTATTTTACAAAACTATTCGAAATATTGGGAAGGGGCACACCAGGGTTTTTTGAAAATGCTGCTTTTATTGAAATAAAATGTTTTAAAACTGTTTGATGTATTTTTTATATTTACTGATATCCCTAACATGCAAACATTGTTAATAAGTTCATTAATACTCTTTAAATACAGTCTCCTAAAATTAAATATCAATTACTGCATGAGGTGATGGATTAGAAAACTGTCCTAAGTTTGCCCAAAAGGAATGTGAGTTTATAATGAACTTTCTGAACCACAGGATGGCATTTTGGAACATTTCTCAAAGTGCTGTCCCATACAGGAATTTTCTTCCCATTATTTTTATTTATGCAGCTTAAAGCCTCTTCCAGTGATCTGCAGTTTGAGATGACTTCTCCTCTTATCCCTCATAAGGAAAGGCTTTAACATGGGAACCTCCATAAATCTCTCTGTAGGAAAGGGCCCCCTGTATTTCCTTTAGTTCTTGCACTTCCATCATTTCCTGGACACATTCCCCTGTTGCCTTCCAGATTTGTACCTCTGGGAAAAGTCTTTGCCCTGATATCCTGAGTTCACATTTCAGAATCTCTTTTTATTTTTGGCCTTAATTAATAGGGCTTGACCTGCTAGAATATGTTTGTTGTCACCTCCATTTGGAGAGAACTTCCATTCTTGGAAGGCCCTTTAGACCTTTTTTTGGTAGAAGGATGAATTTAATTGAATCTCTGGTGAAGTGGCTTTCAACACCTGCAGGTTCTTGCCCTGTTGGCTGTTCCCTTTCTTTTCTTTTACAGCCATAAATGGGTTTTTATTTAGAGTTTGGAAGTCCCCCAGTTCTGTGAGTTGTTTCTGATGGCACCTGTGAGCCTGTAGGTGGGAGATGAAGCTCTTGGTGGCCATAAAGTCTGAACTGTGTCATCAGTCTTTCTTTCCCTGAGGTGTTTCCCTGTTATCCCTGGATTATACTGAAATAAGGGGGGAAGGCCATTGCAGAGACTGGAGAGGTGGGAAAAGGCATCTCCTGTTCACTCTCCACGTTATCCTTGAAGTCCAAAGGATCCTGTCATTTCCTATTGAGGACTCTTCATGAGTTTTCTCGTGTCTCTCTGGACACCTTTCCCTCCCCTGTTCCTACAGCCATCAGGAGATCTCAGGCTCTTCATTTAATTTCCTTTCTTTGCTCCTTCCCGCTGTTTGGTGACTGGGTTTGTAACACCTTTCAGACCCCGAGCTTTCTTCCAAACCCATCTTCCCATCTTGACTTTGCTGCTGCCTGTGGACTATGCCAGCCCCCCTTTCCCCTGTATTTGGGCTTTTTGCCTTTGCTGACTCCTGAGATGCTTCTGGAATGACTGAGGAATGTTTCCTTGAGAGATACAGTGCACCCCGAAATGGGGCCTGGAAAAATCCCATGGGGAGTGACAGTGACCTCTTGGCCCAGGTTTTTATTCACTGCTGGTTGAATGCATCAGGTTGGAGCAAATCCTGGGAGCTGGACACTGACAGAGAAATTTAAGGAGACCAGAGGCTCCTGAGGTGCTTTAATACCCTGGAAAGACTCATTTTGTCTTTGCTGAGCATGTGGAAAAGCACTGCCTCCCTGGTGGGAGTGGGAAGCAGCAGGACAAAAACTTGCTGGAATTTCCCTCCTGGAGCACTTCCATCCCTCCTGCAGCACTTCCATCCCTCCTGCAGGGTTTCCGTCCCTCCTGCAGCACTTCCATCCCTCCTGCAGCACTTCCATCCCTCCTTCAGTGCTTCCATCCCTCCTGCAGCGCTTCCATCCCTCCTGCAGCGCTTCCATCCCTCCTGCAGCGCTTCCATCCCTCCGGCAGCATTTCCATCCCTCCTGCAGCACTTCCATCCCTCCTGGAGCACTTCCATCCCTCCTGCAGTGCTTCCATCCCTCTTGCAGGGTTTCCATCCCTCCTGGAGCACTTCCATCCCTCCTGCAGTGCTTCCATCCCTCCTGCAGTGCTTCCATCCCTCCTGCAGTGCTTCCATCTCTCTTGCAGGGTTTCCATCCCTCCTGGAGCACTTCCATCCCTCCTGCAGTGCTTCCATCCCTCTTGCAGGGTTTCCATCCCTCCTGGAGCACTTCCATCCCTCCTGCAGTGCTTCCATCCCTCCTGCAGTGCTTCCATCCCTCCTGCAGTGCTTCCATCTCTCTTGCAGGGTTTCCATCCCTCCTGGAGCACTTCCATCCCTCCTGCAGTGCTTCCATCCCTCTTGCAGGGTTTCCATCCCTCCTGGAGCACTTCCATCCCTCCTGCAGTGCTTCCATCCCTCCTGCAGTGCTTCCATCCCTCCTGCAGTGCTTCCATCTCTCTTGCAGGGTTTCCATCCCTCCTGGAGCACTTCCATCCCTCCTGCAGTGCTTCCATCCCTCTTGCAGGGTTTCCATCCCTCCTGGAGCACTTCCATCCCTCCTGCAGTGCTTCCATCCCTCCTGCAGTGCTTCCATCCCTCCTGCAGTGCTTCCATCCCTCCTGCAGTGCTTCCATCTCTCTTGCAGGGTTTCCATCCCTCCTGGAGCACTTCCATCCCTCCTGCAGGGTTTCCATCCCTCCTGCAGTGCTCCCATCCTTCCCACCCCGAGGGCAGTTGGGGTGAGCCGTGGCTGTGTTTTTGGGTGTCCCCAAGCTGGGGACTCTGCTTTGTTCCCTCAGCCCCACCTGCCCCCTCAGCCAAAAATGACATTTTTCCCCAGCTGTGGCACTCTCCTGCTCCTGTTTGCCATTCTCTTGGCAGTTTCCAGCCAGCCTGAGCTCCCTCACCCAGGAATCCACAGCCCCACTGGGGACACAGTTTGTTTCCCCTGGCAGTGTGGATTTGAGTGCCAGCCCTGGGAACCATTTCCCTCAAATAGCTGCAGAAGAAACGCTGGGCCGTTTTCCAGTGCAGAGCTGCAGCCACCCAAAATTCCACTGTGAAATTCCCAGAGGCCATGCAGAGCCAGTGCATTAAGGAAGGCTTAGGGGGATTATGGAATTAAATTGGGAGCCCCTTCCACCCTTCCCCCAATCAAAGCCGTTCGGAAAGAAATACAAAAAAGGGTGTGCAAACAGCACAATGGGCTTGGCTGAATCCTCTGGGAGCTGAGAGCCTCTCAGTGGTGGAGGCTAGTGCTGTGCTCTGGGCTGCTCCTGGATGGGGCAGAGCGCTGTGGTCCGGAGGGATTCCATCAGGGACCTGGAGGGGGCAATCCCAGGAACACCCTGGAATGCTCCGGGAATGGCTCTGCTTCCAGAATTCCCTCTGCAGGGGGAAATGCACAGCACAGGATGTTGCCTCCATGCTTCTGGATTGTGCTGCCTGGCTTTGGTGTTCCTTACTCCCAGCTCCATCCTTTTCCCAGCATCTGGAGCACCCTGCTCCTTCCAGGGAGAGTTTGTGCAAGGAAAGCTTTGCTTTAATCTGGGCTGGATTTAGCCAGATGCAGCAATCCTGGGAAGGCTTACACGGAGCTCAGGTCTGCTGGGGCACAAAGCCTTGATTTGATAATCTGGGAATGCTTGATTTAAAATTGAAAACAATAAAAACCTTCAAAACTGCTTTTTCTGAGCTGCTTCTGGCCTTGCAGGGCTCTCGGTCACTTACAGGGTCTGGCACCCATGAAATAGGTTTTAGGCTAATGAGACACACTCTGCCTGCTTTAATTAAACCAATTATAGCCCCAAAAAAGCATTTCCTGTTTAAAAATTTTAGCATCATAATCATACAATTCATGTAAATATTTAATAAATAAATATATAACATTAAGTATTAATTTCCACAACACTTACAGAGCCCATTTCACCCAAATGACCCCAGGAAGATTTCCTTACAATGGAATCCCCTTTCTTTGCATCTTTATTAACGTCATTACAAACCTTCATATTTAAGAACTTTATTTCAGTGCAGTTCTGTTGGTAGTAAAGGAAATTCATGAGAAGCCTGTGCAGCAACAAGCAGGATTTCCAGAGGTTTGGGGGCAAACACTCCCAGTTAAATCCTGCCCATATCGTAGCCTGGCACCACAGCCGGCTGGGTGCTGGTAATTACTGCTAATTAATAAAGCTATCAGGTTATCTTTGACCTTCTCCCAGCTCATTGCAGGGGGTGGGGAGTAAGGATAAGGAAGGAGCAGGGCAGATCCTGTTGGCTGGAGCTTTCCCCCCTCCAATCCCGGGATCCTCCATGCCCCTGCCGTGCAGTGACCCCTCATCCTTGGGGCTGGAATTCCAAGGGATCCTGCGGCACCGCGGGGAGCCGCTGTCCGGGAAGGGCCTGGGGATGTGACTGCTCGTGGCAAGTGTTGCCTGGGAGAAAACCAAGCCGGCAGCGGCTGGAAACCTGAGTGATGTCACTATGGCAACAAAATAAGCCACCTTTGAATAAAATGTGCTTTGGGAGCAGCCTCCTGTGCTCGGGGGGAGCAGGGAGAGGAAGCTCCCAGCTTTTACATGCATGGATATATATTTTTATATTTTTTTAATATATTTTTAATATATTCCTTCCCTATGACCAGATGCTGATGCAGATAGGAAAGATGTTTTGATTTCTCTCAGCAGCGAAATGAAACTGAACATGACCAAAGCTCCAGGAGAAGGTAAAATGTGTTTACTGTGGGCCAGGAAAACCCTGGAGCTGCTGGTAAGCAGCAGTTCTGATGGATGTGGGATGCAGAGTATCCATCAGGGCAATAAGCAGGGACTAATTATTGCTAGTATCTTTCATGGATGTAGCCCACCTCTTTCCCACAATCCCAAACACCGTTTCTGTGTTTGTTCCTTCCAGCCAGGTTTGTTTTCCCATTGTTTCTGCATTAAATAAGAGCAACAGACAGAAATTTAGAGGCTTCTCTGGGAATTCCACACTTTCCTGGGCTGTTTCCATCCCAGGAGTGTCCCAGCCGAGTTGGGACCACGGTGGTTCAGCCACAGCACTGCTGGGGAGCTGTTCCCAAGTTTTCTCATAATCCTGGATGCTTTTTAGACTGGAGTGAGTGGCTCTGACCACCCCAGGGGACTGGGCTGGGAAATGCCGTGGTGCTGGGCTGGAGCAGAGCCAGCAGCTCCTCAGGGACCAAACCTGGCAGGAAGAGGAGCTGTCCTGCCAGGCTCTTCTCCCAAAGAGCATTTATGGGATGAAACACAAGGCCACGGAAAGCCCAGCATTCCTGACCCGGCCCCACAGCAACCCCCGACTAACCCAGGGTAAAAGAGAACCCCACAGTGGCGGGTGTTTCCCTGCGAAGGGAAATCTGGCACCGTTTGGATGTGAGATCACCAGGTGATTCGCTGCAGGAGGTGGGTGTCCCTGTGGCCATCCCGGATCCCCTGGGATGTGCTCGGGAGGCAGGGCTGGAGCCGGAGCCTCTGGGGCCGGGCAGGGGCAGCCGGAGCTGTGCACACCCAGGGCTGTGCTGGGGACGGGCACAGCCTCTGCCTGGCAATGCCAAAAGCAGTGCCAAAGGCTCCGGAGAACCACGGGGCATCCCGTTCTTTTGGCAAAGTTCAGCCTGTTCTAAAAAGCCGTGGAAAGCCCAGCACATCCCAGCAGGAATGGCCAGCACACGTAGCTATGTGAGCAACTCTGCACTTGGAGTGTGTGCAGGGCAAAAGTGAATACATTGATGTTATACTACGTCACATTATATTGTTATATGAAACATTATTATACATTATTTTATAATACATATTATGTAATATTGTATGTTATTTTATAGACCATAATGATGTTATTATATATTTTACATGTAATTATATAATTGAAAATGTTACAATTATAGGTGGTATTCTATTCTATTCTATTCTATTCTATTCTATTCTATTCTATTCTATTCTATTCTATTCTATTCTATTCTATTCTATTCTATTCT
>VXBX01004596.1:107504-121022 GCA_013400415.1 Scytalopus superciliaris | reverse complement strand
CCCAGCGCCACACAGGCAGCTGCAGAGAATTTCCCTTCCAAGCGGATGATGTAATGGGCTTTGTCAGCCAATGCTGGAACGAACAAAACCCCAGACCCGAAATCCACCCAGGCTTTTGATGAAACTCCTGAGGTTCCTGGAGCAAGTGGTCCCCAAAAGGGGCTGGAGCCGGTGGTTTTGTGATGCAGATCTGGAGAGCCGAGGGCTCCAACCAGGGAATAACCAGAACTGCTAGATTTGTCCCCGCCGAGGGAAAGGGGACCTGGCACGGGGCATCTGGGGGCACCTTCTTGGGGGTACCCAGCCCTGGCGCTGCAATATCAACCCAGGCTGCAGCACCCACCACGGAGATACTCCTGGGCTAAAAATGGGACCTACACCCACTCTTCATAGATACAGATATGTCTATATTTAATATTATATATAATGTGATATTGTTCCCAGAGGAGCTGTGGCTGCCCCATCCCTGGGAGTGTCCAAGGCCGGGTTGGACGGGGCTTGGAGCAACCAGGGAGGTGTCCCTGCCCATGGCAGGGGTTGGGATGGGTGGGCTTTGAGGTCCCTCCCAACCCAAACCATTCTGGGGTTCTGTGACATGTGTAAACAGAAATATGTAAACTATACACAAAATATTGGGGATATCCCCCACTCCTGCTGGGGAGGAGGTGAATTCCAGCCACAGGGAACAGTGCAGCACCCAGCAAGGCACAGAGGGACAGTGGGGACAGGGCTGGGAATGACACCCCTGGGATCAGGCACACCCTTCCCAGCCACACACCATGTGCAGACACTTCTGTGGGACCAACACCCGAGGTGATGGCACCGAGTCATGTTTGTCCAGTAATTTGAGGTTCTGACAGGAGCTTTCTTTGGATAAAAGGCAAAGCTTCACCAATCCATGTAATGCTGAGGGGGTTGTGACCTGGCCTGAGGCTCTCCAGAATCCATCCCAGGCTTAGACCCGGCTGCATCCCACCAGTACCCACATCCCACCAGTACCCACATCCCACCAGGCACCCCTAACCAGCACCCACGGGTGCTGCTGCATCCCAAGGGAGAGCAGGGGGACTGCCCAGAACTCAGTGGGACTGGAGGGTGGGGATACACAGCCCCCAGCTTTCTGTGCTGCAGGCAGGAGGAGCACCCAGCACTCCAGAGGGTTCTGGCTCTCACAGGGATGTCACGCTCCCCAGTGATGGTGGATATCCATGGATACATTTTCCCTTGGCTGCCCCGTGGTCCCTGCTGGCCTTGTGCATCCTCATGGGGTGTTTCTGCTGAGGGAGCTGGGACAGAGCTGCTGCCACCACATCCCCCAGCCCTGAGGAGCAGCTGCCACATCCAGTGATGCCCTGGGAACTGCAGGCTATGCTCCTGCTGTACCTACTCCTGCCATCCCTGCCCCTGCCATCCCTGCTCTGGGTGCCGGTGCCTCACCCCAAGGAGCTGGATAACCCCAAATTCCCAGGGAGCTCCTCTGAGCTGCTGTGTGTGCAGAGCACAGCAATCCCCAGCCATGACCACCACCTAGAGGCTACAGCACTAAGTGAAGCAGGAGGGATTTGGAGCAAAGGTGGGCCAAGAAGGGGGTTGGAAATAGTTCCCGAGCTCAAACTGAGCACCACGGGGAGCTGGGAGTCTGGAGCCCCCTCTCCAGCTCGTGCTGGCCCTCACCTGACCCTCAGCCCATGCACTGGAGCCCCCAGCAAACCTGGGCCCCAAGGGTGGCTTTTAGGGAGGGAGTTTTGCCAAGAGCAGAAGGATGAGGTGCCCTTTTCCTCTTGGGCCCCTTGTCCTGCTCAAGGGGGTAAGGAGGAGCCCATCCTTCAGCTCCAGTGGGGAATATTCCTGGGAACACTGTCCCAGGGGATGTGCTCAGCCCAGGTGAGTGGCACAGGGTGTGTCCCCCCGTGTCTGTCCCCACAAGAGCCCCGTGCAGGGGGTGAGTTTTGCTTTGGAGTGTGGCCGGAGGGGCTCAGCCCAAGGGTGGGTACAAACCTGTCCCCTCACCCCAGCTCTGGCTGGAGCTGACAGGGCAGGGCACAGCCAGAGGACAACTCCAGGTCCTCTCCCACCCACCATGGTTTGCTGGTCCTGCTCTGGGGCCAAGTCTTTGTGTTCCAAAGCCCCACTAGGAATTCTTCCAAGAATTTGTCCAATCCCTTACCAACCCATTACGATTTTGGGCTCCATTTGGGCAGCGAGTTCTGTGGCTTAATTGCACATTGTGTGAAATATGTTGGGTTTGCATCTGCTGCTCAGTCATTTCATTTGGGGCCTCTTTGTTTGCTTTGTGTCCCCACACAAGAACCACCGACCCCTATTCACTGTCCCGGTGCTGCTGCACCAGGGAATACAAGGAATACAATTCCCGCCTCCTTTTCCCCCTTTCTGTCAATTCTTTGCAAGACAAAAAGGGTAATTTATTTAATTGTTGCTGATACAATGTGTAAAACTCTCCTTTCCCCTCCAACAGTTAATTACACTTGTTAATTATTTTAATTATTCCCAGGGTAATGCTGTAGGTGTGGAGGAGCCCACTGGGCTACACACATTGGAATAACAGGGAGCAGGGAAGTCGGAGTTTACTCCAAGATCTCTGGTGATAACAGGTCTGTAACCACATGGATGGAACAGAGCAGGGAAAGCTTGGCCTGCGTTTGGAACTTTCTGCCTGCAGCATGGAAAGACTTACAGGAGGGGAGGGCAGACCCTGCAGGGTTTCCCTTGGATGGGGCAGTCGGAGCTGAGAGAGGCAATTCCAGCCTTTCCCTCCTCGCAGAGACGACAAAAATGGAACCACGACTTGGCCAAGCAGTTCTGGCCGGCACCTCGGGGTTTAGGAGAGGGAAAGAAAGCAAACCCAGGGAACTTCCAGCCCCCTGGAAAGCGGAGGGGCAGCCCAGGGTTCAGGGACAGCCCCCCTGGAGCCCCAGCCCCCTCCGAGCAGCGGCGGCCCCGCAGCCCTCAAACAAAAAGGCTGCTCGTGGTCTCTGGAGCAGCCCCTGCCAGTGCCCTGGGAGCCAGGGGGAAACCCGAGAGCAGCCCCAACCCAAACCTTCCCCACAGCTCCTTTTATCTTCCGGGGGGGGAAAACAAACAGCCGAGAAGCCGAGGCTTTGTGGCCGGGATGTCGCACATCTGGTTTGAGCTCCAAGAAATGCACTTCCACCCCCTTCCCGAATTGTTCCTGTTAAACAAATAAAACCCCGGCGAGTTTGCGAGATTTTGGCTCAGGGATAAGTTTGGAGCAGCTTTGACTGTGAGTTCCAGGTTTGTGCTTCCCTTCATCCCTAACTGGAGCAGCTCCCCTCGCCCCTGGGAGGGAGGCACTTCCAAAGGGTGTCCTGGGACCCCCATGCCAGGAATGCCGAGGTTGGGAGGGGGGAGTGGTCTTGACCACTCTCTGTTTAGGTTTCAATCCAGCATTTTTCCCTGTGTTATTCATACTTCCTCCCCTCCCCCCTCTTTAAGAACGTCTGGAATTGTTTAAGATGTGTCCAATTGTATTAAGATTCCTTTGAGAGCTTTATGGTGTCAATTGGATTCCCACTCTTAGGAAAGGAGTTTTCTAATTTGCCGGTTTTTCCCCTTTCTATCACATAAGCACCAACTTCCTTTCAGTGCTTTCAGGTGTTACCTCAGCCTGAAGTTCTCCCTAATCCTTGGACATCACTTCCAGGCTCCCATTTGACACGTTTCCAGCGGTTCTCTGGCTGGTGCTGCAGGAGGAAGGCAGGGTGCCATTCCTGGGGGATCCTGTCCCACTGGCCCCTCTGTGCTCTTCCAGCAGGGGTGGATAAATCATGGCAGATCACATAAATCATGGAATCACAGGATGGTTTGGGTTGGGAGGGACTTTAAAGACCATCTTGTTCCATGGGCAAGGACACCTCCCACCGGGCCAGATTGCTCCAAGCCCTGTCCAACCTGGCCTTGGACACTCCCAGGGATGGGGCAGCCACAGCTCCTCTGGAACAGTTGGAGGGTGTGGGATGAAGGGGGTGGGAGCAGCATCCCAACCCTCTCCCCATGCCCCATCCTGCCCACCCTCCTCCCCAAGCCGGGCACGGTGCCCTGAGAGTCCGTCCCCCCCTCCCCCTGCTGGGGACAGGCTCCGGCCAGAGGCCACGCTGACACTGCTCCCTCCAAACAGGGGGGCTCCTGAAAGCCCCAGCAGGGCCCGCGGGTGTTCTGGGCTCTCTGGAGCCCGGCCAGGGCTCAGGTTTCAGAGCGGGGGCTCCGCAGCTGCCGGGGAAGGAACAGCTCCGCTGGGACAGGCAGAGGGCGGAGCCATCCTGGCCATTCCAGGGATTCAATTTGCTTTCTCCTTCATCAGATTAACGCCAGTGTAACTCCATTAACTGCCAGGGAGATGCTCGGGATCTGAAAATCAGACCTGTCGGATTTTCACAGGATTCTGGGATGGGTTGGAAGGACCTTAAAGCCCACCCAGTGCCACCCCCTGCCCTGGGCAGGGACACCTCCCACCAGCCCAGGTTGCTCCAAGCCCCGTCCAACCTGGCCTTGGACACTCCCGGGGATCCAGGGGCAGGCACAGCTTCTCTGCCCAGCCTGTGCCAGGGCCTGCCCACCCTCACAGGGAAGGATTCCTTCCCAATATCCCATCTAACCCTGGGAAGCCATTCCCTGTGTCCTGTCCCTCCATCCCCTGTCCCAGGTCCCTCTCCAGCTCTCCTGGAGCCCCTTTAGGCACTGCCAGGGGCTCTCAGGTGTCCCAGTCTTTGGGCTCGTTAATCTCTTCACCTCCTGGCATCTTACAGGTCTCTAATTGTGCTGATTAATGCCAGTCACATGCACAGCAGTTCCCTGAATCTCTCAGCACCAGGGCAGGTAACACTCCCTGCCTGCACATCCAGCACCAAGGACCTCGGGGAACGTGGTTTCTCCACAAATTCCAAACAAACGTTGAAGTAGTTTGACTCAACAGTTTTCTCCCTTTGAAACCTCTACTTTTGGGACAAACTAAGCCAAGCCTGGGATCCAGCACAGAGCTGGGCTTTGACTTGGTGTCCCAACACCAGGACCAGTTGATGAGGAGCGTTTGGAGAAGCCACACAATCCAGTGAGTTGTGCAATTCTCTCAATACCCCGTGGCTGCAAAAAGTTATGAATGTGAGCGAGGAAGTTTGTCTGAAAAGTTCTTGGGCAATTTTCTGTACTTATTGGAAACAGGAATTTGATTATAACAATAGTCATAGAATTAAGAACAAGTCCCGCCCTGGCACCAGAGGAGGAAGAAATAACCAAAACCAAACACTCAGTTGGAATTTCTGGGTAACAACCTCGGGACTCCAACGTTTGAGAGACACGAGTCAACAGCAGTGACCTCAGGTAGTGTGTGAGGGGCTGATTGTACCGTGGCATGTGGAAATATTAACCCCATTCAGCGTCTGCTGCTTGAACAGCAACATTTGAGACTCAGGGACTGGAGGCTGCAACAGAAGAGAGATGGAGATGGTTCAACAGCACTGGGAGGTGGAGAAGGAACTCCCCTTCCTGCAGAGCTGGATTTCTGTTGGAAGCCCTTTTAGAGAAACAACAGGGTGGGGAAAATGTATAAAACATTGCATTCCAATGTTTTCTCCCTGGAGTTCAAGCCTGTTGGGATTTCTCATCAGCTGCAGGCTGAACTCATGGAATCATGGAATGGTTTGGGATGGAAGGGACCTTAAAGCTCCTCCAGTTCCACTCCCTGCCCTGGAAAGGGACACTTTCCACCAGCCCAGGTTGCTCCAGCCTGGCCTTGGATATTTCCAAGGATGGGGCAGCCACAGCATTCCCAGCCTGCCTTTTGCAGAAGAGGAAATTCAGTGAATCATTTTTAGATGTAAAAGAGCCAGGATGAAATCTGAACTATTGTTGGATTGTCTTCACACTGGGATATTCAGAATCTCCCTGGTTTTACCCACACCTCACCCCATTCTTCCACCAGGCAAAGGGAATCCAGTTATTTTTCTCCAGTTTGCACTGGAGGAGAGAAGAGAGCACATCCCAGAACGTCTGTTGGATTAAGGGAATACACTGCCAAGGAAAAGGCCCCTCAGGACTCCCCCACCTTCACTGCTGAGGAAGCTGGAGCCCAGTTAACCCTGAGCAGTTCTACAGAACAAAAGCTGCAGCAGCAGGAATAAAAATTCCCAGTGATTCAGGGCTGGAAAATTAAATCCACGTTAAACATCCTCTCACAGCCCATGCCCTGAGGGGCTGATCCTGAATCCCACATTTAATCCGAGACACTCTGCCCTGAGATGCTGAGTTGGGGTTTGGATATGAGATAAAGTGCTCAAGCCCTTGGAATTTCCATTGCTGGGCTGCAGAGCAATTTCAAGGGAGAGATAAAACTTCTGCATTGCAGACATTTTTCTTCTTATTAAACACATCGTGGAGTTGGTCATTGGTGGGAAGAGACTTCCTGTAAGAGGAGGTTTTAACAGGAGAATGGGAAGTGTCCTTGATAAAGTTGCCCAGAAAAGCTGTAGCAGCAAAAGCAAGACTAAACCCCAGCCCTCTGGTCTGGTGCAGCTGTTATTTAATGGGAAGTCACACAAGTGAAGCAGAGAGGGGCTCGAGCCCCAGAGCTCTCTGCTCCCTCCCTCTCCCACTGCAGCTCTCCTGGAATTTGGGGGCTTTCCAGCAGCACAAGCAACAAACCACAATCAGCTTTTGAGGAGTCTTTTTTATTAAGATAAATCCAGCAAAATTCCTAACAGTGGGTACATACAACCAACCTGCCCTTTTTGAAAAGAAATGTTTGCATGTTGTTTAAAAACAGGATTACACTTTTATTTATTTATTTTTCTTTTTTTTTTTTTCTTTTTTTTTTCAAAACTGACAAAATAAAATTACATTTGGGAAACAACAGATTTCCAGCTCTTAGGTTTTTTTTTCATGAAAATAGCTCACCTTCTTTATAAAAGCAACCCACAGAACCACTGGAATGTTTCACACGGTTATTTGTTTTGAGACCTCCCCACTTTAAGAAACCATACAACACATACAAGGGAAAAATTAAAATCTGAAGTCTGTAAGCATGACTTACACAAAAAGGGACACACTGACAGAAGTCAAAAGCTACCACCACTTATTCTTTCCATGTACCATACAAACTATTACAATCACAAAATTTAAAAACAATGACTTTTTTTTTTTTTGTTTTGTTTTGTTTGTTAGGGATTTAATTCCCAAGTAACCGAGATGAAGATGTTCCATAATTAAATTCATGCTAAAAAAACCTGCATTTATAAAATAGTTGATAAAAATATTCCTCTCTGTTAACAATACAGCATGGAGGTACGGATACCAAATGATGGAGATATAGGGCAGGGTTAACATTACTCGGACTTGGCTTCCTTATCATCAGATGCTTCAGCAGCTGGTGCCTATAAAAGTGTTTGGGAAGAATAGAAATATTATTGGAAATGCTAATTGGATTCCAGTCTAGCAAGCATCAGAGAGAGCAGTTTGTTGTTAGCACAGACATGGACACGGTGTGGATGGACAGGAGTGCACAGAAACCACGGGCACAGCAACACGTGGGCTCATGATTGGAAAATTAAAACAACTGGAGGATTAATTGAGGCAAATTTGGAGTAGGTGCCTACAGAGAGGCAGAAGTTGGGAATGTGTTTTGGATTAGGATCAATGATACATTAGGGGAAGTTCGAGCCCTCATTGTACGTTGTAAGAGTTACACATCAACCCGTGATACTGGTGTGCTGTCCAGGCTTTGGGGAATCAGTTCTCACCTGCTCTCTATAAAAATGTGCTTTTACTTTTTAAGCCAACAAACCAAAACTGTCAAACTCCTCAGGAAGGCCCTCTGAAGTACATCAGCCATGTATTGCTTTAGCAAAGCAGCTCCTGATCTCTGTTTAGACTTGAAGGAGTAACCAACCCACTGAGTGGTGGTGCCACTGACCCCCCGAGGAGAGACAGAGACAGTCACAGAGCACGAGGGCTGGGCTGGGCCCATGGCAGGCCCTGCAAATCCCTGTCTCTGCTGTCAGCAAGGGATCTGCTGGGCCAGCCCCAGCAGCATGGAGCCTGCAGCTGGTCCCAGCCCAAGGCAGCTCTCAGGTAGGGGCTGCCACAGCAGGGACTGGCAGGAGAGGCTGCAGATGAAGAGACAAGCCCGAGCTGACTCTGCAGATCTCTTGCTGAACTGTTCTGAGGGCAAGGATTGTTCTAAAGAACTGTGGAAAACTCAAAACCAGATTTCTGGCCCAGCACCAACCCGTGCTGAGCTCAGAGGGAAGCCAGCAGCCCAGGGAGGGTGTGCAGAGCTCAGGGAGAGCCCTGAGCTCCACTGTTCCCCAGATACCCAGCCCTGCTGCTGCCAGCCCTGCGAGGGACCCCAGCACAGCACAGACCATCTGTGGAAGGGCTCCAGCACAGGCAGGAAGGAGCTGGAGGGAGAATGCTGTTCCTCCAGGCTGTCCCTGTGCAGGCCCCCAGCTGGTCTGTCCTTGCAGTGTGGCAGTGAGACCCCCCACCCTGTGAGGAGCCCGAGGGGAGCTCCTGCAGCTGGATTCCCAGCACATCTGGCTGTATTCCCACGTTTAGTGCAGCTAAAGTACCTCGTTAGTTTTGGTATCTCCGTTTTCAGAGTGGTTTTCTTCTTTAGCATCCTCTTGTTTAGTTTCCTCTTTGCCTTTGGCTCCTTTCTTCCCTTTTGTTGCTGCCTTTTTGTCCTCCTTTTTATCATTTGCTGCTTTTTCTTTCTGTTAAGAAAAGAGACCCATGATATATTAAATGCTTATTTCCACCTCGTACATCAGCACGTTCTCAGCTCCCAAACCCTCTACACAACCTCCTTACACCCCCAAACTTCCTGCTGACAAAGGTGAGATCAAGGTTTTGAAGGAGAAGTGTTTTCCTTCTATTCCATCCTGAATGTGCTAGTGGGAAGTGCATAACATAAAAGCAGCCACGGCTGGGATTAAAACAATTCCTATTTTAACTAGGCATTCAATTAAATTAGCTAAAAAAGGTTGAACTGGCCTGTATTTGTGCTCTGCTGCTGAAAGGCAACCACAGAACAAACCCAACGTGTACAACTAGTGGAAATACCCGAGAACTTCAGATGTGCTGTTAATGCCTGTTTAGAAAACTGCCACAAAGCTGTACTCCAAGAGCTCCCCTCCTTCCCTGCCAGAAATACTGCTTATGATAATAAACCATTGGTGTTACAGAAAAACTGGGGGCTCAACAGCACCACTTTGATAACAAGAAGAGCTATGTATTTATTATTTAAGTGCAGCCTCTTACATGTGGATCAGGCTAAACCAAAGCCAACCCCCAAACCTGATGCTTCTGCAGTAATCATTTTCCACAGGCAAGGTCAGATCCCGACCCAAATACACGACTCTCATTAGTTTCCCTTCCAAGGATCTGCCTCTTGCTGCCAATAAGTAACTGAACTAGCTCAGCTCCTTGCTTATTAACCTACTTCCAACAGAGGAACCCCACAAAACCTGCAAAATCTACTCACGGCTAAGTGAGGATAAACAGAAAATTACTGAAAATATAAATATACACTCAAAAGATTTGATTAGAAGTTACTAAAAGGTTACAAAAAGTTTATTTTCTTATTCCAACCCCTCACTCATTAGTGCACGAAATTAATTCACCTTAAAAATGAGCTGCTGGCTAAGGGCAAACTCATAAAATAAGAGGTGAAATCACCTGATCCTTCAATGATACCGATAATTAAAAATTCACCAACATTAACACAAATCCTGCAATAATGCAGAAAATTTAGGACAGGAGATTAATAGCACTCAAATGGGTGAGGGTGTCTCTTCCTCTCTAACTTCCCACATTCCAGTCTGAGGCATTTCAGCCCACCTGGGAAACTCTACTACAACACGGTGTCAGGAATTCCCTATATTGGGAATACCCGAGTGTTCTGGTGCTGCTTGGCAGTGAGATTTAGAATTAGAAATTCTACTATGGCACTGGGTATTTCTTCCTTCACCTCATTAATAAAAGACAACAAATTATTAACAGAGCTAAACCCAATTCTCTGCAGCCCCCTCTGTGCTGGTAAACCCCTCCTCAGGAAGCACTGGAGGAGAATCCAGGGAAACTGTTCATGGCTGGAGAGAAAGTGTCTCACAGGACACAGCAGGTTCTGAGCCACAGCACTGCATTCATTTCCCTCAATAGTTTTACTACAGAGATGACAACAACGATTCAGTACTAAGGCCATGTGTTCCAAAAGTGACAAAACTCCTTTCCCAGCTCTGTTTTTCAATAGGTTTACCAAGTGAAATCTATTCTGACACACGCAAAACCATTCCAAGAACCTCAAAGCAGACAATTAAAGCACCTGGGAGAGACAGGAAATAAAAATGCCTCCCCAATTCTTATTACATCCCACTTTTCACAGGTGTTGGTGCAGTCTGAGGAGCTCCAGAGAGCCAAAACTGCAGCTCAAGTATCCTGGCTGCAAAGAGCACTGCAGGAGCAAGGGGACCAATGCTTTCCAAGTCCAGCTGGGGGCAACTCCCAAGACACCCCTCCCAAAGAGAGGCACACCACACAGTTGTGCAGGGAGGGCCCAAACTGAGCTCTGACAGCCCCTTGCAGCCCTAAACTCTTGCATCTGTATTCCTCCAACTTTTAAAATTCAGTTCATGCAGCTTTTGTGTTTAAACTCCAAAATATTTCCATAAAACCTGAAAAGCAAACTTGCAAAGAGAAGCCAATACCAACCACCTGGACTGCAAAGAGCTGCCCTGTGTGTGACAGCCCAGGGCAGCCCTGTGCTGGCAGAGCAGCCCCCAGCAGCAGGCTCTGCTCTGCCCGGGGCACCAGCCACTAGAGGGGAGTGCAATCCAGAGTGTCCAGGGCTCCATCCACCCAGGAATGCAGAGCCCCCAGGCCCCAGAATGGATCCAGCAATGCAGCTGCTCCAGCAGGATGGAATGTGAACACCTTGCTGTGCACAGCACTGAGGTTACAGAGCTGAGCATCCCTCCTGGCCGTGTCTCAGGGCACCTCAGCTGCTCCACACAGCAGGATCTGCAAGCAGCTCCCTCACCTCTGAGTCTGCTGTGCCACAGGCAACTGCAGGGCCTTTACAGCAGAACAGGAAAGAGCTCCTGGTTCCCACTCACCCTCCCCTTCTGCAACCAAAGCACCTCTCACTTCTGTACTTTGTGCCCTTCATCATTCAAAACCACAAGGAAAACGTCTGATGGGAACAGGTTTAAAACAAAGTGACTGAGGGGGGTTTTTTGAGCTGCAAAATCCTAAATATTTACAGAAAAATCTGAAAAAAAAAAGGCATTGCAAACTGACAGGAAGGGGGTGCAAAGAAATCCCTCATGGATTGCACAATTGTCCCCCTTGAAAGTTCAAACTGTTGCTCCAAAGCAAAAAGGAACTTCAAATAGTTTCTTTTTCAACTATACTGTCAGACATGCCAGTATTGTTGACGTTGCCAAAAGTACCTAGCTTAAGGAAAGGGGTTTGTATCAGTGATTAGAAAGTGATAAACTGATAACTAACAGCAGAGAGTGCCTTGGAATGGTAACACAGTAAGGAATTGTAATTAAAAGCATGATTTTCAATGCCTTCTCTAATTGAGTCTCTGATCTCTATTCCAAGCATCATTTCCCCAACAATGCACTATATGAAACTTCAGAGTGGCCTTGCAAAGCAGCAGCAAAGCTTCACCAAGGGACTTAAAATCTGCTCATTTTACCACATTCCTTCAGCAGGAACTGTACAAAATTCTATCTGTTAATTCACATAATTCCACCTTAAACCTTTAAAGATAATGATGACAAACCACAGCGTGTGTTTTTACCCCTATGAACACCTTGAGAAGGAAAACACAACTTTCAAGAGAGCCCCAGGACTTACCTTAGGTGCTGCCTTTTTGGGCTTTGGCTCCGGTTTGGGAGGAGCAGGTTTCTGTACAAAACACACACAAGGAACAAAGTCAGGCGAAGGCCAGAAATAAATATTTATATTTTTACGAGCAGTATGTTGGTAACTTTTGAAAACTATTTACCCAACAGTCGGCCCTGCAAAAATCAATGGGCAAATGACCAGGCTAAGGAGAGAGCAGGTAATTTACAGAGCCACGAGCGTTTGTATGGGCAAGTCCTACAGGGAACAAATCCATCCTCAAATCAACATTCCTTGATTCTGGATACTCGCATGTCCAGACTGAATGTCCACTGACCCCGATGTTGTATCCCATGTGAGAAGCCTGTAACGTGTGAATACATGGAAATAACGGAATGGGAATTTTAGACACTGAACACTCTAACCATGCCTGTCCCAGCTCTGGGGGAACCCCCCAGCAGTGTCCTGAGCTGCCCCCACGCCCCACGGGGTGACACCCAAGGAGGAGAGAGGGATACTCACAGCGGATAGTCTGGCTGACCTTCTCTTTGGCTGTGTAAAGAAACAGGTGTCACTACAGTCAGAGAGCACAGCTGGCCCACAACTGCCACCCAAAGCAACACGGTGGCATCAGCCCCACAGAAATCCCGGGATCTGCCAAGTTATGGGCATTGTGGTGACTCCCCATCCCTCGGAATGTTCCAGGCCAGGCTGGGACAGGGTTTGGAGCAAACTGGTCTAGTGGAAAGTGTCCCTGCCCATGGCAGGGGGGGACTGAGATCATCTTTAAGGTCCCTTCCCACCCAAACCACGCTGGGATCCCGTGATCCCTGCGGGCCCAGCTCAGGATATTCTGTGACTCCCTAAAAGTGCAGCTTTGCTCAGCTCTCTGCTGCTGCCACTTCGCCCCGCTGAGGTGGTGAGGGATGGAGTTTCTTTACTGCCAGGAGCGGAAAAGGGACATATTCCCTTTGGAAAGGGACGGGTCCCCATTGGAAAGGGACGTGACAACACTGGAAAGGGACGTGTTCCTACTGGAAAGGGATGTGATGCCATTGGAAATGGATGTGCCCCCACAGGAAAGGGATGTTTTCCTACTGGAAAGGGATGTGTCCCCACTGGAAAGGGACGTGTCCCCACTGGAAAGGGACATGTTCCCACTGGAAAGGGACGTGACCCCACTGGAAAGGGACGTGATCCCACTGGAAAGGGACGTGACCCCACTGGAACTGATGGTCCCTGACTTCAGCCACATTCCCACTGGAACTGATGCTCCCTGACCCCGTGGAGCTGCTGGACTCCCAGCACCCCCCTCAGCCGAGTCACCTGTCACCTCAGGCGACAGGGACGGGCCTCAACACCCCAAACCCACCAGGAGACCACCCCCCTCAGGGGCTGAACACCCCTCACGAGCCGCACGGCCTCCCTACCTCCTCCTTTGCCTCGCCTTCAGCTGGAGCCTGCAACGAAACCAACACACCGGTGAGAAACCACACCAAACCCCAACCAAACGCCCCGAGGCGTGTGGGCCCTACAATAACACCCACAGAGCAATGGCGGCCTCTCCCCCCCCACCACCACCACCCTCCCCTCACGGACTACAACTCCCACAACGCCTCGCGCGCGCCGGCGCGC
>VXBX01004596.1:0-97310 GCA_013400415.1 Scytalopus superciliaris | reverse complement strand
GTATTTTTGGTGGTGTTCCCAAAGTTCAGCTCCGAGCGCGTGGCCCCGTGGGGCTGTGATGAGTTTCCCCCCATCCCGTGCCGCCGCTGCCCCGGTCCGATGCCGGTCCTCCCCTGTGGGAACACTGCGCTCCGCTTCCCGTGGCCCCGGCGGGGTGTGGGCAGAGCGCGGACTGTGTTTGGCTAAGGAATATTGTGGGTTTTGGCCGCGTTCGGGTGTCCTCGGGGCCGTGCGGCCGCAGTGTGATCCGTGAGAGATGCTCCGAGGCTGAGATCCAGGGGGTTTGGTCGCGCTCGGGAGGGATGTGCTGGAGCACCGCAAAATGCCAGAGAGTCAGAGAATGCCAGCTCTCGCAGTTAATGATCAGTGACTTTTACTGCGAGGAGATACCGGGGCTGAGCTGTGTCTGTGTGATGACCTTTCCCTGTCACTGTCAGGCTCCGTGCTTCAGGTGCAGGTGCCCAAACTTTGGGAGGACAGTGATGTGCAGAAGATAAACCTCCACTGAACTGTGCTTCTCCGAGGGCAGCCAGCTATCGGCGATGCTCGGCAGATCAGGTCCCGGTTGGTAAGCGTGCGGGTTTGGGGTGCGGATGGCACCGGAGCGGGTGTCCCTGCTGTCCCTCCCTGCCAGGGCCATCTCTGCCAGTCTCGGTGCCAGCGCTGACACCGCCGTGCTGGTGGTGCTGCTGAAAGGCAGATGCTGCTCTGGAGAGGGTCCTGAAACCCCGAGTTGCACAAAAGGGATCCAAAGGGATTTCTGGGGGGTTCATACAAAACGATCGTCTGGAAGGAAAGCGGCAGTCATTACCAGGTTGAAAAAGAAATTCTTTCTTTCTAATGCAGCTGTTAATAGGTTTCAAGTTGACTGCTTCGGTTGCTATAGATTTTTATCAGTGCCCTCTTCATGGCACCTATTGATTTCTGTCTGTCTGGTGATCCTGAGCGCCAGGAGTGCAATCACCGATCTCAATCCTGACTGTGTTTTCCCAGTTTTAAATTAAGTTTTTAATTATTAGCTTAGCGGTTTCTGTGGTGCTGCCTCGTCCCTGTGTGGGTTGTGCACGTTACAGGGCTCCAGTCTGACTAACTGCTGCCTTTTAGGCTCCTTTGTGCATCCCTGACTGTGGAATTTGAACACAGCGTTGGTGTAGTCTGTTTTTGGGGAATTGGAGCGTAACGTGCACATAATTGCCAGTTTTATGACATGTGTATATATGTATATATATTTTTTATATAGTCATGCCTGTGTCTAAAACTGGAGCAGCTCAAGTGATGTTGTGGTAATGAGCAGGACTTGCACATTCTCAGTTTCCTCTGTGCACTGAGGGTGTTTCTGTTGGCAGGGACCAGCCGAGCACCTCACTGGGTGATGTTTTCTTTCCAGTATAAGAATTTTAATCGATGTTTCAACCTAAAGTAAGACAGAGAGGCACCTCTTTGCAGGGAAATGTGCTCCATGGGAATGAGTCATTTTCGCGGGTCTTCAGCTGCTGGTGAGACCGGCTTTGCTTGGAGATCCAGGGGAGCCTTTCCGGGTGCTGAATTTGAAATAACCCACTCCAGGAATGGAAAATCCACATCAGAGGAGGCTGTTGCAGAGAGATGGAACAGAGACAAGGCTGTTTGCAGCAAAGTGACTGAGCTGGGTAACATCAGCCCTGGAAGGGCTCTTGCTCCTGCTAAGTCAGCTTTGTACTGTCAGTGATGCCCAGCACTGTGTTAATTTGGGGTTTAAAAGGCTAATTTGCCCGAGTAGAAGCAAACCAGAAATAAGAATCAGATCTCCTTCTTCTTGCTCTGTTTCTGTGAGCTGGAGAAGCTTTTGTGAGACTGGAAAGGATCTTTCCCACTGAAGGGAGAAGGGTTGGGATTGCTTCACACCTCACACCCTGAGGCTGTGAGTCTTGGAAGGTGCCCAGATTTTGTGGTCTGTTATTGGCAAAGCCCTGCTTTGTTATGTGGTATAATTTGCCACGTCACAGTATATAAAGTGTTGCCCCAAGGAACTGTTCTCCATAATGTTTATGTTCAGTTGGATGTATCAGTGAGGAAAAAGTACTGTGTGAAGCTCATGTCTAAGGAAAGGCATTTTATGAGCGTGTTTCAAGGGATTTCTGGTGAAGGATGTGTTGTCTGGCCTCCTATTTGAATGTCACCCCATGATGTGATAGTTATAGCACCAGTTTCCTGCTGTGTTTGGAAGTCTTGCATAGGGAGCTGCCCCTTCTCTTTAATCTTTCTCAATGTGGATGTTGTACCGGCAAGCTGTGGGCTGGGCAGTGGTGCCTGGGCACTGAAGACGAGGTGAGGACACCCACTGTGGGAATATGCACACGGAGCTTCTGCCCAGGAGTCTTCCTGGGGGGGGTGTACAGTCGGAGGGAGTGGTGTTCCTTAGTCTGAGACAGCATTGCAGGCCGGGGATGTAAATGACAGACACAGATGCTGCATTTGGAAGTGCTCAAGCATTGCAGGAGGAGGGACTGTGCAGGCTGTGAGAGGGGTCTCACTGCAGACTCCTGTGCAAATCCTTCAAGAGGCAAAGGGAGAAGAGGCCTAAGAGTCATTAGACTCTTGCTCCTGGAAGAAAAGGATACAGGGAGGGAAGAAGCTGGAATGGCACAAGTCCGGTCTGTGATTTTCTCCATGGGATTTCGGTATTTTGTTGGGTTTTGGGTAAGACATTGCCCAGCCTTCCTGCAGCACAAGAATGCCTTTCTTCCTGGAGGCACCTGGATTGCCAGTTTTATTGATCTTGTGTGGAAGGGAGCCAGCTGTTTAAATTCTCGGTCTTACGAGCGTGCATTTGTTGCCAACAACTGCACTAGTCTTGACTAAGGACTTTGTCCGACAGAATTGTGTTGGTTCATTCACCATCCTCTTGCACACTCCAGGAGTGTGGGTGATGGAACTGGAGGCTGTGGAAGTGAGGTGCCAGCACTCCAAATGGTGGGCTGAGCTCTCCCCTGTGCCACTGCCAGGGCTGTGGGCTGTGGAAACTGCCACACAAAACCTCTGGTGTCCAGACGCTCCTCAGAGCCAGGCACTTCATCTTTGTGATCTTTGTGGGTCTTTGTGATGTTTCCATCTCTCCAGGCTCTCCCCACTCCCTCGTTTTTGATGGCTGCATGGGTGGTTTCCCTTCCTCACCTCCTGCTGTGACCGCAGACACGGCAAGAAGAAGGCATGATCTCCAGAGCCAGAGTCCCATGTTACACAGGCTCGCTGCTCTTCGGGGCTGGTTTTAGAGAGGAAAGGAAATTTTAGTTTATTTTTTCATTCACAAAGTTAAGGATGTGGGGAGTTTGTGTTTTTCTTGTATTGTTTTCTTGCTTGGGAAAGGATCTAAGTCTTCTCCCCACCCATCAGGAAATGAAAAAGAAAGTGGCCTGTGGTCAGGGAAGTGAACATTTGCTTGCAATTACTCTTCTCTTTTCCCTCAAAACCCAATAAGGCACTGGAGGACTTGCTGATGCTGCTGGGGATACACAGCCAAGTGCTTCCTACAGCATTCTGGGGGAGAACAGCTCTGGAGAGGAGCAGCTGCAAACAAACAGTGTGTGACCACCAGCTCTTGCCCCTGGTCAACAGCTCAGGGCTTTGGGAGGGCTGGCAAAGCCACTTCCCCCTTCTGAAGTGTGAATCCCAGGGAAGTAATCCATGGAGAGATGGAGATGGTATAAAAAGTTATATCTTGCACTGAAATCCCTCGAGGCCTTTTTCCTCAGCTTATCAGAATCAATGGAAACACTGCCACCCTAAGATAGAGTGAGCAGAGTCTGCATGCTCTGTGTGCATGCTGCCTGGCTGCTGTGGGGTTCAAGGAATCAGAGAACCACTCAGGCTGGAGCCAACTGCAGTGCTGGGCATGGCAGGAGGGGTCTCTGAGGGCAAACCTCAGGGTGTCTGTGCATCCAGCTGTTGCCAGTGTGTGTCACAAGGGTGCCCTGCTCTGCTGCCACGTCCCAGGTTCCCAGCTGCTGTCCCAGCCCAGGATGTGTGTGGTCACTTTGGTCACTGGAAGCCCTGAGCAGCAGCAGCAGCAGCAGCAGAGGAGCTGCTCATAAACTTCCTTCTCAGCTCATGTGGGAAGAAAACACTGATAGGAATCTTTGGTAAATAGTCTTGTAATATGATGCAAGTTTAGGTAAACTCACATACTGTGGGGAAAATAAGCTCTGTCTGTAGTTCTAAAAAGAGTCTCACAGTGTGTATATGTTTCTGTGATACTCAGCTCATGCAGTTTGTAAACCAGGGGTGAAAACTGACATGTTAGCCTTGGGATTATTTTAAACCCCTCTGTTGTGGAAACATAATATGTGAGAAGGACTTTTTTATCCCAGCGTTCACCAAACTGAATTTCTCTCAATAAAATGGTAGAAATTGTTCTCAATTACAGCTCTTGGGGTGGAAGACAAAATCTGTAACGTGGATTGAGCTTGGATGTGTTCCATCTGCCTCCTGGGTTGCTTTTTGGTAAAGTCATTGTTCCAAACTTTAGATAAGTCAAATACTTTTCTTAAAATATTGCATTCAAATTTTTAATGGAGCCAGAGATTAAATTGGCTACAGTTGTTGCAATAGCTTTAATATATCAAAATAAAAAACATTCTACTGTGCTTAAATCAAACCAGCAGGAGAAACATGGGAAATGGCACTCCACAGTTAAGACAGGGAAAGGCTTTTTGCTGAGAATCTCTGTAGATTGTATATGCAGGTTGGACAGTGTTTATCCTGAGGTGGTGCATCAGGATTATGTCTCTGCTTGGGGAGAGAAGACAGATTTTGGGGAGAAGCTGGATGCTGTGAGCTTGGGCCAGCTTTGCTTGAACTCTGAACCGCAGCACGTTCCGAGATACGATGCACACAGTGCCATGTCAGGGCTAAGCACTTGGGGGTTTGAAATAAATATTTATAAGGTTGAGCAGGGAATTTTGCTTGTCCTGAGTCAATAAAGTTGCATGTAGAAAATTCCTATAGAAGTCAGTGAATTGGCATGTGCATAACGAGCAGAGGGTGCCAAAACCAAGAGTCCCTGCAAGGTTATTCTTACTCCTCCCCGAAGAGAAGGAGTTGGGGAGAGAGCAGACAAATGGTACTACACAAACATTGATAGAGTTCAGCTGTTCAAGCTCAAAACAGAACTAAAATATTCCCCTCTATGTTAAAAAGAAGGATGCGTTGTTGTCGTAGCCAAGGGAGGTGAGCTCTGCCTTATGGCCCTGTTCTTTGTGCTCCCCAGCCCTGGAACTGCTGATCTCAGTTCTTGGCACTGATCAAAGAGCTGGAAACCTGAACCAAATCCCCAACTCATATCAATATTCTATTCAAGAATGTTTCTGCTCAAACATGAACATTTGGTGTTAATGCCATTTGTTTAACCTCAGCTGTATTCAGGGGAGACCTTCGGTTTATGATTAAATTTAAAGTGATTTTGTTGGTCAGATATTTAATCAAGCCTGAAAGTTTTAATTGTAATGCTTATCTACTGTTACTTGTCCCAGAAAATGCCTCCATCAAGGAGCACGTCCTTCCCAGGACAGCACCTCCAGCTCACTGTTAAGGCCATTTTCTGACATTCAGGAGGCAAGAGAGTGAGAGTGAGACTGAGCTTTAAGGCACCAGAAGAAAAGGTGAAGGGTCAGCATCAAACTGGCCTGACTGAGGTTAGTGTGTCCGGATACAGCTGAAGTTGTCTTCACATCCTGGCTTAAAACTCCTTCCTGGACTTAATTCCCCTGCGAGACGTGGCTGTGGTGCTTTATTTCTTTAACGAACCGTGTGAAGTTGCGTTTTAATGGGGCTGTTTCTGTGCATGAATCGGCCTCTCTGCAAACTCTAAAGGTGCTCAGGCGTAAAACTGGGACTGTTAGCTGCTGTTTGGGTGCTGGGGTGTTGGAGTGAGGCGAGGAGCAGAGGCAGCTGTGGTTAAGCAGGGGGCTCGGGGACTCCGGGAGCTGCGAGCTGCCTCCCCGGGCTGGGCAGATGGATGGTCTCCTTTGTTAGGCTTCTTCCCAGCGGGTGCTGGGACAGGGACAGAGCAGGGAGGAGAATCAGTGCACTGTCAGAGGAGGAGGCTGTGCTCACACCTGGGCTGCCTGCAAGCATGGGAATAAGGCTGATCCCTTAGCAGTGAATCCCTTTAGAAAGCTTTGGACAAGCTTTGGTCGCGTTGAAGATCTTTTTACGTAAAGAAACTGCTGTGGGGTAAGAGGAAAGGATTTATTTTTTTGACTTACATAATTAATTGCACATCAGTTGCACAAAACAGATAGCAATCAAGATTTGGAAATACATAGACTGCTTTTGCAATACGCAGAAGTTCCAAGGAGGTTCCCACAGAACTCTAAGCAGTCCCAGTGCCAGAACAGCCTGCTGTAGCTGGTCCAGTTGGGAAACTGGGAAGAAACAATCATTGTCCTGTGCCAGAATCAGGTTTAAACTCTGCTAAAATGCTGTTTAGCAGAGGGGGTCTCAGAGCTGTACTAGGTAATTCTACAAAAATATCGTATTTGTGGCCATAAAAAGCAAACAAAATATCAGGAATTCTTAGGATGGGAAAGGGCAAAAGAAAAAAACCCCAAACCACTGTATAAATGTGTGGTGAGTCTCTATCTTTTAGTAGACTGGAATGGTTTTTAAATGGTATAAAAAAGTGAGAAAAGAGAAGAAAGTAGGGTGAGGTGATGACTGTGGTAGGTACAACCAAATGAGGTAGAATTTGTGGATAGTAAGGTAGAAGTGGCTGCCCCATCTCTGGAAGTGTTCAAGGCCAGGTTGGATGGGGCTTGGAGCAGCCTGGGATAGTGGAGGGTGTTCCTGCCCATGGCATGGGGTGGAATGGGATGAGTTTTAAGGTCCCTTCCAACCCAAACTATTCCATGATTCTGTGAATTCTGCAGCTGGTGAAGAAAGAGCTGAAAAAGTCTGGAATGTGATAATACCATTTCAGGCATGGGAGAACAAACAGGAAGGGATTATTCATAACTCTCCCCAACAGAACAACTGGGGGAGAGCAAGTGAGAGTGGCAGGTGGCAGATTCAGAATAAATGAAATACTTTGTTTGCCAACATGGATTTAATGGAGAAACTCCCTGCCCGAGGATGTGGTGTGGAGCAGACAGTGCACAGGCTTCGGAAGCAGTGAGACAAATTAAGAGGAAAGTCTATTAAGGGCTATTAAGCATAATTACTACACCTCTGACTCAAAACTGTGGATTATTGGAGTCTGGGAAGAAAGCATGTGGTGTAGCTCTCTGTGCTCAGTCTGCTGGCGTGCTCTTCCCTGGGATCTGTGACAAGGGGAGACAGGATACTGGGGTAGACAAGTGTTGGATCCAACCCAATAAAGCTTTCTTCTGTTCTTGGATGAAATTGGCTCTGCTCCCAAAATTATGTTAACAGTTTGCATGTAAAAAATGAAGGCCATGCTGTCCAGGAAAAATGTTTGGTGGAAAGGAATGTATGTGTGTGTTTGGGATGTGTTAATTTGGTTTTTATTTGGGGGTGATTATAGATACCTGCAATTGTAGAGGTATTCAAAGGCTCTGGACCTTTTGATGTGACTAGAAATTTCTTCTGAAATCTAAATAGGTTCTGTCTCTGATATTCAATGTGACTGAAATCTGTGAGGGACTTTGAGAGATGGTAGATTTGAGAGGCACTTCTAGCTGTGTTCATCTTTTGTATCTTAGATCAGAGAATTTCCTGAGTTGGAAGGGACCCACAAAGATCATCGAAGTCCAACCCCTGGCCCTGCCCAGGACACCCCAAAAATCCCACCCTGCTCCTGAGAGTGTTGTCCAAACACTGTAGAAGCTCTGGCAGCCTTGGGGCCGTGCCCACTGCCCTGGGGAGCCTGTTCAGTGCCCAGCTCTGGGGGAAGAACCTTTTCCTAATAACCCCAGAGTGTGGGGGGAAGCAGGAGCTGAGGGTGCAGCTGTGAGAAGTGTTATGTGAAGCATTTGCCATTCAACAGCTGCTCAGAACTTTCTGTTGGGAGATAAACACTGAGCTCTCCAGGTTCGCACAGTAAGACTTTGCAGAGGTTAAAACCTTGCCATCAGATCTTGTGTTTTACATGCTGAAGTGCACCCGGGATCCAGCTCGGGATTGGGGTGTTAGTGACTGGGATAGTCACATGGAACAAGCTCTGCCAGGTGTCAGCCAGCCTCTTGGTTGGGCTGGGTGTGACTGGGAAAAGGTTTCCATTCCTCAGAGCTGAAATGCCACTGTGTGCCTGGGCTCTTGGGCAGACAGGGAGATGGGAATGAGAGTTTGCAGGAGCAAACATGGCTGTTCTTCGTGTGCCTCAGCATTTCTTACATACAAAACAAGCATTTGGTGATGGGAACAGCAGGTGATTCCAAGAGCAACGTGATTTTGCAGATCCTGACACATCACATTCAGTGTGTGTGTCCCTAAGTGTTTAGGGAGGCGTGTCAGACACCCCTCCTGCCTTAGGCAGAGGTCAGAATCAACTGGAACAGCCTGATGGAAACAGCAGAAAGGAAGCCTCTGGGAAAAATAATCATATTTTTCACAGAAACTCACGTTTTTATGAGAATAGTCGTTTCCAGGCAGGTTTAAACAGCACATCTGTATTGACCTCATGGGATCAACCTCTGGCTGTGTTTATGTCACTGGGAGTTTTGCCATGGACTACAGCAAGACAAGATTTTATTCCTTAGGAAATACTTAAAGCTGCTTATCAAAGACATTCCTGTGCACATGTTGCAAATGTATTTGGCCAGAGCAGCAGCTGCAGAACAACTGGCAGAGTTAGAGAGGAGTAGAATAACTCCATGAATGGATTAAAACTATAGCCCAAAACATTCTTACTGGACATGGATAGAAATGAAGTTCAAGTGAAGCTGATTTATGGACAATAGATGTTTGGGCTTTTTCCCTAGGGAGGAAGTACAATATATGTGAATAGAAATACAAAGGGTCAGGCTTGCAAATTTCCTTGTTAGTGACCTGATAATCCTGATTAAGAACTGGAAATTCCACCCTGTGATGCAGATAACTGAGTCCCACAGTTCTGGTGGCTCAGTCCATGGAGCCTTTGTGCTTGAGCAATCTTGCTCTAAATTTCTGTTCCCTTCCACATTAAAAGGTACCAGGAGGTCTCTGGGAGTGCCTCCCTTCACCCTCAGAGGACTGAGGCTTGTTGTGCATGCTGTGGAAAGATCGAAGTAAATCCATAAAGCTGACTTGGGAAATGTTCTTCCCAGGAATTTACCACTGTATAAGCTGAGGAGAAGCTGGGCAGACATCTACATCTTCCATAGAGTGATTTGTGACTAAAGTTAGGCTTGGAAGGTGTTAGGATACCCATCACCTCACAGTGCCAGCCACTGAGCTTTAGGCTGACACTGAAGAACATCAGGAGAATGAGACTATTTTGGCTGCTTGCCCAGGCCTGGAGAACTCCATCCTACAGGAAATAAACAGCTGGGGGACTTGAACTTTTAAAAAATGAAATGTAGTGTGTACTTATCTTAGTTTCTAGTTGGGGTAAGCAGAAGCTGGCTTGCACTGAGGCAGAAGGAAGCTTGTGGTTTAGAAAAAAAATCCAGGCATATACCATGGTGACAAAAGGGATCCATAAACCTTAGAAGGGAAGGGGAGGGTTGCAGAGTGGCTCCAGGGCATGGGCAGCATCTGGAAGAGTGTTGTTGGTCCAGGGTGAAGGTGGCACTGCCCTTCGGGCTGCAGGCATGCAGTGGGTGAGAACAGCTTGTTGACGTGTTGGAAAATGCTCCATTTTGTTAATTCCTATAAAGAGGGACTCGAGGGTGCTTCCTGAGAAGTCCTGGGAGCAAACCCCTGGGCACTGACCTTCCTGGCTACGGCAAGGAGTTGGGCAACTCCAGTATTGTTTCAGCTGCCCATAGTATTAAAAACTGCAGTGTGGCCAGTTCTTGTGAGAAGGATTTATCTCCCCCTCTTGAAGACACAGTTCTGGAGTTACTGTATTTTGTCCAAGTAAAATAAAGAAGGATCTGGGCCCTCCAGGATCATCTGCACTTGAAATGTTACCCCAGGCAATTACCTGGTTGCCCATACAGACTGTGGTCTGCTGAACCTTTCCTCTCCAGGATCATTTTGGGATGCTGTTCTATTTCAATACAGCCTGACTTTTCTTGGAAAGAGCACAAAAACTTGTGTTTAATCTATAGCTTTTTCTCTTCCTTTGTATTACGATATTTGTGTATTTTAGTTGAGGAAAAAAGCTATGTTCTCTTCAAAAAATTACTTGTTTTAGTTTTAGAATAGCAGTCAGCAAAAAGGCTCCTTTGTTAAATAATACCTGTGGTATATGAGTTTTCCAAAGATAAAATGCAACACACATCAGAAGCACCTGGATCCCTGAGGTCATGTTGTATTTCTTCTAAAGTAGTTTTTTATTTAAAGAATAAATGCCTGGCAGTATAAAGGCAGTGAAACAGCAATTAATGCTGTAAACTTTTAGTCTTGTCAGTTAATTTAGCTCTGTGTGCTAAACCATACAGGAAATAAACCTTCCTTTTATTGCAGACCACAGGGGCCTCGTGCAGCACTGTCTGTGCTTTTAATTCCTTTTCCAACCAGAGTTCACCTCGTCAGACAAACAAAACCAAACCTGTTTTGCCTCTGCTCTCTGTGTGGAGGGCCAGCAGAAATCCACAGGCTCTGGAAAATAATTACAGGAGCAGCTGTTTCAATAAACACCCCAAATGCAGCCCTGTGGCTGTTATCTCAGGCTGGTTTCTCCAGGAAATACTATCCCAGCGCTGGGCAGATGTGGAAGGTGAAGGCTGAGGGGGCACCGAGGTGGGACCGGTGCAGTTTGTGTCGGTTTTCACAGGGTGTAGTTGTGGGGACCTGTCCCGGGGTTTCTGTGAAGAAATTCTTGCTCAAGATGAGCAAGAATTCTTCTGGCTTTCAGAAAGAGACTCTGAAAAAACCCCAGATTCACAACGGGGCTGAGGTCCAGACTTAGAGGACTTTTTAAAGCTTCCAGAGCAAGCAGTTGGCTGTGTTAGCAGATAAGGGGGATAATGGAGCCTGTATTCCGCAGGAGGAAGCTCGCTCTCTGTTGGTTTTGGACCACACGAGCAGTTTTCAGGCTTGTGAAAGTCAAATGCCACGAGGCTGACGGAGAAAATTGCCAAGGGTCATTTAGTGAGGGTTGTAATGGTGGTGTTTGCCTTTGGATGGTGACAGTTCCGGGTGCCGTGACGGTTCGTGGCCAGTGCCAGTGCACGCGGTTAGAGCTGTGGCTCGCTCGACATCAGGGATCCTGTACAGCCTCATCTAAAGGAGGAGGAGGGAAGGAGTAGGTCTGACAGGACAGCTGTCAGTGTGACACCTCTCCAGGTCTGGAGCACTTCTCCCGGTGTTCTGCACTTGGAAGCTTCATGTGCATTCACTGTTCTATTGTGTTCGGGCTCTTGGGTTACCTGCACAGAGTAGGTAGGGAGATTTGGTGCCTGTGCCAGGAACAGCCCCAGTGCTGCCAGCACCTTCCTGGGGCTTTTGGGTCCTTAACTCCTCCTTTGCCCTGCTGGGAATCTTGTGTTCCATGTGCATGGAAATACAGTGTGAAAAAGGGTCACTGCCAACCGTAAGCAAACATCTCTATTTTCTTGGCTGATGAAGGAATGAGATTTTAATAAATGTTAAAACCTTGCATTAAAATCCCTGCAAAGGGAAGTTTTGGCTGCGTGGGGATTGTTTGGTTTTGAAATCCAGGCAAATAATCCCACTGGGCATTGCTGTCACTTTTCACAGAACTTTGAAGAAAGGAAAAAAGGAAGGGACAATCCCAAAGAAATAAAAAGCCAGTCTCTGGGTGCACAGAGGGTCTGTGTTTGGGGAGGTGGCCTTTGAGCAGGCCATGACTGATGTGGGGAGGAGTGTTGGCATCCTGATTTGTGCATGACTTTGACTTGGCAATAGTGACCCTCTTTAAGCACTTTGCAGAATGAATAGAAGCATCTGAAGCGGAGTAGAGGGATGGTTCATTTCTGGCTGTGGTGAGGACACAGGGTGTATCTGATCTGCACAGCCCTCCAGAACACTCGTGGGAACTTGGGCTTGGGGCTGAGCTGGGCTCTTGGGCAAAACAACTGGATGCTTCCAGTGTGGTCCAGGAGCCTGGGCAGACCAGGAAATGCTGAATCGGGAACTGAGAAAGTGTTGGGGAGCAGCCAGGCAGGAGGAGAGTTAAAGGAGAATGTACAGGGTCACCCTCCTTTTCAGAGAATCATGGAATCTCCTGAGTTGGAAAGGACCCACGTGGATCGAGTCCAACTCCTGGCCCTGCACAGACACCCCAGCAATCCCACCCTGTTCCTGAGAGGGTTGTCCAAATGCTCCTGGAGCTCTAGCAGCCTTGGGACTGTGACCACTGCCCTGGGGAGCCTGGGCAGTGCCAAACCACCTTTTCCTTGCAGTCAAAAGAGAAAGATTTTGGTGCTTCAGTAGGAAAAGAGGTGGTGTTTCAGATGACACAGACCATTTCCATGTACTGGAACAAAATGTGAAGTTTATTAGCTGGTACTTTTATACACAGTCTTCAGGTGTTGCCAGTGATAAGATGTTCTGTGTTAGAATCCTGGTGGCACCACAATAGTCCCTGACAAGCAGGTGCTAAAGGATGAATGGATTCACCCCCACACACGCTTAGCACTTGGAGATTATCTGTTAGGAGTAGAATTTGATTGAAGCTGTGATAATAGGTTGATCCTTAAGGTGCCTTCATAGAAAGTAAACCTAAAACACATTAAAAAGTCGTCAGGGTTTTGTTAGGCAGTGCTGCTGCTTGCCAGAAGCTGGGCTGATATAAATAAGGAAATGTTACTTGTCCTCCTACTTGGCTAATGAGCGAAGGAATCTGCTTTTGGCCACTGTTGGAGGAAAGTAGCTAAACAGGCACTGGATGGGATGCAGCAAGTCAGTCCTGACCTATTTATGGCCTTTCGGTATCTTGTCGCAATTTGACTGTGGCAGAGCTGTGGTGGAATTGGCTGTACTGCATGTCTGACACCAATTGAGTGATGCTCACACCCTGCTGGAGCACTGAACTCAAACCCTGTGTATGTTTAAATGAAAAAATCGATACCATTTGAGTCTGAGTATTCAAATCACGCAGCACGAACAGAGGTGATTTGCTTCTGTCAGCTTCTCCTGTGATCGTGGCCACAACGTGATTAAAGCCTTGGATTTTCTTAGCAGATGTCTGTCTACCTTTGCAGGTCCAAATGGCAAATACCCCAAATCCTCGTGTGGTGTAACTGCCAAGAGCCTTTGGAATCCTGTTTGTGAGCAGTTGTTTTCCCTCCTCACCCTCTCCTGATGGACTGTTCACAGCCCTGTGCCCACACACCTGTGCCTGCAGGGTGTGACACCCAGTACTCACCTGGCTGGGCACTCCCAGAATCCCAGAATCCCTGAGGTTGGGAAAGCCCTCCCAGCCCATGGAGCCCACCCTGTACCCGATGCCCACCTTGTCCCCCAGCCCAGAGCACTGAGGGGATTTAACAAGTTTTCAGGCCTTGCACTAGTGAATGAATGCACTTACAATGGCATTATAATCCATGAGAGAAGCTTTTCTTTTTGTTCTCATGAATCAGCTTTTTCATTTATGTAACTTTCTATGGTTTCTGGAGCAAGTTGTGGTCTTGTTTTGGGAAGTGCAGACTTTGTCCTTTGTTCCAGTTACATACTTGGCTTGTGCTCCAAACTCTGGTCCGTGGGGTGGTACCTTAGGCCTGGCTAAAGCCCTGCTGCAGACAGATCATGTGCTTCCAGATGTGATGCAACCTCCATGTTAAATTGCAAAAACCTTTCTGTAGCTTGGATTTTCTGTCAGCCTCGCTCCTGAGTGGTGGTCCTTTTGCATCCTTTCACCCCAGGACTTTGTTCTGCTTTTAGAAAGTGTCTCCCAGAACCACATGTGAGCAAGAGAAATGTGGTTGTTGCTCTCAGTGTGAGCTGGAGCCTGTTCCCTCCTGCCCCAGGTCTCGGGCTGGTGATGCTGATGCAGCTTGGGATTGGTGGTAAAAACCATGTCCAAATAAACAAATTTTAAGCTGTTGGGGTCTGACCACATCAAACCAGGGCTGCCATGGCTGCTGTGCAGGATATATGTGGATATGCTGTGGGCTTTCCCAAAGGGAGGCAGAGAGTCAGTACATATGGAGCCCATCTGGACACTGCCCAATTTCTGGAATAAAAAAAAGAGCAGCACAAGTCCAGCGTGAACTTTTCCGGCCTCCTGTGTGTGATTTAGGTCACGTAAGTTCACGGTGGTTTGCTGTGTTTGTCCTCAGTCTCAGTCCTTACAGAGCAGAAGCCAAACATCGAGGGAGACAATGATGGCACTGCTACATCTAATGCTCGGCTTAAAATAGGCAGAACAAAGAAGTGCTTTGAGTTCTGTGATGATAATTACCCAGACCTAAAAATAGGCAGGGATTCTACCAGGCAGAGAGAAGCAAGACAGGAATTTGCTGGGAGACACCTGGCAAAGCTCTGATCAAGCAGGTCATTGCTGGAGGCTCTGACAGGTTTCCTCCCTTAGACCACCATGTACAGTGGCACCACCAGAACTGGCACATCAGAATTTTAAGCTAATATGAGGGGGGGGGGAGGGAAGAGGAGTCTGGCTTGTTCACAGAAATAAAACCAATAAAAACACTTTGGACAAAAAAATAGCTTCTGGAATATTAGAGTAAACCCAAGGAAAACTCTGATGGAGGAGAGGAGCGAGGCTGCCTGGGGGTGTTTTGTCTCAGGAGGGAGGCTGGCTGCAGTGCTGGGGTGAAGGCCGAGCTTAGGGGGCCCTCAGGAATCCCTGACATTTAAATCCATGGCTGAGCTGCTGGGCTCTTTAACTCCTACAAATTATGAGAGGCGAAATTCTAAGCGTTTTGCAGCTCATTTGCAAGTCTGAGCTTCTGCATTAGCAACTCAGGTGGGGAAGGCAAGATCATTGTAGAAATTAGGTGGGAAATGTAAAAACCAAACCAAAAAGCACACTATTTTTTACTCTTAGTTCCAAGAAATGGCACTGAGTTGTAGCAGTGCTGGCCAGGCACAGCAGCAGAGTGGCAGGTCCTAAAGCCAAGGCCACAGCTTAGCCCATGGGACACAAGTTAATGGTGTTGGCAGCAGCTCAGCATTCCTTGTGCTGCCCCATCCTTCCAAGGAAAACCACTAACTGGGGGCTCTCACCTTGCTCCTGGCTGCCCAGTGAGTTTGCAGAACATTTCTTATGCTGTGCTTTTCCCATTTGTTGTTGAATTTCATCTTATCAATCTTCAGAAGGCTGTGAAGCGTTTGAAGAACAGATGGGTACAAGTCTGGCCACAAACAGTGGCATCACTTGGAGTCTGGACTTCACCTCCTGCACAAATGCTGAAGCAGCTTCTTTAAAATCATCAGTGACATAAAATATAACTGGTTTAAAGCTGTAGTTAGTTGTTTTTCCTTATCTAGAACTCAGAAGCTGGAATAGGAAATGGTAAAAAAAAACCCTTTTAAAGCTGTTTTTGTCTTGAAACTGAATTAAGAAGTGTGTAAGATCTAGATCTGCTGTAAGGTGTGGCTTTGCTGCTGTCCTGGTTCTGGATCCCAGCTGTGGGGCTGGGAGAGGCAGCTCAGGCCACAAGTTCAGTGGGAGCTGGAGAGAATCATGGAATGGTTAAGGTTGGAGAAGACCTGTGAGATCATCAAGTCCAGCTGTCAACCCAGCCCCAGCACCCTGCTCACCACCAAGCCATGTCCTCAAGTGCCACATCCCCACGTGTTCTGGACGCTCCCAGGGATGGTGACTCCATCACTTCTCTGGGCAGCCTGTTCCATGCTTTGCAACCCCTTCCATGCAGAAATTTTTCCTAATATCCAATCTAAACCTCCCCTGGTGCCAGGACAGCCAGCAAGTTTGTTTTGTGACCAAAACAGCAGCACTCAGACTGTAAACTTATTTCTGGTTCCAGTGGTCCATAAATAGATTTCCAAAACATGTCTATTGTCTAACAAGGGATTTATTTATAAACTGAAAAAACTAACAAGACTTTAAAAAAAACAACTCTACCCCTTCTTGGCCAGCAGTGCAGACAAGACTGTTCTGTGTGTGTGCCCGTGTGCAGCAGATGAGATGGAAACTTCTGGCAAGTTCAGTGCAATAAAGTCCTTAAAATAAGTGTTCCCCTGCAGTGGGGGGTGGTAGGAGAGCTTGGCTGTGGGACAGTCAGCACAGTCCTGGCTGGAGCTGAGGATGGAGTGTCCTGCAGCATCATCCCTGCCTCCTTTCTGTTTATTATCTTTTGGTTGAGTTCTTTTTTTAAATTATTATTTTTTTCAATAAATAAGGATTGGGAGGAGAAAAATAATACTGAGTCTAAAATTTCGCAGTGTTTTCTGGAAAGTTTATTCCCACTTTGGGATTAAAAATCTCTTTTTGATGGACTGATGTGTTGGAAAACATCACCTATTTGTACTTCTGGCAGCTTTGACGTGGTTTGTCGTGTGTTACTGACATCACTGATGGGAGTTAGATCTAAGAACAGCAAATTGAATTTTTCATGGGTATTCAACTGAGGGATAGAACTTGTTCATGATTTTATACTCATTTTTATAATGTTATCCTGTGCCCATGCTCTGTTGAAAGCTTAATGTTTCATCTTTGGCTTCTAACTGGAAAGGAAGAGAATCTTGCTACGCAATGGATTTTGTAGCAGAAGGTCACAGCGTGGTGTTGAGACTTCATTTAACCACAATAACTTGCCGTAAAACTATTTATGTGTCTGGAATAGACAGTGAAAGGCAAACCAGAGAGAAAAGAAATTTATTTGGTTGCATGTTCCTTTCAGTGTTATCTTGGGGACAGCGTCATAAAGGATAATGTTTGCACTCGCTGGAGCAATGGTGGCTGTTTCTCCCAAGTGTGTCAGGCACAGAATCCAGGATGTGTGTCTGGGATGGGGTAAAGGCACCTGTGAGCAAAACTGGCTTTCCCGAGGGTGTCCTTGTTTCCCAGGCAGGGCACTGGGGATCTCCAGCACAGCAGGACTGACTTCTGCTCCCCCCCCTTCTCCTTCCATCCCTGTCGCCATCCCACCTCCACCCTCAGATTCCCCCCATCTCCATCCATCCATTTTGCTCCTTCCCCTCTGTTCCTTCCCCTCTGCCCCTGCCCACAGCCCCTTCCCTTCCCTGCAGTTCTCTGCCCATCCCTAGCCTTGGTCTCTCTTCTCTGGTGCTCCCGTGTCTCTGCAGTGCTGGGGGGACCCTGCTGGGCTCTCCAGCTCCCACGCTCACTCCCCGCACGTTGCCGGCTCTCCACTGGCGTTCTTGGCCCTGCACTACGTGTCAGGAGCACTCGGAATAAACAAGGATTTTTGTGTTTGCCAACTGCAGTGAGCTGCAGTTTGGGGGCCAGAATCACTTGAGACATGACAGTTGTTTACGTGGGACGAGGTGCGGGATCTGGGAAGGCGCTGGCCGGTGTCCAGGCCTGGTCAGCAGCCGGGAGAGGTTTTCTGGGAAGCGAGGGCTGCGTGTTGACAGGAGCATCCTGAAGGAAGGCTGCTCGCTCCTTCCCAAACATGGGCAGCAGGAACCATCTCCCAGGCTGTCCTGAGGAGAACGTGTGCCCTTTTGAATAAGACAAAACACCCTGAAGCAGCAGCAGACGTCTCTTGCTCTATTTTGAGCCCTTCCCTCCCAGTGGTGTTCCACTGCCTGGGATTTATGGAAGTCATCTAAATAAAATCCCATAAAATAACAGGATCTGGCAGCTCGGTGTCTGTTCTGCCCAGCGGCTAGTGCTGTGTTTCTCTGGAGCATTTGGTGCTCTTGTGAAAGTGCTCATCACCTTGACCAGAAGATTTGTCTGAGGAGCTGGGAGGAAAACATCACTGCTTAATATTCCAGTTTCTTTGATCTGGCCAGAAAACTAGGATTTCAGACTAATATTCCTCATGCATCAACACCAACTCCTTGGTTTTCCCAGGAGCTCTTGGGGGAATTACCTCCCTTGACCACAGGGGGCCTGAGAGCAACATGGAGACCAAACTTCCATGTTTGCCCTCCAACTGTGCCTTTTCTAGTGGAAAAAATACATTTCCAGCTTTGCCAGCTCTTCCAAAACAAGCAGAGAGGGTTCTGATGACGCTTTGGAGCCATGGTCATGAATCTGGGAGCTGAAAAAACGACCCAGAGACTGTCCCAGTGTGAGATCTGTGAGCAGTGTGAGGGGGCTGTGGCTGGGAGGCAGTCAAAGAGTGAAAGTGATTACAAAAATAAGGATGCTTCTCAGGAGATCAAAGTGCCGACTAATGTCCAACTTAGAGCTCTTGTTTTATGTGGCAGAGTATACAGTTTAATGGTGGATTAGGTAAAAAGTTGGTTTTCTTTAAGTTCTTAATAATCCTGGGACACCTGAACATGTGTTCTCATTACGCAGATGAGCTTGGACAAGTTAAGGACCCGAGACTATTGAAAATTAGTTGGATCTGTAATTTAGGCATTTAGGAAAAGCTTAATTAAAATCTGATGGGTTCAGGGAAAAAAATTTTCATTTACTGCCAGAGGAGTTTACTCCTCCATAACTGGCAGGGGAGTTTACCATTCCAAAGACCTTTCCCTGCTTTCAGCCCTACAGAACAGTTCCTGAAGGAAGCTCTGAGCTGATAGGGAAAAGCTTCCCCTGCTCCTTCCTCTGGCTCCTGTTAAAGGCAGGGGGAGAAGCCTCTGACCCCTGGGGTTGAGTCTGCTGAGAAATGTTTTTCCACGCAGCCTCTCCATGAATTATTTCCTGGGGCGGTATTAACTCCTCCAGTTCTATTTATTTTTAGACCTGATGAAAATTAGCAACATCCTTCTGTCTGAGGGTGCTGTGCTGACGTGTGAGCAGGAATTGCGTTGGCTTCGCAGCCCTGGGTTTGCCTTCATTGGGAGAGTGGGATTTGTCTCCTTGTGCTACACCAAGCCTGTGTGCCGTGGATTTGGGGCTCACCCCCTGATCCGGATGGGTGCCGTGGGTTTGGGGGTCACTCCCCCAGGTCCGGATGGGTGCCATGGGTTTGGGGCTCATCCGTGATCTTGGTGGGTGCCGTGGGTTTGGGGCTCATCCCTGATCGATCGAGATGGGTGCCGTGGGTGTGGGGCTCAACCCCCTGATCCGGATGGGTGCCGTGGGTGTGGGGCTCACCCCCCTGATCTGGATGGGTGCCGTGGGTGTGGGGCTCACCCCCCTGATGGGGATGGGTCCCCTGGCTGTGGGGCTCACCCCCCTGATCTGGATGGGTGCCGTGGGTGTGGGGCTCACCCCCCTGATCGGGATGGGTCCCCTGGGTGTGGGGCTCACCCCCCTGATGGGGATGGGTCCCCTGGGTGTGGGGCTCACCCCCCTGATGGGGATGGGTCCCCTGGGTGTGGGGCTCACCCCCCAGGTCCGGGTGGGTGCCGTGGGTGCAGAGCCATGCTCGCCGGGGCACAGGCACCATATTTGGCTCCAGGCTGGCTGTGCCCTGACCCCGGTGCTGCTCCGTGTTTTCCCGTGGCCGTATATGGAGCGGCTGCTCCGGGAGCTGGGGCTGACCTGAATTAGCACCAGTGCAACATCTGTATGAAACGCTGCTCTTGCGGCTCAGGGCTCATTAGATTAAAGCCGGGCCTTGGATTGGTTTTGTAGTGAAGGGAGTAATTTGAAGAGAATGAATTTCCCATTATATCCCATTTTTTCATTGTTTGCCAGGATGCTCATGGTTATAATTTCCTTTATGATGGTACAGCCACGCAGAGGCAGAGCAGAGCATAAGCAGAACATCTCTGTGTCGGGAAGTCAGTAATTCAGAATGACAGTAACAAAACCCACCTTCCCTGTGCAAAGGCAGCACAGTGTTTGCCACACAGATCCTGCCTTTTCCTTGGATGCTGTGTGAGTGCACAAGGATGGGCAGCATCAGGTGTGGGACCTCAACCAGCCTCCCTGACACCAGTGGGAATGGGGGATGAGGCACCACAGCTCTCCAGAGACTGTACCTGCTGCTGCTGACGCCCAGAACACAGCGGAAAAGGGAGTTTTGTCCAAAGAAACATGAGCCAAAACTGCTGGGGGATCATAAAGTTAATGGAGTGGGTGAGATGTCTGGGTGGACAAAAACCTGCACTCTGGGAAGGGGGGTATCAGCCTGTGCTAAAGGAAGCAGGTTGTACCTCAAATGTGCCTCAGCAAACTTCCATTGCACCTGTGAAAACAACACACTCCCCGGGTTAGCTGTCAAACCCGGCCAGCACAGCCTCTGCGGGGCCCTGCTCACACCTCTGCTTTTGGGGGCACCTTCAGGGCTCACAGAGGGACAGTGTCTTCAGGCCTCAGCCTGTTCAGTTTCGTAGGAGCCAAGTCAAGGCTCAGATCTGACTGTTCAGAAGGTGTTTTCTCATTCTGAGAATTCTCTTACCACAGCCTGTTTCGCACCCCTGGTGTCTGCGTCGAACCCTGCAACTGTGGGAAAGGCGGTTTGACTGATTTCGTTTGCCTTCTCTCCCTCCCTCCTTCTTCTGTGACAGATCAAAAAGCAGCAACAAGATGTGTTAGGCTTCTTGGAAGCCAACAAAATAGAATTTGAGGAAAAGGATATCGCCGCCAACGAGGAGAACCGGAAATGGATGCGCGAGAACGTGCCCGAGGACAGCCGGCCGGCCAGCGGGAACCCCCTGCCCCCCCGGCTCTTCAACGACAGCCGCTACCTGGGGGTGAGGCTCCTGCCCCCCAGCCCCTCTGCCCCCTGTGCCCAGCCCACTCCTCTGCCTCGCTGCCACAGCCTCTGCTCCCCCACCGGCACCTGCACGGTGCAGCTTGGCCAGCCCTGCCTCTAGGAGGGCTCTGGGGGTGTCAGACATTTCCCCTTCTCTTGGGCTTTTAATGATAATTGATTCTTCAATATTCCAGTTCCACCACAGGAGAGGTTAAAATTTGGACCTCCTATTCAGAGCCCACCTTGCAGTGTACATATAGTTTTTCTTCCCTGTGGGTTTTCTCTGCTCTTAAGGCTCTCAAAGTTCATGGATATTTTTAAATTGTTATGATTGTGAACCAACACCTCACAGTAACTGGCCCTGTTGCACCAGCCTTACCTTGTCTAGCAAGTTCAGAGATCTGTTCTGCCCAGGTGTGGATCTCAAATCATATGAAGTCATACCTGCCATGATAATAAATCAGTTTTCTTCTCAGGATCAGCTCTGTGTGCTGCTGGCAAAACAATGGCTGCTGTGGTCCACTTACTGCAGTGCCTTGGACAGATTAAAACTCATGTTGCAAACACAAATCGTACTGGTAATTATTTTAATGCTTGATCAAAAGTAAGTTGCCCTGCAGTATTTGTACTCAGCAGGCCATGCTTGAATGATTATTAGATTAACTGTTAGTTTTATTTTTAAAACTTAATATGCTCTGAACAGAGCTCACAATGTGCATTCCTCTGGTCCTTTTGAAGTCTGGTTCTGACCTGCAAAGTCTGTAAAGTCAGAACCTGCCAGTGCTGGACCTTTGTGAAGTGATTCTGTGCCTACTGAACGAAATTTTTCTCATTGTGCCAGGAATTTTTCTTGCTTGTAACAGAAGCAGAACTTGAAACAATATCCACAGTGAGCTATCGTACCACCCAGCTCTCAAAATTTACTGACTGTGGTTGTGACATGGAAAAAAGGTTGGTTTGGAGTGACAAATGTTAGCAGAGATGCTTCTCATGCACCCCCCCCAACTGCACCCCATGACAGTTCTGAATACAGGAATTTTGGGGAAGGGTAGAGGTGCTTCACACCAGTTCTTGTTACGGACTTATTTCATCCCCAGAATTTGGCTTGATGTCACTTTGAACTTTTGAAGTTTGGTCAGTTTTTGTTGCTGCATTTGGGTTGCTACAGTTCAGCTTCCAGGGAGGTAAAAGTTAATTCTGTGCCCAGAATTTGAACCTTTTTCTGTCTTTATCTGATGCCTCTCAAGCATGAACTTCCCTGTTTGTTCCATCTGATGCAGCACAACTGGCAGAGGAAAGAGCAAACTGACTTTCCTGGCCTGTGCACGGGAGAGAGGCTGGAACTGGAGATGCTGTGCAGGCTGGCAGGAGCCCTGCTCCTCACTCCCAGGAATTCCTTTCCTGGGAGATGCAGTGGAGCAGGCTGACAGACTATGCACCAGCAAGATAAACAAGCCTTTTGTTATCAAGCAACCCCAGTCCTGTCAACGGAAGGGCTTCGGGGAGGATTTGCCATAATCATCCACATTTTTATCAAACTGGTACCCAAATGCTGTGTGTGCAAATCCAGCAATAATTTTCCATCCCTGATCTCCAGGCAGCTGGAATCCTCTGGTCCTTGTACTTTGCTCTGTTCCAGCTGCAGCAGCCTCTCCCCAGCCAGGACTCCTGTATCCAAACATTCCCCAGGAAAGCTGGAGGAGGCTCGTGCTGTGCTTCAGTTAAAAAGGGAGAGGAAAGTCACAGGGCAGATCTGTGCTGAGTTCAGAAGGCAGTGGGGGAATTGTGTGGTAACTCAGACAACAGTGGGCTTGCACAAACCTCCTGCCTTCCTTTGGTTGACGTTTGGTATTTCTTCTGTTATTCAGTTGTTTTTACCTTCATTTTCCTGTGTGTGTGTGTGTGTTTAGGGCAGCTATAGTGCACTGTGAGTACACTCACAGTACCCTTTGCCTTCACTTGCACAGACTAATCCTGAGTGGGAAGTGTGGTGGGAAAGGTGTACTCTGAGTGTGAAGGTTGCAGTTTAAGAGCTGGAGTCCACAGCTGCACAGTTGCCATCACTAGTCAGAATTAGCAATGACATCCAGGGACATCAGTGTTTGTGATGACAAGGTCCAGGCTCAGCTGCTCCTGCAGGAGGGACATCCACGCCAGACCAGTGTGAGTCTGTCCCTCTGGGAAAGGCTGGAGCACCTCACAGCAGCACCATCTTGTTGGGGCAGAGAGTGAAATTCCCAGCTTGTCCCTTTCCAGCCAGAATAGCTGCTGTGGTGTCAGTGCTAATGACAAATACCTGTATTTTGCATTCAGCCACACGAAGCAGTTGGTGCAGGTTGGGTGACACCCCAAGCTGAGCTGCGCTAATTTCTGACAATCCTTCTTCTGTCCTCTGTTCCCCTCCCCGACTCCCACGGCGAAGGACTACGAGGCTTTCTTCGAGGCGCGGGAGAACAACGCGGTGTATGCGTTTCTAGGCTTGACTGCACCCCCTGGTTCAAAGGTAGGTGAGCCCCTTCCTCACAGGGATCCCCTGCCTGGATCCTGCACCTCGTTCTTTGCTCATAGGAGGGTGTGTTACGGGTGCTGTGGTTGCCCCAGTCAGCCTGGGAGATCCTCAGTCTCCACAGGCCTTCAGGCTTCAGCTTCAAAAGGAGTTAATATTTGCACTGAAAAATGCATAAGAAATCTAGATGAAAAAGACTGCCACAAAATCAGAGAATGTTTTCAATTCGGTGAAAAAATTCAATTCATGTGAAGTTTTGATGAGATTTTTGTACTAGAAAATCCCTGGAAACCAGAGTCACTGTTTCTGAAATAACATGGTCTTGCTTCAGACTAATTTTTTCCTCCAGCTTCTTATCGAAAGCTTGTTCTCCTTTGCCAATTACAAACTGGGCTGCTGCTTTGCAGATGCAGTGGGCTGGAATTCTCCTTTTGATTTTGATAGGATAGGACAAGCCTGCTTTATACGTTTCACTTGACAGCAGCAGGATCCTCCAGGTCACTTCCAGCTTCCTTGTTCCAGCGGATAAACACGCCGCTTCCTTTCAGCTTTACTCACGTACGAGTCGAAGGTCGTGCTGTGCACATCACCAAGAGACCTAATTGTAAGGGTGGATGGTGACCCATCAGCGGTGAGACTTGCAGGTTGTGGGCCAGACTGCAGCAGTTTAAGAAGCCAAACTAATTTCCATCGGTAGCTCCGCTGATGGGGACGGTGTGACGAGGAAAAGCTGCCTCGTGCAGAGAGCAAAGCCTGGGATGGGTGCCTCAGTGTCACACACAGCGCCACAGTCCCGGGAATCGCAGGGAAGGTCCTGGAACATCTGCACAGCAGAGTGTGCAGGATGGAGCCAAGGAGTGAGGAGGCAGCCCTGAGGCTGCGGGATGCAGGGAGGCTCGTGGGAGGTGCAGTGGTACCGGAGAGCAGCTGCTGCCAGAACAAATCAGGTCACCTGTCTGCGAAGGTGCGGGAGTGTCTCTGCTGCCCACCCCTCTGGAGCAGGCAGCAGGGGGGCAGTGCCCTGGCTCTGTCCTCAGGGGTGCTCCAGCTCTGTCCTCACCTAAGGAAAAGGTGAATCTAAACAGGAGGGGCAGAACACACTTGCACTCTGCTGAATTTCCATGTCGTGTGGGCTGTGGATGGTGAATAACCTTTGCAGAAGTGACCCTGTACCCCCTGCATCCCACCCTTGGGCTGGCCTTGGGAATCCCTCCCACAGTCAGGATGTACAGTCTAACTGATTTCCTGCTGCAGAGGAGACAGGGATTTGGAGGTGCGGAGATTGGCATTACAGAGTAGCTGAGTGCAGCTTGGATGTAAAACCATAGGGAATGGCATAAAATGGCATCTGCATAAAATGGAAGGAGTCTGGGATCAGCCTGTGTGTGATCAGAGGGAGGACCTTGGCAGGAAACCTCCATTCAATGCCATTATGAGAGATTTGGGAAGTTGGTTGACTCTGAACACAAAGGTTTGATACTTAATGCAAAACAGGAATGGCTCAGAAGTGAGCATGGAAAATCCAGGTAACTATTTTCTGAGCCCCAGTGGTTGGGTTTGTGCTTTGGACTCTGAGAATCCAGTTGGATCTACAAACTCTGGGAAAGGCTGGCATTGAATTGATCTTAAATATACCTATTTGGGTTTTAAAGGGAGAGGATTTTGTGAGTTAAAGGCTGTGTTTAATTATTTCTTTATTGAGGGTTTAAGGACTGAGAGGATGCTCCATGAGGGGCCTTGAGGGAGAAATAAGGAAAAGTATGGGAGAGGGACAGTGTCAAAGCTGGAAAGCTGAGCCTTTCCCAAGTGACTTGCAGGACCACACCCAAGGAATGGAGTTTGACCTTCCAGAAAAATAGGTTAGAAGGTTCTTCGAGTTACTTGTACCCACCTTCCTGGGGATGAGGCAAATACCAGGAAAGCTCTCCAGCTGCCCACTGCCTGTTCTGAAGAGAAGTACTTTGTCTTGCAAATACAAGAGTGAGGTGTCACTATTGCAGTGCCCACGATGGCTAATGGAGTTGTTACAAAGCCAAGGGAACTTTCTCCTCTTTCCTACCATTCAAAGAGCCACTTGTCTCTCAGAGAGTATCAAACATCCTGCTTCTTTCCAGGCGTTGTATTTCCTTTTGATCTTCCCCTCACTCTCCACCTGCCTTTTGTGCCCGAGGGCTGGGGTGTGCTGGCAGGAGCAGAGGTGCTGGTGCCATCCCACCAGGCTGCTCCCACCTGCAAAGGGCAGAGAGCCAGGAAAACCACACTGAGCCACCACCTCCAGCATCAGGGAGATCTGTGTGGGATTTCTGCAGGCTGTGCTCACCCACCGGGGTCTCCTCTCTTAAAAACCTTAAGGACTTCTTGGAATTCCCCCCTCAGTCCTCTCTCCTCTTGTTTTTGTTTCTGTAGCAGTGCTGGCTCATGGTGACAATGATACTGTTGAGTCTGTTACCTCGAGTATTTCTGTGCAGTCACAAAAGCAAACAGCTCCATTACATAAAGGTTGAGTTTGGCAGATGTTGAACTTTGGCCTTTCCAATAAACCAGGCTGTCCCCACTGAGGTGCTGCACTGAGGGCACTGGGACTGGAGTTCATCTCTTTGTAGGCCATGTTGCCACTAACAAGTAATTAAATTAATCTGCAGTCAAAAGTACACCTGGAGGAACCATCCAGAAGGAAATCCCTTCTGCATTTCTTCTGTTGGTGTTCCGTTCCCATTTGTGGCTGAAAGACACCTGAAAAATGCAGGTTATTGTTTTACAATGTTCCTTCTCAACATACTGAGATAGTCCTAATACATGTAATTCTCTTTTGCTGTTTCAGGAAGCTGAAGCACTGGCCAAGCAGCAAGCGTGAATTTCAACTGCCTTAAATGTCTGTAAAGGGAATTTCCACAGCTTTTTATAAAATAGTCCAACTGTCTCTGCTTCAAGAAATGTAGATGTGATTTCTAACGTTTGATTGGTGCTTGCAGCATTCACTGTACGTAACCCAAACTGAACACAAGTGAGGTGTGAGCTCGGGTGGGGAGCAGGAGTGGGCTGGGGTGGAGCTGGAGGCTGAGGAGGCCGAGCAATCAGACAGGAATGATTTCACTTAGTGTAAACTCTCCTGGCCATTCGTCCGTTTTGTGTAAACCTAAAGAAACTATTTTAGTACTAATAATGCAGCTGGGTTTTACCTAGAGAGCCAACTATTGAAACAGCATCTAAAACCTCGTCAGATACTAATTTAGTGCCTGAGTTGCCTCAAAACCGTTACTGAATCACACAGTAATTTTTCAGTGTCTTTCCTGGTTTCAGATGGAATTGTAGGTGGTACCGTGTAGTGTAACCATTGTAGTCGCTTTGGAAAGTTGTGTTTGTTCTTTTGTAGAATGGATATTTAAGACTTGTATTGTTACACACTGTACAGCTGAGAAAATCCCAACAGCCCCACGTATTTCTCCTCCGAGTGATCCGTGTGGGCTCCTCTACCACAAAGGGATGGACACAAGTCCCTCACAGCTGCCTAAGCACGAGCGATGACACGGCTGTGGGCAAGACTCAATGTTGCAAACAAGCCAAAACGGCCAGAAATGGCATTTCCTTACCTGTGTAAGGGTGAAAGCCTTTAATGTATTTCTCTACAAAAATACCAGTTCACACTGCTTAGAGCATTAAACATCTCACTGCATGTTCAAGTAGCCATTAGGTTCATACAGTATTTTTTCAAACGAGGAAATAAATGTTTGCATAGAAACAGCTGTTGTAATTAAGCAGGACTTTTTTTTTTTTTTAAGGTTTAAAAACTTCTTTTTTCCATTGTTATTGCCATATCACGAAGCTATTACAGGAATTGCAAATCTATCAAAGTGTCTTGTACTGGTGAATTTACCACATGCAATATTAACCTGTGTGTTCTCCCAGTGCTCAGAGGGGAGCCTGTTATTCCTGGCTGTATTTTAATTGGACTTTTATCTTTCTGGGAGCCTGGGAGCCAGTTTGAAGCTTGTGCTTACAAAAGCACCACAGTGTCACGAGGCAGAGGGATGGATGGATTTTGCCTTACCTTAAAGAAAACACACAATTGTGCTTTTTTATTAACAGGCTTTATCAGGAATTACTGAAATCCTGTGACATTTAAGATCTTTTGGAGTTGGAAGTTCAGTCATTTTAAATCCAGCATCAGATTTTTCTTTTTTACTACGATTTCATCTTTCTGAAAGAAGTGATTTTTCTTTCTTAATATTGGTCTAATCTTTCTCTGTGACTAAACTCTGGTCAGGTTTTTGGGAACTCTGGAATACTAGAAGGTGGGATTTGACACACAGGTCTCTGTACCCACACTAGCTTGCTGTGTTTCCTGTGAAAAGTTTGGTGAATTACAGCCATTATTTTGGAGAAGCTGTAATTAAAAGTCGCTGCCAAATTCTGTCAGTTCAGCGACCCAAAACTTTCAGAAACGAGGTCAATCTCTGTCTCAACAGTCAAGAAAATTGCCAAGTTTAAGAAAGCAAAGTCACTCCCCTCGTCTGTCCCCCCCTGCCATATGGGAGTGTTCAAACTGTATCAGCATTCCTAAGCCAGCTCTGGGAGCCAGGCTGAATTATTCCTTTGTCTGGGGAACAAGGCACCAACACAAACTGAAAATACCGAAAATCTCTTTGTTGTGTGTGTCAAACTTGAGTTTTTTGATACAGATCTCTTGCATGACTTTAGGGGTGCCAGGAATCTGTTACCTCCGTGCTGTATTTCCGTTTCCATGGGTGCAAGAACTGAATTTGTTCCTTTCTCTCTTATTTTTTGACTCTGTAGAAGGCAGGCATTGAGGATTTAAGCTGTATATTAACCATTCCTGTATCATTCCAATAAAATTGTTTTAGAATGCTTTCTCACACCATTGACTCATTTGCATGTTTTGTTCATGTTTGAAGTTTTAGGCTGGAAGAAGAGTTTTCAGATGAAAGCCCTGCTTTTTAGAAGTTCAGGATTCATACAAGGTGAACATCACTGATCCACTGCTGCTGTGGGTGAATCTGCTGGCTTGGATCTCCCCCCTGTTGCTAAATGGGGCTTAATTATTAAATGGATTTAATTTAGGATACACCTACCCAAAATTGTCTGTAAGGTTTGGGGTTTGTTTCCTCATTAACGTTTCCCACTCGTTCCCCAGGGCAGGTCCATGTTGGCAGCAGCCCAGGCAGCAGCTGCACCCCAAGCCAGAGAGCTCTCCCAGCCCTCTCCCTGCTCCTCTACAAGTGTAATTAATTAGCTTTACGCTGCTCTCAGCAGGGAACTGGGCTGTTTAATATTTGTGTTGCCACAGAGCAGTGCAGGATAAATTTTTACCTTCCCTCTTTGCCTGGTACCTCAGCAGGCACCTCCTTCTCACCTTTACCTGCTGGAGTTTGGCACCACCTGAAGATCCACAGAGCTACAGGAATCACATTCTCAGCTCTGACCTGCCCTGGGATTTGCCCAAATCCCAGATTCAATTCACATTCTCTGGAGGAAAGCAATAACCCCATTTTTTAAGGAGTGGTTTGTGATTTTTATGGGATCAGCTTCTTTGTGTGAACAACTGAAGCACAGCCGGGAACTCTCAGTCACACTGATGCCTTCTCAAGGTGATTATTGCTTGTCTCTCACACTTGCCCTTCTTTGGTGACTTCACAAATGGTCCACAAGATGGGGAAAGGGCTTTGGATGCCATTCCTAAATTGCAGTGAATCCCATTTGCTTCCCCTGTGTATCCACTTCACTTGTACAACCCAGAAAAAATATAACTGGTTTTCTCCTTTGTTTATAAAAAGTCTTAAACCCCCAACTGTTGCTCATTAATGTAAAGCTCAATACAGACAGTTTCCCATGATTAAACCCCAAACTCTGTATTCATACAGTGTGCCCCTCTCTTGCTGCTCCAGTACAACGCTCTGTGCTGCAATAATAAACTTTTCCTACCAAGTCATGTGCCGTTTTACTCATTCCTCATTTCATCTCCTCCAAGCCATGGAAAGTCCTAGAATGTCTGGTTATGTCCCTCAGCTCACACTGCACGTATTCCATGGAAGGGTTTGTGTTCCACCTGCTCTGTACCTACACACAGCAATCCACCCCACAAATAAATCACCCCCAAGTCATTGCCTCTGAGTGTTTTGCCTGCAGAAATATTCTGTGATTTATCCATGTTTCGGGACCTTGGTAGGATGCTTTACGTGGAAAGTTCACTATGAAAATTCTGAAGTTTATTGTTAAAATTTTGGACTGGGTTAGTAAACTCTTGGGAATGCAAAAGGACTCTAAAAGTGATGAAGTTGCTGTTACTACAGGAGGTGAGTGCTGAGAGTGCTGAGTGTCCAAAATACAGGGGGTTAGTGCAAAATACATTTATTTACTGTCCTGTATCCATGCAGGGTCACAATTGGTCCTGTATATATTGTAATAGTAATAGAAAGTGATTCCTTATATATATTATTATATATAGAAAGTGATTCCTTATATATATTAGTTATATATAGAAAGGGATTCCTTATAATATATACACAATATAGCAATATATAGTAATTCCTTGTACTAATTCCTTACATATATTATACAGAAGACTGTGTATGTGTGTGCGTGTATATACATATATGCACACGCACGATATAGCAATACATGATTCCTTATAGTCATTCCTTCTCTCACAGCTTGGTTTATTGACAGTATCATCAGGAACTCGGCGATTTCTTCATTTGAAGTCGCTCCGTGTTTCAAAATCAAAGGAAACCAGCACATCGTCAATGCAATGCGGGCAGCACCCCAGCTGCTTTCAGCGCAGCTTACCCAGCACTGGGGGCAGGTTACTGGGTGTTTGTCTGACCCGGGGCCAGCGGCCGGGCCGTGTGTGCCTCCCTCGGAGCGCCGGCCCGCAATGGCGCCCGCGCCCCCTCACCGCCGCCGCGCGCGTTGCTGCGGCAACCGACAGCCAATCAGCGCCCGGGCAGTGCCCTCCGCGCCCTCCCATTGGGCGGCGTCGCTGTCAGTCAGAGCGAGTCCCCGCCCCCTCAGCTACTTAAGCGGCGGGGCTGCGGGCGGACGGCGCTGTGGGGTAGTGTGAGGGGGCTCGGGGATGTGTGAGGGGGCTCGGGGATGTGTGAGGGGGATCGGGCCGGTACCGCACCCTCTGCCCACCCTGTGCCCGCCGCTGTGCGGTTTGCTGTGCGGTTTCCTTTATGGCAGCCCCGCGGTGTGTCCGCCCCAGGGCCCGCCCGCCTCAGCGCTGCCCGGGCGGAGTGCGGGCCGCTTAAATCCAAACTAAAGGATTTGCGGCAGCTGTGCCTGGAAACAGAGCAGCGGCTCCATCAGTCTGTCTGTATCATGTTTACATGCAGGTAAAGTGCTCCGCCTGCGCTGAGGAGACGGGCTTTGTTTACCTTCAGCGATAGATGTGTAGTGTAGGTGTGTGGGGTAATACACCGTGCTGTGGTGTTTATCTTTTGCATACATATGTATCTTCTCCATGTATTGTGTAGATATTCAGGGCTACAGTAATTTTTTCACCTCTGTGTTCCAACCCCCCTGCCTCACTATTTCTCCCAGCTATGCTCAGCTTGAAATAACTTCGGTCCTGGATTTGCTTTTGTAATTATAAGGGAATTCTTTTTTGATGGGATTGATAGGAATAAATACACTGGTTTCTGTGGATATTGTTGCATTCAACAGTTGAACCCCAGAGTGGTTTGGGTTGGAAAGGACCTTAAACCCCATCCCGTTCCACCCCCTGTCCCTGAAGGGACCGACTGAAATGGGAGCTGGTTTGGTTTTAAATCACACCAGAGGAATTACCTGACTTGGTTTCGTTGTCTCTGTAGGTTTTGTGTCCTGCTGAAACAGCTGCCCAAGAATTCCAGCTGCAGCTGGCACTGATTACCAGCCAGGTTTGGAGTTTGAGCCACCCTGGTTCCTGCCCCACCGGACTGGGGGCTCTGCTCAAATCCCAGCCACACCTCCTGTGCAGGGATCAGTCCTGTAAAATGATTAAATATGAAGCGATTTTAAACAGCTTTTAAATGTGACATGAGTTTTATATAAAGTCGGTGGGAATAGAAATAGCTGTAATTCTGCCTCTCTAGAAACTGGAGTCCTTTGTGAAATCCGGGTGATAAGGAGGGAAGAGGAGTAGTTTTAGAGACTCCATTGGACCTTAATGGCCAGAGTTACTTCCAACCTTAATTAATTTCTGAGGCACAACATGGCTTCCCACTGCCAAGGGCTGGGTGAGATGGGATAATGGGAAGGAATTCTCTCCTGGGAGGGTGGGCAGGCCCTGGCACAGGTTGGGCAGAGAAGCTGTGGCTGCCCCAGCCCTGGGAGTGTCCAAGGCCGGGCTGGATGGGCCATGGAGCAACCTGGCATAGTGGAAGGTGTCCCTGCCCATGGCAGGGGGTGGCACTGGGTGGGCTTTGAGGTCTCTCCCAACCCAGCCCATCCTGTGAACGTAATTTTTCTACCAAAGTATGTAAGATGGGTTGCAATCAATGAGTTGCTATAACATCATCTTGACACTCCCGTTTTATTTTACATTTGTTCTCGCCCCATCATTAAACAGTGTCTTTTTAGGACCCTTTTGTCTAGTACTTGGATGAAATTCAGCTTCTGATTTACTGGGAGATTGTTATTGTCTGAGGAAAAGGAAATTTAGCAAAGACATCAACAGAAAGCTCTGCAGGCTGTATATGGGCTGGATCTTGTGCTGGTGGCTCAGCTTGAGCTTGCAAGGGACACACTAAAGCCACTGTGGGAGAACCACAGGTGGGCTGTTGAGCCAGAGGCAGTTTTTGAGCCCAGAAAAAGCGGATTTGGTCAATGAGCAACATGATTGCCCAGAGCTTCCACAGCAGCACAGGCTCGTATTTGTGTGTTATCAGGGGGTATTTCATCACAGTCTTGGTGACACAGAGTTGCCCAGCTCTTTCCCATCAGCAGAACGTCACAGACTCTAAGTTTAGCCGTGCCTCCGAAGGGGAAGTGGTGTGACTAACAGGGTCAGTGAGCTGGGTGGTGGAGCAGCGCTGAGCTGCTGCCAGGGGCGTGGTTGGTGGGACTGGGTTCCAGCCTGGACCAGCACAGCCCCTCTGCTCCTGCCCTGTGCACCGCGGCTGGGAACGGCTCAGCTCAGTTTCCAACATCCCCTTTCGGGCTTGGCCTCGCTTTGCCTTCAAACCCCGCGCCTTTCCTGCTGGGATCACTTCTGTTTTACAGGGGGAAATAAAAAGGGAAGCACGTCATGTGTGCATCAGCCTTTTCCCACACAGGCAGCAGCAAAGGCAGGGTATGTAACAGCCTGTCCTGCCCCAGCAGCAGGAGTGGGAGAGCTCTGGGCTCAGGGAAATCCGCCTCGACCCCTCTGGGCTTGGTAAGTTGGGCTTCTTGTGCCTTTCTTTTTCACTTATGCTTTGTTCCAGAATGCAGGAACCACTTATTTCATTTGAAACAGCAGTTTTGTTAAAATGACCCTATTTTAGCTCTGCATGAGCAAATTTTCAAAGCAGCAAACCAACATTTAGTAGCAGGGAACATGCTGGGTACCCTGAGGTCTTATAGACCAGGGTAAGGACCTGGTTACCCCTGTCCCACAAGGAATGCAGCATTCCAAATTCCATTGACCTTCAGCAAGATTTAGACTGCCAAGTACCCTTCTCTTTTTGGAAAATGTTTCTCTAACTCCCTCAAGTGATTCAGAATGTGCTGTCCAGCTTTTCCACATGTAAATGACTCTGTAGATAACCAGCTATGCTAATGTAGCCTGGTGTGCTGCCTTTTCCTCTCTGCTTTGGCCTCAAGATTCCAGAGTTCTTTCAGCTCCAGGGAAGGATCTGCCAGTCAGCCTAAAAGAACCCCCAAAAGTTAAAAAACCCCAGAGGTTGTGCTGAGCAAATGTGTAAATTTAGGAAGGAAGGTGAAAATTTCCATCTGTCAAGTGATTGGAGTCTGAGAGTGGCTTCCTGGAAGGAGCACTGGCATTAAAAAGTGAACCAGAGTGTAGGGTTTGGATGAAAATATTGAACCTTAATTGTTCACGAGGTAAGTGGAGTTTGGAGAGTATGTGGAGTGAGTAAGTAAATAAGTGAAGACCATGCCAGGACATCATGTTTTTTGGGAGAGTTACCACATGACACTCCCTCAGCCCTTGCCTGTCTCCCCGTTTCAGCCCATGAGCAGACATGGGGGTGTGAAGGTGCTTGAATCATGCAGAGACCAAAAAGATGTTGGAAGGACAGAATGGTTTCCTTGTGTTCATCTTTCCTACTCATCCATTAGACAAGTGGTGATGATTTTCTTCTTGGTGAGTTTGGGTCAGACTCTGCTCTACATGGGAAGATTCCCATTGATTTGAACAGTAAGTGAATTGAAAGGGAATAATAAGGAATGATTAAAGCAGGGGATTATTTTGAGACACTTATGTCTTTACTACTTATTGTTGAAGACAAATTAACTATTTGTATCTTTTAAATTCATTATGAAGAGGGACTCTAAACACGTTTGTCCATGTGAACTGTCTTTTGGATGCTGTTTTATTATACTTGGCAGAACTCTCAGCAGCTCCTTGAAACCTCACAGGAGGGCTCAGTGTAGAAACCACCTCCAAATTGGAATTTGATCTTTATTTCATTCGTGTGCCACCTCTTTAGCTCTTAGAAATTTTTGTCTTTCAATGGAAAACAAGGATAGCTTAGTGTTTGCTAAAAATAAATACTCTAGAGAAAAAAATAAAAAGAGAAATCACAATATTTATAAAATGTGCTGTTGTCATTATTATTCTCTGCCTGTCTTGCAGTCCCAGGGCTCCATGGAACTCTGGTGATCAGACTGTTACTCCCACTTGTCATCATGTTGGCAGAAGGCATCTTAACGAGGCTCATCTATAAAGAAAGCTGTCATCAAGATAAGCCTCGAAAATCCCCTGCATCCCAAAAGGCTAAAGAGGGAATCTGGAGACAGAAAGTTGTAGACATCCCAAAAATCAAAGGCTTTGCTGATGGCTGTGAGAAGCAGGATGAGATCTCTGCCAGAAGTAACAGAGCAGCCCCCGGGAGTGGCCCTCGCTGGGGATGCGGCGGCAGAAAGGAGCCTGCCAAGGATGAGGAAGTGCAGGCTAAAGGCCCTGCATCCCCAGCTTTGCATATCCCCAGCAGAGGCCACAGCCTCAGCCAGGTGGATTTGTACAGATCCTGGCCTTGCAACAGCATTTACCAGAACTACCCCGACCTGCACATCGCGGGGGACCGAGTGGGGGGCCACACGTGTGACTCGGGCTGCGTGTTGGACCACGTGTGTGATGAGCTCCCCGACGGCCCTGTCCTGCTCTCCAGAGATATTCCCCCGGGCCAGTCCCCTCCCTCTGAGCACCCTGAAAAGCCCCGTGTGACATCCCTGGCTGGAGCTGAAGCTGCAGAGAGGAGCATCGTGCTCTGCGAGGAGCCCCTTTCCAACTCCACGCTCAACAAGTACATGGAAGCCAAGCTGGCAGAGCTCTACAAGCAGTTCTTTGAAGAAAGCCTGGCCAGGTGTGGCTCTGTAACCAACCTCCTGACGTGCAGCTGGCTGAGGAACTCTCTGGACCAGATAAGCTTGCAGATCTCCCAGGAGCAGAACATAGAAACCTGCAGGGCCAGAGGAGCCCTCCTGCACTCGTTGGCTTTGTTGAGTTTTCACAACGCTCCCAACAGAAACAGCTCCGAGTTCAGCACCCCAAACCTGCAAATCTCCAAGCCTACAGGGGTGAAACGGAGCTGCAGGGTGCAGTTCACATCCTGACTGGGCTCAGGTGTGAATATTTCATCCCCAGGATCAGCTTGGGAAGTGCAAGCATTTACACACTACACATTTTCAAATCAGTGTCTTAAGGCTTAAATCATAGGGGAAGTAAAGGTCACTGGTTTCTGTTTTCTAATACAGAATTTGAAATAAATTTCTCTCTAAAATACTAGTTAATCGTGTTTTTATTGTGCCTATAGAATCATGGATTTGTTAAGGTTAAAAACAACCACTAAGATCAAGTCCAACCATCCACCCAGCACCACCACTGTGTCCACTGTGAAACCATGTGCTCAGGTGCCACAGCCACACCTGAAAGTGTTTAATTTTTGGCAAAATCAGCAAGCAAAGATTGCTGCAACATTCCTGAAAAAGCAGTGCAAGGTTCCTGCATCTTCATTTGCAGGTTTTGATGTGGAAATCCTGTTACTTTTGCACTCACTTTCTTCCCTTTCTCAGTAAATATTTCAGCTGGAAACACTCCTGGTGTCACCACTGTAAAATGATAAATGAATTGCACTGTCGCCTGCTCTGCAGAAGGTTTTTCTAGTAAAGTTTTTTTGTTGGTTGGGTTGTTTTTTACTTGTGGTTTTGTTTGTTTGTTGTTTTAATCCAGCATCTTTATTTGTTGTGCATTTCCTAAAGTCATCTCTGAATGAGGCTTGAAAGAACATGGAGAAGATCAGAATTCACAAGGGATTCACCTTAAAGCTCCTGATTCAAGTAATTTAACTTGTTAATTAGTTGTATTTACTGTAATAGAAACTGTGTGATGGGGCTTAGAGTTAAAACTGAGCCTGTTTTGGGCTCTACAGGGAAGGGAATTTCTCAAGTCCAATTCCTGCTCTTTGTCTCATCTTGAACACCCAGCTTCCCATTTTCCATGCTATTTTTGCAGGCAACCTTCAACCTGAGGCAGACTTTGCCATGGTATCATTGTGGAAGGATGGGGATTTTCAGGTGGAGAAGGAAAAGAGGGATTGAGAAGAAGCTGCTCCGGAGGGAAAAGTGATCTGTGTGGCCAAAGTAAGAATTTCTCTCTCATGATTAAGATGACAGCAAAGACAATTCCTGCCAGGAAAATAATGTCATAAAATCAAACTTACACACAGCCAAGTCCTAACTGCCTTGTCTGATCAAAAATTCTCATTGTCCTTGGTGCAAGGAATAGAAGTAATACTAAATCTAGTCCTTGTTTTCCAAGAGGATAACAAGGAAAAGGATGATTTCTTTCACTATGTGCTGCCCTAATTCCACGTGTGTCTCCTGAATCCCCTCTCAGTGTTCCAAGTCAGGAGTCCTTTGGAAGAGGCCACTTCACTTAAATCTCCCCAGCTGAATTCTGTAGTTAGGGTGTTGTTCCCCAGCTCCAGGCTGTGGGAATCAAGCCCCTCTACAAAGTGACTTCCTGTGCTTGGAGGATAATTGAGATTTTTACACTCCAGACCAACGTTAACGTTTTTTCTGAGATGTATTGAGTAGTCAAATGGTGATATCTAGTGGTGGTTTCCTTTAGTAACTTTCAGGTCAGGATTTCCAGAGTTTTACAATCATTTTGCAACTAAATCTCAAAATCCCCCCTTTTTTTTTTTGGAGGGAGGATTGATTCCCACAAAAAGGATGCCCAGGTTTGTAGAATAACAATTTCTATCAGTTGATATTCTTCTCTTCTGCCAGAGGGCAGGGTTAGATGAGCTATTGGGAAGGAATTCCTGGCTGTGAGGGTGGGAGGGCCCTGACACAGGTTGCCTAGAGCTGTGGCTGCCCCATCCCTGGGAGGGTTTCTCTGCCTCTCACCCCCGTGTTGGGGCACCAAGGCTTTGCTTTCCTGGGCTCTGACTATTTAGGGATCTTTGTTCCTCCTCAAAAAACTTCTGGTTTTGTGCAATAGTACAATTTCTTAATGTGCTGTGTTTTGTTCCCATTCCCCATCCATGACCCCACACTTCTGCTTTCCAGTGCCACCTTTTTGGGCACATGGGCCATTTGTTCACTTGCTCTGTCTGTTGCTCAACTGGATAAAGCTGATGTTTCAATAATTAGTTGCTAATCTGAGAGGCAACAAAAGTTAAGAAAGAAGAGAGAGAGTGAGAAAAACCAGACTCTGACTGTTTGTTTTTTGTGTACATACACTGTGTTAGTGCTTTGTTTCCAGTGGATGAGATCTGTGAATGCCATGAAACAGGGAACAGGACTGCAGGCTAATTCCATTAAAATCTTGGCTTGAAGTTCCAAATTAATGAATTTTGTTCCTCTTTCCTGTTAGTTGAATTATTAAAAAAAAAACCAAAAAAAAAAAAAAAAAAAAAAAAAAAAAAAAAAAAACCAAACCAAAAAACCACCTTTCCTGGAGTAGAAAGTGAAAACATGCATGTTGCATATGCAAGAGTGGTGCAAATTAGACTGTAAGATATTGTGTGTGGATGTTTGTGCTGCTGGGCCCATTTGCTCAGTGTCATTTTGTTGGAATTCTCTTTGCACCCAGATTTTGGAGTGAAGTCACTTCACTGCAGCACAAAGTTACTCCTCAGTGTCTTCGTGGCCTGCAACGTGCTAAGAAAAGCCCCTGGTGTGGCTTTGGGCTTTAGGGGGTTTTCTGTTCCTGCTGCCCAGAATAGCTGTGGGTAGAATCCTGCCCAGAAAGGGAAGTGGGATGAGGGGCTTGGAGGTTTGTAGGGCAAGCTGGAGAAAAGGTTTACTTCTGAAAAAGAATTTAAAAAAAAGGTAACTCTGAAACATCATCTGGGTGATGTCTAAACGAACTAATAGAGTTCAGCAAAGCCCACTGAAGGGTTTCCCAGGGAAAGCCAAGGGCTTCCACTGGGGTAATCCAGTGTTGCCTGTAGGCAGGAGGTGAGTGTTCCCTGGGGGAAAAAGATGCAGGAATGTGACATTTTTATTGCAGGAGCCTGAATTTTGGTCACTGATCCCATGTCACACAGGACTCTTCTTCTCCCAGCCCTCCTCTTTCCACCAGGAGCAAGGTGCCTGTCAGTGCAATTGTGGGATGAGAATCCAGCCTGGAAACCCTAAAATGTGGGAAAGAGCATTACACTAGGGGAAAAATGCAAGGCTGTCCATAAACACTGGATCAAATGGTGCTCACATGAAAAAATGGTTCAATAATGTCAATAACCACTGCCAAGAGGAACAACATTTGTATTTTGTTATCACAGAACTTTGGGGAAACATTTTGTCTTTGGCTTTTGGTTTACTCAGAGCCAGCATATAATGAACATGGGCAAACATCAGGACTTAGGGGAATTAACAAGTTTGTTTATGTAGAAGTTCAGGGTAAAATGATGCAAAAGGGAACAAAATGAGGAGTTTCCAAGCCCTCAGAGCAGAGCCAGGTTGCTCCAAACCCTGTTCAACCTGGCCATGAGCACTTCCAGGGATGGAGAGTTCACAACCTCTCGGGGCAATTAGTTCAGTGGTTGGACTTGATGATTTTGGAGGTATTTTCTAACCTCAATCATTCTGATTTTAGAAATTAGCTTTATTTGAGAAATGGAGCCTATTTCTGTGTTCTCCCCTCTGCTGACCTTCCACCACTGTGTTGTGGGGTTTTTTGGGTTCCATTATCAAGCAAACATTGATTCTACACACAAAACCGTTTCCCAGAGCCCTGGTGGGCTCCCTGCTGCAGCTGTTCTGCCTTCCAAGATGCAAATATTTCACTTTTGGCTTTGGGGAAATGTAGGTGAATATTAACTTTCTGGCTTTTCCCCCCCCCAAGAATAGCAAAAAATCCAAACCATTTGGGGGTGGAGGGGAATGGGAGGTTGGCAAAACTCCTTTTCCCTGCCTCCAAGTGGAACAAGTCCTCAAACTCTTACCTCCAGCTCCAAATCTTTCCGCAGAAAGAGGAAATGGGATGGCTTGGGCTGCGAGCCCAGGCTCGGAGCTTCCGCTGCTCTTTGCTCTGGCTGAGTAATTACTTAATTACTTCTTAATTGCTGTTAAGAGCACTGTGTTCTCCCTCCTTCAGAGTGATGAGTGATCCTGTGTGAGGTATTGGGAAGGGATTCCTGGCTGTGAGAGAGGTGAGGCCCTGGCACAGGTTGGGCAGAGAAGCTGTGGCTGCCCCATCCCTGGGAGTGTCCAAACCAGGTTGGACAGGGTTAGAGCAACCCGGGATAGTGGAAGGTGCCCCTGTCCCTGCCAGGGGTGGCACTGGGTGAGTTTAAGGTCCCTTCTCACCCAAACCATCCTGTGAAATTCCAATGAGCTCTGATAGAGGAAAGCTGCTCCTGGAGGGTATCTCTGCATCTCTCCTGCCTTCCCACGTTTATCCTCTTGCTCTACAAATGGGACCAGGACCAGGGAGCTCTGGTGGTGCTGAGGCCCAGGAGCTGTGTCTGGGTGACACTGGGCTGTGACTCCCAGCATGGAATTGGGTCACCAGCCTGTCCCTGGCCGCTGGATTTTGGTGTCATTCGGGTGGCTGAGGGGAACAAATAGGCCATCGATCCGTCTGGACACAGCCCCGGGCCCGCTTTAATTACGTGTGTGCTTTGCACTACATTTATCCCTGGTGAAGCATCACCGACCCAAATGAAACTTCACCAGTGTGGGTTTCTTCTCTGTGTTACTAAAATCCGTTAAACACTTGCAAAAAACTTTATTTTTCCATCTCTCCAGCTATTCTGAGCAGCTCAGGTTTTGATGCCATTTTCAAGTGGTGAAGGGAGATGAAGAGAAATTTTCCTGTGAATCCTCCTTATGGGAAGAAAGTTGAAGCAATTGCTGAACCTGCTTTGTCCCACACAGGTGCCTCCCACCTCACAGGTGACCTCCACCCCTGCAGCTCTGTATTTAGCACAATAAACTGGGGGATTTGCATGACTTACCAAATGAAAACTGATTATGAGGAATGTTGCTGCCATGTGTTCTCTGCGTGGGCACTGGAGAAATCCAAGGAAGCCCACGGGAAGATGGAGCTGGTTTTGGATGGGACTTTTTTATGGGACCTGTTCTGTCAAGTCTGTCTGCTGAGAGGGAAGATTATTCTTCCCCCTCCAGGAAGGGTTTTTGAGAGGCTGGGAGCCACATTATGCCCAGAGTCAGGACCAAAATGCCCCTCATGCAGCTGGTCCGAGGGTGCACCAGGCTTTCCTTGGAGGAAGCATCCCCAGGAGGAGCCTCCATTTGGGCATGTGGTTCCAAAGGGTGCCAGTCTCCAGCGGGATCTCCCGCTGGACCAGGGAGGGGGGTCAGTGTGAGGTGGAGCGTTTGCCCCTCCCTTTGCAGCCTCCACACGTCGCGTGTCTCCAGCAGCATTCCCGACACTCTCCCGCCGGGAGCAGCCCGGGATGGAGGGGCAGGGCCCAGGGGCTGTCCTGGCGGGGTCCTTGCTGTGCTGCCTCCTCCAAGCCCCCCGTGTGGGAGCCCTGCAGGACCCGCTGCCCGAGGATGTGGCTCTGGAGAACACCAGCTGGGCGGGCAACGAGTCCTCGGAGCACACCTTCTTCTCCCTGGACTACCAGCACGTCCAGGTGCCCTTCGAGATCACCCTCTGGATCATGCTGGCCTCGCTGGCCAAGATAGGTGAGGAATGGGTGGGGGAGCAGGGATGGGAAAGGGTGGCCTTGGCTCCAGGTCCGCTCCAGCCTTGGAGCCTGAGGTGACAAGCCAAGCCCGTTAATCGAAGTGATTAATATTGTGTTTCATATGTATAATTAGATCTATAATATATATATAAGTTTTCATATATGATTATATCTATCATGTATATAATGCCTATATATATTGTAGAATTCTATCTATAATATATAACATAACAGATTATATAATATTTCACAGGAACTATATATAATATATATCCATATATATTATGCATAATGTTGTATGTGCAATATTATACTTACATTGAATTATAATTAAGTATGGAGTTACAACTATAAAATAATATGTGAATATAACACGCTAAGTATAATATATGATATAGAAATAATATTACTGTTATATAAAATATTACTATAATATATAATATGTCTGATATTATATAATGTATAGTACTATGTATTTATATATTACATATTTTAAAATATTCCTATATATTTTATTACACACATATATATATATTATCCATGCACCCATATATTATGTTATATATTTATATATATAGTGTTACAATTAATATTATGCCCATCCTATGTGGCAGACATACCGAATGTTGCATTTAAGGTGCGAGATGGAGGTTTTCCCAGTGGGAATTCACCCCATGAGAGCAGCTTCCCAGGGGGAATCCCACTGGAGCCCGTGGTGAGCTCCATGTTCTGTAATGGGATCCCAATTCTATTGACATACATGAGGACAAAATAAGGATCATAAATTTTTTAAAATTATTATTCCTATTCCAATTGGTTTATTTCAGTTATTTTTTACCTCACCTTCAGTACTTGTGGTTGTCAGCATTTATTTCTACCACTGGCCATTACCCAAGGCTGAATTCATTGGGCTTTTTTTTAGCTTTAAATGCTAACAAATAATATTAAAAGCAGACCCCATTTGTAAATCATGAAAAGGCTTTTTGTGATTTTTTAAAAAAAAAAATGTATAGAATTTTATTGTGTTTAAAATTAGCAGTTGCTATTTATGTTAGCGCTCAAGACATTCTGCTGACTACACCATATCCTGAATAATTCCAAATATTTTTTTATTCATGCAGATTATTTTTCTGTTTGTTTATTACCTAAATATATCTCTCTGACCTTTTGCTCTGATGAAATGAGGTCTAAACCAACAGAAATTTGAGACAGTTGGGTGTTTTCAGTAATTTTCAGATTTTCTAGCTGATTTCTGAGCGACTTCACCTTCACAGGGTGATTTATTTCTGCTGCTCCAGGCTGTAATTTGCTGATGGTGGGAGAACAGGGTATTTTCTCGCCCGGCAAGGACTTGGCTGGTGAGATGACCCGCTTTGCTCTCCCCATGCCCTCCCAGGGTTCCATCTCTACAACAGGCTGCCTTCCGTGGTCCCCGAGAGCTGCCTGCTGATATTCGTGGGGCTCATCATGGGGGGGATCATCTACGGCCTGAATGACAGGTCCCCCCCGGTGATGGACAGCGACATCTTCTTCCTGTACCTGCTGCCCCCCATCGTGCTGGACGCCGGCTACTTCATGCCCAGCCGCCCCTTCTTCGAGAACATCGGCACCATCCTGCTCTACGCCGTGGTGGGCACCGTGTGGAACGTGTTTGGCATCGGCTTCTCCCTCTACGGGATCTGCCAGGTGAGGGCCTTCCACCTGCAGGACGTGTCGCTGCTCCACAACCTGCTCTTCGGGAGCCTCATCGCCGCCGTGGACCCCGTGGCCGTGCTGGCCGTGTTCGAGGAGATCCACGTCAACGAGAAGCTGCACATCCTCGTCTTCGGGGAGTCGCTGCTCAACGACGCCGTCACCGTGGTGAGTGCCCGCCCGGCTGGGGGGCTAAGGGGGGGACGGGGTGTCTCAGCCTGGACAAAAGGAGGCTCAGGGGGCACCTTCTGGCTCTGCCACTCCCTCACAGCAAGGGGGAGCCGGGGGGGTTCGGGCTCTGCTCGAGGGAGGACAAGAAGAAATGGCCTCAAGCATCACTGGGCGGGGGCTTAGATTCAATGTTATGGAGAATTTCTTCATGGAAAGGCTTTTCAAGCATTGGAACAGGCTTTGCAGCGAAGTAGTGGAGTCACCATCCCTGGAAGTGTTCAAAAAACATGTGGATGTGGCATTTGGGGACATGGGTTATGGTGAACACGGTGGTGGGGCTGGCTGATGGTTGGACTTGATGATCCTGGAGGTCTTTTCCTATCCTAAGGATTCTGTGATTTCCTGAGGGAAGAGGCATCAACAGCCTCCTCTAGCAGAGGGCTTCAGGTCCAGTTCTCTGTCCTGAGGTCCTGAGCAGCCTTCAGGGGAGCAGCTCTTTGTATGTCCAGGGACAGAAATGCCCAGGGGTGCCACCACAGCAGTCCCCTGGTAGGACCCAGACCTCAGGAATATTGGTGACCCTGCACTGTCAGAAATCCCAGCAGTGATTTGTCCATGTCTGGTGAGTATCTTACGTCTGTTTCTCTCTTTCCTTTCCCCCTCAAGGTGCTCTACAAGCTCTTTCGGTCTTTCTGTGAGATGCCAACCATCAAAAGCGTGGATGTTTTTGCTGGAGTTGGGAAGTTCTTCGTGGTTGGGCTGGGAGGAGTGTTGGTGGGGCTGAGCTTTGGGTTCACGGCCGCCTTTACCACGCGCTTCACCAAGGACATCCGCGTCATCGAGCCGCTCTTCGTCTTCCTCTACAGCTACCTGTCCTACCTCACCGCTGAGATGTTCCACCTCTCGGGCATCGTGGCGTGAGTTCTGCCCAGCGACCTCTGTCCTGTCTGGCAGTGTCCCTGTCCTGCCTGAAAAGTGTCAGACAGAGTGTTCAGCTTTGCTGAGCTGGAGGTCTGTGTGTGTGACAGGGGTCAGAGCCCTCCCCAAGTGTAACTCCATTGCCCAGATAGCACATCAAATTGCAAGGCACAGGCAGTCCTGCTGGTGGCTTTGTGTAGGTTATTGAGGAATGTTTGTTTGAGCTCCATGGTTTCTGTTTGGAAAGCCTGGGTGTTCAAGCAGCGAGATGTGAGTAGGTTTGGCAGAGCCAGAAGAGGCTTTCTTGGCCTATTTTATTATTTTCCGTGTGGCCCAGTCAAAACCAACATGGGAAGAGTGCCAAGGAGGATTCAGGCAGCTCCTTGGGAAGCTTTGGTCTGGGTTTGCAGCATGTCTGTTCTCACACCCGCTCCCCATCCTGCCACAGGCCCACTCTGGTGGGTGCAGAGCCCCTGTGGGGACAGAGGGACGGGCTGGGAGCTGTGCATTCCCTGTGGAGCTGAAGCCTGAAATATTCCTGCTCTTTGGGAGCAGAGAGCTCTGATGGAAACTTCTGCCTTGGTGCCAGAGCTCAGACAGAGCCCGTGGGTCTGTCTGGCCTCCTGAGCAGGGGTGACATCCAGCACCTCCCTGTCCCCAGGACTGCTGGAAATCAGACCAATTTCAGCCAAAGGTGTCAGAGATCGTTCAATTCATTTACTTGTCTTTTTACTGGGTAGGTCTTTCAATAAAATGAAGGATTTGGGGCCCAATCCTTCAGTCTGAAGGAACTTTGTGCTTAGCTCATCAGGCATTCACTGGCAGAGCAGGTGCTGAGTCAAAAAATGAGATGTAAGGACCCCAATGTTCACAGAAATCTCCCCTTGGAAAGCAGAGAGAGATGAAAGCCAGGGTGACCCAGCCCTCCTGCCTTCTGTGGGCTGAAACCTGTTGGGTTTGGTTCTCCTGCCAAACCTGAGCCAGCTGAGTGTCACAGCCCCCAAAGACTCCCCCAAAGACTCCGAGCCTGCATCGGTCACTCGGTGTAAACAGCTGAGAACAGCAAAGGGAAAAGGAAACTATAAATGGAGTGGGTTCTGGGCTCGGCACAGGAGGAGCTGGGAGATCTATTTTCAAACAACTGATGCTGCTTTGGATATAAACCATCCCTGTGTCTTGCAGGTTTTGTTTCCTGGGCTGCTTAATAGGAGCAATATTTGAGTGTTCCTGCAAACAATTCCAGCTGTGGGAATAGGTAGGAAAAGCCTATTTATAGGAGTGCAAGACAGAACAGTGAAATAAATATGCAGCATAATCATCGTGGAGCAGAAAACATTCAATCCTAATGGTGTCTCCTTCCATCAATCACAAGCTGCTGTTTCCATTATGGAACCCATTTGCTGTTCCTTTGAATAATGCATTTTTTCAGCAGCCAAACAATGGCCCAGGCAGCTGATTCCTGCCCTGTGCCCTCCTAATTGCCAAACTAGAAATGCCTCTCCTTACGTATCTGGAGTTCAAACCATTCATTCCATCGTGGCCAGGGAATACTGGATTATAAAAACCAGTTCTTGGCACTTTGTTCCTTTGGAAAATAATTTGATTGCCAAAAAAATCAATTCTACGTAGCCCCCCAAAATATGAAAACTGTGGATGCAGCCCAGTCTGGGAAACAGTTCTGCCAATGGGTTTTAGTTTGATTTCTTTCCTTTTTTTACTCTTTTTTTCATTGCCCTCATGGCAATGTCCATCCTTAAAGCTGTGACAGGTCAAGTTGATTCCTCTCCATGTCCCTGCTGTGACCCCATATCCATTCTCCAGGAAGCATTCCCAAACCCCAGCTCTGGAAGTCACTTGCCCATAAATACTTGGTGGATTTCTTAGTTTCTGGCTGGAACTGTTTTACCCACTATTTATTGAGGCAGATACAGGAACTGAAGAATCTATTATTTTTTAAGCCTGTGGTTCAGTCCCTTTTGCTCTTTCTGGCAAAAAGGGTCAGTCTAAACAGGATAAATTGAAACAGATCAGTTTTGGAATATTTTTAAGTGTTTGTACATTTTCTTAGGAGGTGAAAGATTTGAATTCAAACAATATTTGCTGAAAAAGGGGTTTGAATCCTGCTGGATAACATAGGATCTCTTTCCCCAGCAAAAGCATCACAGCTTTCCTGATTCTGACCCTTCCTATCCTCTGCTTTTACTAAAATTCCTCCTCTTAAAACCCAGTTTTAAATTCCGGCAAAGCCAAATGTTTCTGCCCTCAAAATAACACAAAGAACTGATGAAATTCCGGGTTGGCATGTGATGTTTTCAGTGCAGAGCCACTGCCTGGCTGTTCCCTGGCTGTTCCCTTAGCTGAGAGGGTATTTCTGTGGGAGCCACCCCCCCTCTCACCACGTCTTTGCCTCTCTGGGGGTCGTTTCCCTGTGCTGGTCACAGCAGGTTCAAAGCCAGGGACACTCAGCAAGTGGAGGATCTGCCTGGGATCCCACATAATCATCATGATGTCCCTGGCAAAGCCATTTTTGATGCCATAAAACTGTGGTTGCCTCACAAAGTAGCCACGGAAATCAGATCCTGGAAATTTAGAGCCATTTTATTACTGCTGCTACAATATTTAGAACAAATTATTCCAGCCCAGATTAAAACATAGGAAATGGAGCTTCGACGCTTTGAGCACTCGATTGTTTTGACCTTCCAGGATTGCTGGCCTGAAAACGTATCGATTTGGAAAGCTGATGAATTAGACTGACCACGTGTTCCCTGGAACTTGAAGAACCAATTATCCATGAAAAATTGTGAGGCCATTGCAAGGTCAGAGTTTGGCAAAGTTAAAGCACTGAGAGCAGCGTGTTGGGATGGGGAGAGCCGGGTGTTGTGTTGTGTGCTCTCATCAAATGCAGCAGAGGATGGATTGTTTACCTGTTACAAACCACACTCAGACAGTTTGGGCAACCTGTAAAGTACTTTATTGTCCTGGTGGTCCTCCTGACACTCTTGGCCTGATGCAGGAAGTGAATCACTCCCCAGTGAGGTGTCTGCAAACATCCCAGACTTGATGAAACCTGTGGGTCAGTTTTTAGTGCTTGTGTAGAAGAACGTGTTGTTTTGTTTTAATTTTCTCAGCATCATTGCCTGTGCCATGGGCATGAAGCGTTATGTGGAGGCCAACATCTCCCTGAAGTCCCACACCACGGTGAAATACTTCATGAAGATGTGGAGCAGTGTCAGTGACACCCTCATCTTCATCTTCCTGGGAGTTTCCACCATTGGAGAAAACCACGAGTGGAACTGGCCCTACATCTGCTTTACCCTCATCTTCTGTCTCGTTTGGAGGGCTCTGGGTAAGGGGAAATGATACACTTGATTTTCTTCTGTATGTTGTTGTGTCTGGGAGTTAAAAATGTGATTCCATTAAAGAAGAGAACGCTCCTGCCCCTCCACCATCCTCTCCTGTTTGTGATTGTCCCACCTGGGAGTGCAAGGCCTGCTCTGGGACATCCCAGGCAGTGCTTCTGTCCTTCCCCTCTTAATTCCAGGTCTTGCATTTTACTGGGATTTCCTGCTCTCTGCACTCACTGGTGGGAAACAGAAGTTCTCAGGATGTGTTATCAATACCCTCTTTGATCTCTCCTCCATTTCAGCGTGTCCCTTGGGATCCTCACAACAGGAGGGAGATTGTAGGTGCATCCTTGGCATCAGAGATCATGTTCTGAATGGCAGAGATTTCAGGGATTTGCTTCATGACAAGCCCATGTACAGCAGCATCCTTCCATGGAAACTGGAGGGGCCTTCCAGCAGCTGTCCCTGGAGATGCTGGGATCTATGGAGCTACCCAGCTCACTGCTGGAGAGGGGGGAATTGGGACCTCAGATGTGAGGATGCTTCTGCTCCTGCTTAAAAACTTCAGGTCAGGGCTGAGAATGGGCAGAACTGGGGCAGTGCTGAGGTTGGCAGGGACCTCTGGAGATCACCTGGTCAAGGCCCCTCCTGTGGCAGGACTGTGTCCAGATGGCTTTTGGTTATCTCCATGGAGGCTCCACACACTCCCTGGGAAACCTGTTGGAGGGTTTCATCAACCTCAGAGCAATAAAGCCACCAGATAACAAGAAGGAGAGCAAGGCATGAAAGGAGTCTCCTGATAACTCTCTCCAGAGTTTTTTGAGCCACAATTACAATGAAAACACAAATCCTGGCCCCAGAATTCCCTGGGATCCCATTTTCATGCATTGGATACCACCAGAGAAACAGATGCTCTGTGTTTCTGTCAGTCCCAGTTGTGTTTGGAGCTGATTTTCAGAGAGGCTGGGCCCTCAGTGTGCTGTCACCTCAGGAGTGCAGAGTGCCTGTCTCCTCAGTTAGGGACAATTTCATTTATTAACTGTATTTGTGAATAAACCAGCACCCTTTTTTGGCAGAGAATCCGAGAGCTAAAAGGCATTCAACAGGATTTATGTTTACAAAGCACTGAGTCAAACAGGGAACTCCAATTTGATAGACACTTCAGGAAATTGTATAAATAGGATAGGCCATGATTAGCAGGGCAGGGCAGAACAGGGTTTATTAGTTGTTAATCCATGCCAAGGTTTGTTGCAATAACTGTGCACCATACTTGGAAATATGCTCATTAGTCTCTTATTTGGACCTCCAAGTGTTTTATTACCACTGAATGGTTTTCTCTTAAATTATTTGCTCAGATAAAAGGAGTTCTGAGTTTGACTTCTTTAGCTAAAAAATTCCTCATTGAAGAACATAAGGAGCACAGGAATGCTGCAAAAGCCCCCCAAAAATCCAAGCACAGCCCTGCTGAGTGCAGCTCAGACCATGCAGAACACTCAGGGAAGGGCTCAGGCTGCACCCAGGAGGGAAAACCCTCTTCCTGGTCAGAATCCCACTGGAATTAAATAAGAACACCCAGCCCAGGGCTGGGCATTGTCTCAATGGGCCTGAGGAGGGTGTCCCTGTCCTGCAGCACCTTCCTGGGGAGCTGGGGGCTGGAGAACCCAGCTGGGCTGGGAAACTCCTGCCTTGGAGGTGGAGATTAGACCATGACCTGGTCAGAGCAATCCAGCAGCTCTAGATTAATTAATAATTAATTAATGTTTGGATAGTAGGAAAAATGTCTTCACTGAAAGGTGGCCAGACATTGGAACAGGCTGCCCAGGTGAGTGTGGAATTACCATCCCTGGAGGTGTTCAAAATACATGTGGATGTGGCACGTGGGGACATGGGGCAGTGGCAGCCTTGGCAGTGCTGGGGGATGGTTGGGCTTGATCTTTGAGGGCTTCTCCAAGCTTAACAATTGTAGGATTCTGTGATTCTGGGGGTGCTGGAGGCACTGATCCCAAATGGGAGGTGCCAGTGGAATTTTGCATGCAGGAATTTTGGGGGTTGGGGTGGGCAGAGCTGGGATTTGTGTGTAAACTGCACCCAGACCTTCCCAGGACCTTCCTAGTGCCCTTAAATGTTTGAGAAACGATTCTGCTGAAGTCTGGGGAGTTACTCTGGAATGAGAGAGAGGGTCTGGAAAGGCAAACAGCCATTGCATGGCAGCACCATGTTCTCCAAGCACTGGGGAGGTCTCCTCCTGCTCCTTCCAAGGTGTATCTCCAGAAGAAAATCCACTCTGCTCAGAATGATTAATTGTGTGTCATCTCTTGCAGCAAACTGGACTTGAGTTAGTTTAGGGAGTGCTAATAATAATTTATGAGGAAGGATGAAATCAAGACAAAGGCCAGGATATCAGCTCAAGGAAGTTTTGTTTCTCTAAATCATCAGTGCTGCCTGAGCTGGGCAGTAGGTGCAGATGTGACCTGACGAGGCTTTGTTTTATTTATTTAGTTGGTTTTTAAGCTACAAAGAGCCTTGGCACCAAAGAATTTCCCTGTGCTGGACTGGCCACCAGCTCTGTGGGGCTCTGGAGAGGAGGGAGGTGTTGCAAAGTTCAGTGAACTGAGTTATTCCCAAACATCCCCAGCTTTTGTTTTCTTCAGACTGGCCTGAGGAGCACTCAAGTTTCGGTATTTTTAGCTGCACGTGTGGGGGAAGATGTTTGATGTGTACAAGTGCACCATTTGTCTTTCTTTTACAAACATCCCCTAGAAAAGCAACAGTGCTGTGGGTTCAGCTAATTCCTCACCAAAATCGGCGTCAGGCTGTGCCACCAGTCCTCAAAATGACCATTAATCTTTGGCAAATAAGATGTTTATCACGTCCATTGGTATTGAAATCACGGCTTCCTGATTTAAGGCCCGACTTTTTGTACCTTTCTGCATCTGTTTGTGTATTTGCAAATGGCTGTAAATCACAGCGATTGCTGTGTCACTTCCCAGAGCCTTAAATTCATCCCGTATAAATCTTGGAGGGGAAGAAATTACATTAACACAGGTGGAATGTAGCTACTTATCCAAGCTACCGCTTGGAGACTCTTGGAAGGAGGAGGGTGGCTTGTGGCTGAATTGTTGCTGATGATCTGCCTCAAAAGCATTTACAATCCAAGGAATTCAGTCATTTGTTGTCACCAATTAGAATAAATCAATATTTCAGAACTGTGGCCAGTCAATATCTGTAATCCCCTAAACCAGAAATATGTTGGGGATTGGTTTTTATCTGGACAAATCACGTTTCAACCTGTTGGACCAGGCTGGAAGAAACTTCTCCAGTGGCACATTGGGAATACCCCCTGGGCCCCCGGTCTGTCGGTGTTTCCCCATTCCGTGATGTTTGACTGTACAACACAAGATGATGAGTTGTGTCTAATTGTCCTTTTTGGTTGCTGTGCCTCGGTCTTCTCTCCTGCTTCCCAGGGGTCCTCGTGCTGACTTTCTTCGTGAACAGATTCCACGTGAACACCATCACCAGTAAGGACCAGTTCATCATCGCCTACGGGGGGCTCCGCGGGGCCATCTGCTTCTCCTTGGTGTTCCTGCTCCCTGACTTTCACAGGAAGAAGCTCTTCATCGCAGCCACAACCGTCGTCATCCTCTTCACCGTGTTTGTGCAGGTAAACCCACCGTCCCGAACGGGTTCTGCCTCGGGACCCCTCCAGCTGCGCGATGGAGAGGGTTCCTGGCCCTCAGCTCGGGGGTGTAAGGAGTTCTGCTTCTCCCGGGATGAGTTTGTAGGGAATTCTGGTGCTCCGGGGCTCGGGAGGAGCAGCAGCAGCCTCGGCATTGCTGTGACATCTAGTGGTAAAACCATTGCTGCAGCCTTTGCGGGATGAAGGTCTCGGATGTGCCTTCCTGCTCGTCTCTGCCCAGCGGAGCCTCTGAAGGGCTTCTCTCAAACACGCCTTTTAGTTCACCTGGCAAAGGAGCAAAACCACTTTCCACCACATTTTAAAGGGGCAAAAACTGGGGTCCTCTGGCCCCAAAGCAAGCATGGCTGATGTCTACCTGCTGTTTGTCCCAAAAAGTTAAGGGTGGGTCTCCATAGGGCTGAAGCCAGTTGGATGTGGGGGTCTGGGAAAGTTGTGCAGAAAAGCTCCCTGGGAGCTCCTGGTCAGGGATATGAGGTCCATGTGGAGCTGCTGCCCCAAGACTGCCCCACTCCTGTGAGGGGATGGAGGAGCAGAGGAGCTGCTGGGGCTTTGGGAGGTGGTGGCTCGTGGTGACAACTGCTGAGTGGCCCCGTGGCTGAGCATCACCCCAAGAGCCAATTCCTTCTGCTGGGCCTCGCTGAACCCCTCAGTGGGTGTGGGGGGCACTTGGGCAATGTGGAGGGTTGGGGCTGACTCTGCTTCCCCCATCCCCTTAGTCCTCATCCTGAGCTGAAAGAGGGGGTGAGGAGTGGGACATGCTGATGGCTTTGGAGCTGGGACTGGGCACAGCCTCAGCCTGAGAGGAGAGAGCAGGGGCCAGGGCTGGGGGAGCAGGCTTAGGTGGAGGTTGATGAGTTTTGAGATGCAAATGTGGGTCAGGAATTGAAAAGCTGTGGTCACCAGGCACGTCCGCTCACGCAGAGATGCTCTTGAGCCCCAGACAAAGGTTGTTCTAAGGCAGCAGCTCTTTTCTGCTGAGGCTTTGGGAAATCCTTCCCAGCACTGGGAAAAGGGCTTTTGTGTAACCTCAGAGCTCAACTGGTGATGTCATCTCCTTGCAAAAGGGTGAGAGTTAAACAGGGTCCCCCGTGGGGACATGTGGACACGGCGACCCCTTGACCTTCAGCCATTCAGTGGGAATGTGGTGTCTGTGAGGACAGGCTTTGCCAGGCTCCAGGTACCTGCAGAGCCAAGGGGAGCTGAGGCCACCATGAGAGCAGGGGAGTTAAAACCAGGAGACTTCTAAAAAAAGCTGGAGCAGAAAGATCCTGCTGTGGCTCAGCACGGGAAAGGTGGGCACATGAAGCAGAAACAGGAGTTGAGGTGAACCTTCAGAAACCTGGGTTTGCAGGTGACATCCCTGGCACTGCTGCCAGACACAGCACTGAGCAGGGAATGTCTTTAACATCCCAGTGTTTGTCATGGTGCATGTCACGTGGGTGGGAAGGGCAGGAGAAACAACTTCTGTGCAGAGTGGACATTTTTGTTGCTGTGCAATAAGTTTTCTTTATATTCACAGTGATCTAAACACAGGTTTGGTGGTGTCTGTGTTAAATTAGGACAGCCACTAAGAGAGAGATGGTTTGGGCCCTTCTGGTCTGTGGTTCCCTTGACATCCTGACCATGCTGTGTGGGAAACCTTGTGCTGCAGAGGGATGACCTTCCTGTAAACAGCTGGGCTTGTCCCTCCGTGGGTCTCTCAGTGCATTGCACCACCCAGGAAACTCCTCTCTTGGCCTCTCTAACCCAGTTGCACAAGGCTCTTCCCACAGCAAGCCTGGTTAATAATTCTGAGAAGGTTGACTGAGCAATTGTCAAGTCCTCAGCTCTTCCAATGCTGGACATGATCCATGTGGACCAGGAAGTCCTCCAAAGAGTTGTGGGCTTGGCTGGAATGTCACAGAAAGCCCTCATTGTTCTGTCTCTTGGTGTGGTTTCAAATTAAATGCCACGTTCTCCATCTGAAGTTCACTCTCCCAACTTTGTGACCTGTGACCTCTGACAGTGAAATTCTTAGCAAGCATAAGAATTGTGAGGGGATGGTTGGCTTGGTTTGCTGCCCACACTGACCCTTTACATGGCTGGAGGTGGAAAATGCTGTGTGGGCCATGACAGAGCTTTGGGTGGTGCACTTGGTGGGTGGAGGAGCATCACAGGGGACCTCCAGATGTGCTCTGAAATGACATGTGGCCTGCAGTGACCCATGGGATTCCTGCAATTGTCCCAAAGGCTGCTTTAAAATACAAACAACTGCAGCTGATTACCCAGGAAGGCAAGAGGCCAAGCTGCACACTCTACTTACTTTTTGTAATATCTGTTATTTCTGAGTTTGTGAGTTCTGTCTTATTGACTCCGAATAGTGATGTGATTTTATTGCTATTACCTATTAAAATGACACATTAATTGTTTCTGCAATTAAAAATGTGTTCAACTCTCCTCCATGCCAGCGTTTGTGACATTCAGAAGTCATAAACATCAACTACTCCATCATTTTTGCTGTAAACATGTCCTGGAAAAGTCATTTCATACCGAAGCCAGACCAAGAAACACACCACGGCAGCATTTTAGTTCTCTCACGGTGCTTAAAGGATATTATAACTTTTCCCTTGACCCTTCCCACCAGGTGGATGCTCTGATCAGTAAACTCAGCCACTGGTGGCCACCAGAGATCACTGGAGGAATGGTCTGTGACACTCCAAGCTGCAGAAGTGAGCAGACAATTGCTGGCAGAGGCTCCGTGTGAGAAATCTGAGGGATTATCGTAGTTTCACACGTTTGAACGTTGATCCTTCCAAGGCCCTTTCCACCTGGGAGGCCACAAGCAGCAGCAAACCACAGGCTTGGCTTTGACCTTGTTGGTTGGCTCTCTGTGGGCTCTGGGCTGCGGGGTGAGGCGAGGGGAGCGTGCCCTCTGTGCCTGCCATCCCGCAGCCCCCCCGTGAGCTCCCGCTGACAGGCTGCTCCCACAGCCACAGTGTTTGGGCTGCACTTGGGACAGCAGTTTCTGGTCTTGCTGGAGCTTTGCAGGCCACACCTTGCCAAGAAAGCAGAGCACATGAGAGGTGCTGGCTCAAACACCACAACAAGGTCCCTGTGGCTCATCCCCGTGGGTTTTGTCCCAGTGCAGGTGCCACCGGGAATATTTGATGGGAAAAGAGGCTGATTGTTGTGGTTTTTTTGCAGGGAATGACCATCCGTCCTCTCGTTGACCTGCTGGCTGTCAAGAGGAAAAGGGAGAGTGCTCCCACAGTGGGGGAGCAGATCCATATCCGGGTAAGGATCAGCACATGGCCAGAGCATTCTGGTATCTTTGCTGATAGGATGGCCCTTCTCAAATGTGTGTGTCTCCAGGGACCCTACACCTCTCCTATGCGATCCAAATCCCCCTCAGGTCACTCCCTTTCCAGGTTGTAAGTCTAAGTCTGTGCAGCTTCCTAACCATGGGTTGTTTGTGTTGGAAGAGCAGCCACCAGTCAGGCTGATGTTCCATCAGGTAATGCACAGCCATGGCAGAAAACCATGGCCCTCACCCTAAACTTAAAACTTGGCCCTCACCCCAATTTCTCTGCTTGTCTACAAGGAAAGAATGAAAATGAGACTTGGTTGTTTTCCAGGTTGGAACCAGCCATGTGTTCTCCAGCCCCATCACCACCAATGGTTTGGGCATTTTTGCAAAAAAATCAGAAGAGGGAGGATAAGGTTGGGTGGAGAGAACCCCTGAAGTGCCCCATCCCTGGAAGTGTCCCAGGCCAGGTTGGATGGGGCTTGGAGCAACCTGGGCTGGTGGGAGGTGTCCCTGCCCATGGCAGGGGGTTGGAATGAGATGGACTTTAAGGCGCCTTCCAACCCAAACCATTCCTTGATTCTAAATCTATAACTCAAGGGAATTTCTGTCACTTGGTTGTCACCATCCAGACATGGGTATTTCCAGTCAGAGAGGACTCCAGAGAGGCTCAGCTCCAGCACATCAGGGGACTCCACACATCCAGCTGATGCTTTGCATTTGCATCTGCATCCAGTGTGCAATTCCTGTATTTCTGAATCTGGCTGTTCAATCCCAGTCACATTTCTGTGGGTTTGGCTCCTTCAGGAGGATTTTTGGCATTGTCTTCTTTAGAAATAAAGCCATTAGGGCTGAGGACATTTACAAACCCTGTTTGACACCCTCACAATGAGGTTGTTCTGCAGGGCTTTGTCTGAGGTGAACAGAAGAGCTCAAGAGGCTGGGGAGTCTTTTCCTACCATGAACAGAGAAGACTTTCTTCTTTTGTTCCTGTGTGACTAGTAAATCATCTCTGGGGATGTGTTTATTAGGAGATGGGAGCTGAAAATGGCTGTGTCCCAATTAAGTTGAGAAGGTAACAATGCAGAGAGTTGCAAATCAAGGATGTAGAAGTCCAGGAACAGCTTTATTCCTCAAATTTATTTCTCCACCTGGGTGCTTGGACATTCCTGCTCACAGGAGTGATGACCAGTGTGTGTGGAGGTGGGATTTCATAGAATCACAGGATGGTTTAGATGGGAAGGGACCTTAAAGCCCCTCTCATTCCTTTAGACAAGGTTGCTCCAAGCCCTGTCCAACCTGACCTTGGACACTTCCAGGGATGGGGCACTTCAGTGGCTCCCTCCATAGTGTTTTTGAAGGTCCTCAGAACATACAGCTGCCAGTGTGAGGACACCAAACCCCCACCAGGCTGTGGGGCTGAGGGAGCCACTCTGAGATTTTCTGTCTCTGACCCAAGAGAAAATAATTTTAAAAAAAATAGGGCTGGAGGAGACTCCAGGGTCGTTGGTACCCGAGTGGGGAGGGGCAGCAGAGCAGAACCCTCTACCAGTTTGGAGATGCCAGTAGGAGGGGAAACAGTTTGGGAAATTACAGAGATTTAACTTCTAGGTGGAAAAATCAACCTGTCTGGGATTTTTTATTTAATTTTAAACCTTGTATAGGCACGGTATGGCCAAAGGCTTCATTTAGTGGGAAGTGTCTGAGGGAAGGCAGAATTTATCATTCAGAGCAAAGCATCATTTATGTGTTATCTACATTTTTATCCTGGTTTCCTGAGTCAGATTGTCCTCAAAACCCCCAGTCTGAGCATTTCCTGCTCGCCAAGGCCAGGTGGGCAGGACATGTGAGCCTCAGCCTTCCTGCACACGTTACAGAGAGCAGATCCACCTGAAACAACCCCCTTATTGCACTCCAGAACCAACAGATGCCTGTGGGTGGCTGGGTGGGCACTCACCCCAACGCCCCTCTCCTTGTTTCCCAGCCCCATATCCCGAGCTGGAAGCATCCCCTGTTCTGTGTGTGGCTGGTGCTGTTTGCTGGCCGGGCTCCTCCCCGCTGTGCAGCCAAATCCTCTCTTCTCTTTAGTTCCTGGATCATCTGCTGGCTGGCATTGAGGATATATCTGGACACTGGGGACAGTATTACTGGAAAGACAAGTAAGGATTTGCCAAAATACAGCTGTGGACATGTGTAGGAAAAGAGGAGGCTGGTTTCTATTCCCTGAGTTCCAGCTCTGGGCAGCTGAGCCTTGTTCATCCGTGTGGCACGAGGGAGGTGACACAGGGGCAGCTTTTCCTTGTCCGAGGTGACTCCAGGTCCTTGGGGCACTTCCCTGCTCGCAGACACCTCTGGCACATCACCCCAAGGAGTCCCTCTCTCCTCTCCTGCTGGGTTTATCCCTTCTAGTCCAAAGGAAGCTGCTGGAAGTGAAATGGCCGTGCCCCCCATCCCTGCCCGTGCCCCCCTGCCTGTCTGGCCATGTGGGGGCTGAGGTGCCCAGCCCAGGCTTGGCAATTAACTGTAAAACATGAAAAATTAACACGAAACATACGAGCTTGCAGCACTGCTTGTTGTGCACTGAAATTACAGAGGATCTCTACAGATTTCTGTAGCAAAGTGCACGATTTTCATGAAATTCTGGTAGTTTGTACATTTTAAAATTAAAAAAACTACAGTGAAATTAAAAAAAAAAATAGAATTAATGTAAAATATACTAACAGCAATCTACCAGGTTTAATTCCTTGGCTGTGCAGACACACATGCAGCTGGTAGAGCCTTTTTTTTTTTTTTGGAATGCCCATGCTTGGAAGTGCCACTAGAGGGTATGGGAATCACTGCTGCTGAGGAGCATCCTGGCTCCTTTAGAGATACTGATGGTTTTAGAGATCTTTTCCAACCTAAATTATCCTATGATTTGAGCAGAAAGCAAGATGAAATGGCTCAGGAGGGAATCTGGAAGTGTTTAAATCTGGGACTGCTGCATGTGCTTGTAGAACTTACAGTGGAGTTCGGGAGAGATTTGGCACTTTGGGGAGTTTTTATTGTATTTGGGAGGGGTTTAATGTTTTGGCTCATGTACTGAAGTGCAGAAATAATTACAGACAGACCTCTTGGGCCATTGATTTCTGGAAAGAAGGTAATGGGATACAATGGAATATGGTGCAGTCATGGACCACAAACCTGCTGGTCCATTTTGCTGCTGGGGAGTCCTGGAGGAGACTGAGCCCGTGTTGCTTTGTCCTCAAACAGGCTGGAATATTTCAACAGCAAGTACCTGCAGAAGATCCTGCTCCGGGAGTACGACCAGCCCAAGTCCAGCATTGTGCTGCTCTACGAGAAGCTGGAGAGGAAACACGCCATCGAGCTGGCCCAGGCTGGGCAGCTGGGCCATGGCCCAGCCCACCCCTCCCTGCTGTGAGCAAACCCTCCTACCCCCCTAAAACATCAGGGGCAGGGTAAAAACGGTGGGATGGATGAGCATCTACTCACCTCCATGGTGGTACCTGGAGGCTCACCTGGGTTACATGGAAAGGGTGCACTGAGAAAAAGGCTCTTGCCCAATTTTTGATGGTTCTGCACCACCAGGTGTCCTGGAGGACCCAGCAGTGGGACAGCAGGGATGAGCATGTGAGGGTCAGAGTGGGCACTGCGTCCCTCCCTGCTGGTTGTGCTCTGCCACGGCTCTTTTATCCACAGGGACAGCACAACACACATCCCACTCTGCCTGGGCTCCACCTGCAGGGATGAGCTGTTGGTCACGTTGGCTGTGGTGGGACCCCAAAGGGCTGCTGGAGCACTGGGATTTGGGAATGCCTCTTCCAAAATAAGGCAGCCTGGTTTTCTTTGCAGCAACAACGACAGGACTGTCATAACAGACCAAAAATTGGAGGATACTCAGAATCCTGATGTCCTGGATAATATGCAGGAAATCCTGGCGAGGAACCTGTACCGGATCAGGAGAACGGTATAACTTTTCCCTCCATCTGCATTTTAAGTGTCCAACAGCACAAGTTACCTCAGTTATCCGAGCAGCCCGAGCAGATGTTATGAATATTTACATAATTACCCATGATGTCTCTTTGTGAGCAGAGAATAGTTGGCTGTGTGGAGCCAGATCCAGTTTCCAAGTCAGTGGCACATTTCTGTTTGCACATGACAGCTTTTGAAAGGTTCACCCAGTCAGCCTATAATTTCAGGGAGTATTTTCGGCATCAGTACCCAGCAGCAGAAAGGAGAAAGGAGGAGCACATGGAACTTCAGGCACATCCAGCAGCAGCTCCTGGTTACTGACGGGGCAGAGCAGGGATGGGTTATCCTCACACTGCATTTTTCCAAGGAAGAGAACACTGGGTGAGCTGGGAGTGAGAGCTGAGCTGCAGTTCTGCCACAGAACTGGTACAACAAGAGCACAAACCCACTTTCTGTTTACAGAACCGCTCAGGGATAGTATCTGGGCTTTTACACGGCACCAGGGCTGGGCACTGAAATTGCTGTTCACGTGCCTTAAAATCCACCTAAGCCTTTGTTTTATGGATTACACATGAAATGTAGAGTCCTTGGGGATGGGGCTGCTGTGGGCACTCAGCACAGGGGGGGATCAGCCACCCCCTCCTGTCCCTCTGCTGAGCCAAGGGAAGCAACAAAACAAGGCTCTAGACATGGTGAAGGGGGTGAAGATAAAGGCACAGCTCCTGTTTGCTCTCCTGCCCAAATCCAGCCTCACCCCTTGCAGTGACAGAGTTATCCCAACTCCCACGGGTGGGAGATTTAACTCTGGGATTTATGGCTCCTGTTGTTTGAATGGTCTATATAGGAAGGTGGGGCTCACATAAAACATTGGAGGGCTGGGCAGAGGGACAGAAGGTGCCTGGAGCAGAGTCATTGCACGTGTTTCATGTGTCCCTGGGCTCTCAGGGCTGTACCTCACTCTTGTCATTGGGTGATGTCTTGGGTGATCTCACACGAAAAGGCAGAGTTTGGAGCCCCATCTCCCCTCTGTGGCTCCTTCCCTGCATCCCCACCCCTCCTGGACCAGTTTATCCCCATAACTAGTTGGGCTGGTCCCCCATCCGACATGAGCTGTGGTGCCTCGTGCAGGGCCCGGCGTACAACAGGCACACCCTGCCCGGCGAGTCGGAGCCCGCGGAGCACGCCAAGGAGCTCCTGATCCTGCGCCACAAGGGCCTGCTCGTGGAGGTGGGAGGCAGCGACGGCGGCAGCTCCAGGAAGGAGGTGAGAGGGCAGGGAAGGCTGGGACCTGGTTGGTGCTCATGGTATGGCCTTTTAAACACAAACCTTGGTACCTTAAGTTAAAACAAACAAACAAACCAAAAAAACCCCAAAAAACAAAACCAAAAAAACCAAAACAAAAAAAGTGTCTCAATCCCAAATTCCAACGAGTAGGAAATACTGAGGAAAAAGAACCCAACCCAACTGCTGCCAAACCAAGGGGTCGTCCTGAATGCAGCCTCGTGCCCTGCTTTGTGAGCACAGCCTTCCACCCCGGCTAGCAAAGTTAGTTACTGAGCAAATGTTGTCAATTGGGCCTCATTCTGTGGATTCCAAGGTCTATTTTTCCTGTGTTTTCTTTTTAGGGAGATTTCAGCAAAGGCAGGAATTTGTTCCCCCACTGTCAGTGGTCCAGAGGGACTGTAAATATTTGAAACTGTTTGGTGTTTTTTCCCCCCAACTCTTTGAAAAGGACAGAAGCATTTTTGTGAGCTTCCTTATTTATTCTGAAGGTGAGATTTTTGTTTTTTAAAGCAGCTACAGGGCAGAAATTAGAGGGAAGTTTTGCTTATTGATTCCCAAGAACCAAATTTTTTCCAATTTACTGCTGGCACAGTTGGTTCATGTTCTGAACTAGAGGTGAATACAATGTCTGTGCCTGGTGAAGGCTTCTCCTGACTTCTTTGGAAATCAGTAGGAGAAGCTGGGCCAACATTTCCTTGTGGAAAGACAAAAGGGTCCCGGCGTGGGGCCTGAGGAGCAGGCTTGGTGTTTTCGGTTCCTCCCATCCTCTGTAACTCTTGTTCTAGAGGCAAAGCATTTAACCCCTGCCAGATTTTGCTCCCAGGGCAGCAGCACTGGAGAATCATGGAATATTCTGAGTTAGAAGGGGCCCACAGGGATCATCAAAGTCCAGTTCCTGCACAGGACACCCAGCAATCCCCCCCTTTGCCTGAGAGCTCCTTGAGCTTTTCCAGGCTTGGTGTTTGCAGTAATTGCTGAGCCATCCCTAAATTTCCCCCACTTCTCCAAACTTCAGGTTCTGGAGCGCTGCCCAGGCGTGAACTGTGATCTCTAACCTGGGCAGCCAAACTCTGTCAGTAAGGAGAACAAAATGACCTTGGAAAAAGAAATCAATTGCCTTTCTTTAGTAATTTTCCATGACAGCATAAGAACTCAGGGCTGTCACAGGCTTTCTTCCACTCCAAATTCCTTGTGGAATTGCCAGTGCTGGAGGGCCCACCGAGAATGGCAGCAACACACCAAAAGCTGCTGCTTCTCAGCCCTTCATTGACAGAAAGGTGCTCTGGCTCCTGCAAACAACTTAAAAGCTTTAATTTGATCATTTACATGCTGATTGGTACTTACAATTCAAAATAGATAGGCAAGAACATGGCATGTTCCTGTAGAACATTTGGTGTAATTAAACTTCAAAAGAGCAACATCAAACTCTGGCTGATTTGGAGCACAACGTTCCTACTTTAAGGATATTTGTTAACCCTCGTGCTCCTGCTTCCCCCTTTGCTGCTGCATCTGGTGGGAAACTGAGGAGCTTTGGGAGGGCTGTTGCTCCTGTTCCCTTGAATTCTCCCAGCTGGGCTTTTGGGGAGCACAGCATTTCGGGGGAACTGCAAAGGCAGCAGAACTCACTCTGTCTCTGCCTGGTGATGGTGCCTGATGCCCTGTGAGGGTGGAAAATGCCCTGTGGGTTATGGAAAATGCCAGTTTGAGGCTGAATACTGACTGGTGCCTCCTTGGAGTCACTTGGTGGTGTTAATCACACCCCTCTGGTGCAGCCACCTTTGCTTTGTGCCAGGCTGAGGGAACCAGATGCAAATCCCACAATGGTTTGGGTTGGAAGGGACCTTAAAGCTCCTGTTTCTCCATCCCCCTGCCCTGGGCAGGGACACCTCCCACTAGCCCAGGTTGCTCCAAGCCCCATCCAACCTGGCCTTGAAGAGAGAGAGATTAAATACTGGGAGCTGATCCCAGTGACACCTGTAAGGGTGACTCTAAGCCAGGAGCCATCCAGCTGTGCCCAAAATAAGCCAGGCCTGTTTTGTGGCATCAGCAGCTTATCTGTTAATTTTTAGGAATATCTGCCTTGCTTTACTGTGAACAGAAATAAGGCAGTGCCCCAAAGTGATGGGAAAATGTTCTAATAGAGCCTTGAAATATTAACATGATATTAATTTTATATATATAATATTATATAATATTAAGGAGGGTGGGTGAATGCTGCTGCTTCACGCTGTAGGAGGACAGATTGCAGAATTTATCAGCAGAAGGAAGGAACGCTCTGCTAAAAAGTAGATTTTAGCCCATTATAAGCAGCATAATACTTAAAATCTTTTGGAAAAAAAGCAGCTGCTTATATTTAGTTTCATACCAAGTTGACAAGAAAATGGCATTTTGCTGATTAGAAAAAGAGATGAACGAAAAATGAAAGTAGTTAGTGTTTGAGACTTTTCTGATTGTCAGATATTCCATCTCTTGCAGTCCCAAAGGGAAGGGTTTGGCCTTCCCGGTTTTGAGTCAGCAAGAAAAAATTGGATGCTGTCACTGCACACGTGTTTCTATTCTGCATCTCACCACGAGATGGAACCATTACAACTGTGTTTGCACACCCGGCTGGAAATGCGGGGCCGAGAAGGAACTTCCAGCAAAGGGCCGCTGAAACCCCTCTGGGGCTGGAGAAGCTCCCGCAGTTCTGTTGCCAGTCTCTTGGAAAAAGCTTTGGCGGCACGTTCAGTCGCTTTAAGTGTTGGGAGCTGAGGGATTCATTGAAGAATCCCTTTGGTTCAGTAGAAACCCTGTTTTTCCTGCTTGCTGAGGATCTACATACGTATTTTTCTTTCTTAATGAAGCTGGTTAGTGCTTTGCTGTTAAATATGAAGCTGTTGTAGCTTAGATTCATCTCATATTTTATCAGGTCCTGGTTGGTCTTTCCCCTCCCGTGTCATCACCAACAAAATAAGGAGTATGTGGAAGAAAAACCTTTTGTAAGTCTGTGGGTCCAGCAGGGTGAGGAGGAGCCAAATTCCTCTTGGCTGATGGACAATCCATCTCCTTCCAGAGGAGAAACCAGTGCCCAGGCCAGGATGAACACCAGGCTTCAGCCAGGATGGGCTGGGATTGGAACCGGATGATCCTTCCCGTCCCTTCCAACCCAAACCGTTCTGTGACTCTTTGAATCACCTCTCCTGGGTGGCTTTAGGGGTCTCCTGCACTTCAGGTGTCTACCTGGGCTTTTGCAATAATGAGGGGTGGTTCTTAGGCTGCGTTTGCAGCCCCTGCCAAGGAGAGGCTGGAGAGGGAACACGGAGAAAGCGGAGAGAAGCAGCGAGAAAAGAACAATCCTCCTCCCTATGGAGCCAGCGGCGCAGGTTAAATGATTTACACCAGGCAGAAAAACCTTGGCAGGAGTACGGGGTGACTTCAGAGCTGAACTGTAGCCCAGAGGATTAACTCCAAGACTATCTATTTCCAGCAGAAATTTCGCCTTCCTCCGCCTCAGGACAAAATTCCTGCCGGAGGCTGCTGCTTCCTGGAGCCGGGCATCCCTCAGTGCATGGCAGCGCACTCGGGCCGGGCGGTGTCCGAGCCCCGGGAGGGGCTTTGTTTGCCAGGGAGCGCCCGGCAAATCCCTGCCCCGTGGGCAGGCGGCTCGGGCTCTGCTGTGCCGGGCTGCGGGTGCGCTCCCGCACACGGAGCTGATGGAGCTGGGCGTGAATGCCACGCTGCCTCTGTGGCTGTGCCCGAGCTGTCACGGGGTGGGCTCCGAGAAGGGGAAATGCCCCTGGGAATGGCTTTCCGGGCAGCCCGCAAGGCATTGGCATTAAAATGGCCAATAAAAGGCAGAACAAGGGCTGGGGGGCAGCGGTCCTCGTTAGGGGAGGGAGGAGAAGGCACCGAAACAAAACAGCGCACCAGGCTGGGAGGTGTCCAGAGTTATTTTGGCAGTCTGGGCTTGTGGACCGAGGTGCCAAATCACAGCTGCGTGAGAGACTTATTCCCAGTTTACAGCAGCGCGGAACAACCCAGGCACATTGTGCTGCTTGGGTTTGGCTTCTGGGTTCGTGCTGGAGGGTGGAGATTGGCGCTGCGGTGAAAGGACGGGCAGCTCCTCAGTGCGAGCTGGGCACCTGTCCCTGGGCCTGCAGCCAAGGTGGGCACAGCCAAGGTGGGCACAGCCCTGCCTTCCAGCCCCAGCACTGCCCCTTCCCATCCTCTGTGCCCCTCCTGCACAGCCCCGGCCTCTGCCACCCGCTCAGAACAAATCACTGTCTGTAAACACCTCCTGCCATCGGTCTATGTTTAGCAACACTTCTTTTGTTGTTGTTGTTGTTTTTGTTTGTTGTTTTTTTTTTCCCCATGGCCAAAGTTAAACAAACAGAACGGAATCCTTGGGGATTGCAAACACTCGTTTCTGAGGCAGGAACAGTGTGGTCCACACACTTGCAGGCGTGTCCATCAATGCACTAAAGTCCTTCTCTCCCTCAGTCCCAGAAGGAGGACTCCTGCTCGGCACAGAGTGATCCCGCCCCCCAGCCCAAGCTCTGCCGCTCCTTCACCGGTAAGTTGGGGAGCTGGGGGGATATTCCCTCCCCTCGTGCTCTCCCTGCCCCTCCTCCATGTGGGATGGCCCAGCAGGTGACAGGATCGATGTGGGGACAAACAGGGGCTCCTCAGGTGAGCATTGAGAATGAGCAAGAAGAGCCTTCCCAGCCCAACCTGAGATCAATGGGAATACTTTGGGTGGGAAGGGATCTTTCAAGGCCATCTAGTCCAACCCCTCTGCCATGGAAAAGAACATCAAGTAGATCAGGTTGCCTCATCCAGCTGTTTTAATCCACAGCTCACTATGAATATTTCAATTATGATCCTCTCAAAGAAAACCTCAAGCATAAGCAGAGCCAAGTGATAAAAATATTCTTTCTGGGTAAGCTTTTCTTCACCCCAGGAAAAATGTGAGCACAGTGGCCCCTGACATATCCTGGTGGCAGGGCTGAAGGAGACTGGCACCCTTCCATCATGATTGCATGTACATCCCCCCAGGAAATCACTTACTGTGGCAACATGAAGGTACAGATGCTCCAGCAGGACACCTGCACCTTCCAAAGCTGTTTGAGGTGGTCACTGATGGCAATTTTTGTTCTGTAAAGTTGCAGGTGGGGGCTGACAAAAGAGCGGGGATATTGATCCAGATATGTAATGTATGTCAAAGTATAAATCAGGGTTTAAATTATATTTTGGCTTTTTCTTCCATTGAAACGCTGATCTTTGGTTTTATAATTGAGAAAGGGCTCCTTGGGGGGGAACAGCTCATCCCCAATGGGCACATGGTCACCTCAGTAGCTCTAGGGATTTCCTCATTCCTGTTGACCCACAGAGATGAATGTTTCTTATGCAAGTCGGTGGTTTTTCTCTTCCCACAGTGGGGAACACGGAAAAGATCCGGGAAGTGAAGGAGAACCGGTCGCAGTCCGTGTGTGCCATCCCCCCAGCCCAGCCTGGCGGGGCGGGCTGGGCACGGGGCAAGGACGTGGGCAGAGGGCTGGCTCTGGAGACGTACAGGCACCAGTGATGCTCTGCCCTCCCACGAGGGGCTGAATCCCAGGGGTGGCTGCTCTGCATGTAGATAATGTAAATAAGATGTGTGTTGGCAAGGGTGGCACGGGCAGAGTGAAATACCCGCAGTGCTTTGCATGGAAACTTGGTCTTATTGCCCAGCACTGGGCTCTTCCGAGGGAACAGGTGCCCAGCTGAGCACTAGCAATGCATGGGGATGGCTGAGGGAGAACTTCTAAGGGATTTCTAGGAAAAATGAGCCTGTTCAGGCTGGGAAAATTGCTGAAACTGCCTGCAACTCAAAGGATGCTTTAATGAGGTGGGATATCAAATCTTCTCATTAGGTGGCAGGGATAGACTAAACAGCAGGGAGAATTTAGATCATGGGCTGGGAAAAACCTGATTATCTCAAAGAGGGGTTTTTTTAGGGGATGGTGGAAAGAGAGCAGAAATAGCAAAAGCTTTCCTCTGCTCCTCAGGAACTGATGGATCTGCCTATGAACGGTAATCACATAGAGCCCAAAGTTAAATGACAGCTAAAGAGGGTGCTGTGTCTTACCAGAGAGCCTGTCCCACACCTGGACACAGCTCTGGTGAAAACTTAGCCCACCTGCATTAAAAGGGAGGAATATATTCTTGCAGATTTTTAAAAATTGATGTAAGGGTGGCTCAGTTCACAAAGTGAAATGAGGAAGCTCCAAAGGCAGTGGTGACAGCAGGAGATGAGCCTGCCAGCCCATAAGGAGATGGGAAGGTCTTGGCTGCAGCCAGAGCTGTGAAGGTGCTCTGAGGTGATCTTTGCTGCCATGGCCAGGAGCTGCAGGTCAGAGGGGCTTTGAAAGTATCTCCTGAGAAGGTGCAGCAGAGAGGGACCCGAAATCTCCCTGCTGTGGAGCACTTCTGGCAGGAGAGGTGTGATCCCTCTGCACAGCAGACCCAGGGAAACCCCAGGGACAGCACCTGAGGAGGACAGAAATTTGGGTAATTTTCTTGGAAACTTCAGGTAAGTCCAAGCCTTTGAATTCTTGTCCTTGCCAACAGGGCAAGTTTTAGCTTTGCATCAACATTTTTCCTTCCCTTCCCTTCCCTTCCCTTTGCCCCATGGAAGGATCCAAGAGTATTTGATATGAATGATTGACTCTTTGTGAAAATTCAAAGAAACTGTAGGAATTCACCTTCTCCCTCCTGGTATTTTTGGGCTTCCAGAGGCACCCTCGTGTGTGCAGAGATGCCCCCTGAGGACACCACTGCCTGGTACACCGTGGCTTTCACCCCAAATTAGGGACACACGGTGGTGTGTTTGCTTTGCTGGGATCACAGGGCTCATTCTCACCTGAACAGGCTCCTTTGCAGTGCCCTGCCATGAGCTGAGGGAGTTCCTGTGGGTTGAAGGCCACTCCTCCCTGCCCCATCCCTGCAAACTCACCTCATGGCAAAGGAACATTGGTCCTTTTAGCCTTATATATGGATTTTATGTGTGTATATACATATATATGTACGTATTTATTGGTTTTAATATAAGTTCATTGTCATCTTCAGTTACTCCACTAAAATTTGGGTTGGTTTCCCAGTTTAATCCATCTGGGGTGGGAACCAGGTGGATTTGGCTGTGCTTTATTTAGAAAACTGTCCATCTTCAATATGTTGTAATGTATGATATATATAACCTAATATCTGACATGTGACTATGTTGAGGTGCATTGCAGTTCTAATTTAATTAAACATGTTGTGTGATGAGCTCAGCTCAGAGTTATTGCCTCCTTGCACCCCCAGCAGGCCCCCTGGGAGCTGCGGACACGGGGGAGGGTCTCAGTCAGCTCTGCCTCATTCAACCCAGAGAGCACAAGATCACAAGCAAGGCAAGAGATGGTGGGGAGGGAGAAAAATGGGCTGTTCATTGGCAAAAGAAGTAAAACCTGAATCTGAAGGTCCTCTGGGGCTGAAATGTCCCTGCTCACCTGCAGTTAAATGTCCTCAGTGTCTAAAGTTCTCCTTAAATTCTGTGCAGTAAATACTACAGAAGGATTTACTAAGGTGGGTCAGTTTTATTCTGTAGATGGAGAGCTAAAAGGAAAATAAATTGAGTTGCTTGTCTAGGAATCTTCAATCAAGGGTAGAAACTGTGAATCCCATGGCTAAATCTTGCTTGGGTTTTGTTTGGTGGGGTTTTTTGGGGTTTTGTTCTGTTTTGGTTTTATATTTTTACATCTGAACTGTCTTGTTTTTATCTGAAATACCTGGATTTCTGTACCATCTTTGTCTTGTACAGCATCCATCATAATTCTGGCCATCAGATACTTAATGAACTTTTCCCAGCTGAGTTTCCATCATTTAAAATCAGTGCTCTGCAATATCATGTGAGGACCTTATCAAGCAGTGGCTGTTTTGAAGTGGGGAGATTCCTTTGTCATCCTGTCTTGGGCAACAGAAGTGGTTGGGAAAATGAGGACACTGCCAGAAGACGTGGCAAAAAGGAAAAAAAGAAATTCCTTGCCTTTTTTTCAGAATTGCCCATTTTCACACCCCTTCAGCACAGCAGGAGACTTTCTGATGGCAGGAGCTCCCAGGTCCTGGCAATTCCAGCTGCTGTGGCTGTGGGGGTTGCTCCATCCAGCCCCATATTCCAGGCACTGGCTGGATCCGGTGTGGATCCCAGCCCAGCATCCCCTTCCATCCCCCTTTGCAGTGCTGGGTCCATAAATACCCCTCTGCTGTTTGCTTGGTGTGCAGAGGAGCCAATACCCCCTGCAGTACGTGCTTCCCCAGTGGGTCACTGTGGCCCAAATTTAACCTTCTGGATACTCTGGATTTTTTCTTAAAATTTCTTTACAAAATATAAAAGCCCAGCCAAAGCTTTCAAGGAGCATTTTCCAGCTGCTTAGTGGCCAAGCCCTCTGACTAGTGTGTATTTCAGCCCAGAATACCTTTGATAATCTTTGCCAGTATCCAGTGTTGGTGGTCTTAAAATTCTACAACCGAGTGGAAAACTGTTAAATGCTCAGGCTTCAGAGCGTGCCTAATTAATTCTTTCCAGGGTTTTAGTCCTTTAAAAAGTGTTAAAAACACGGATTCACTGTATCATTGAATATTGCATGGTTCTGTGGAAATAAATTGCATCAGTTTGATTCCTTTAGGAGTTCAGAGAGTTATTGCTCTGTGCTTACTCTGGAAGTTTACAGGAGCCTTTGGAAAGTTCAGGCTAAAATAGGCAAAAGTTGTTACTGATGGCAAAGTGAGAGCCCAAAAGCCACAGGAGGAAACTCTGGGCACGCAGATCAAGCAGCCTGTTCAAAAATCAGGCAAGATCTCCCCTGCACTCACAGTTCCAGAAAGCATTTCAGCACATGGACCTCTTTTCATACTTTTATTTTGGGCAGCAAACCACACTTGTGTTTATTTTATTTCACAAGTGCTTAAGGAGATTATAATGGCTTAATCCTGGAAAGGACCAGCAGCACTTAAGAAGCAGGTGAGGCAAATTTGAGCTTTTTTCTCTCCTGACATCAAGTCCTGGAGGGGATTCAGCCTCCTAAGGAACATTAAGGATCTTTCAACATCCAGGCTTATGTGCTTCTTCCCAGAGACGTGGAGATGGGAGAGATGAAAAAGGAGCGTGTGATGGGGATGACCTGGAGATTATCATTTTAATGCAGAATTAAAGGGCAAATGTCAACATGGGGGTCAGTTCGTGCCCTTTCCAGCACAGGTCAGACTGGGGGATTGCTCTTTGTAAAACCATCAGGGGGCTGTGGTGGCTTTTCCAAGGCAAAGTTGGAAGTGCTTGGGTAGCACTTGGCATGGTCTGGTTGGCTTTGCTGTCCCTGGTTTCTCCTTGTTGTGAGGTTTGTGGAGACAACAGGAAAAGAAGAGACTCACAAGAGATATTCACCTCCCTTACCTGTGGAAACACAGCATGGAGCGTCTTCCAGAGTGTGACAGGTCAGAGAATGATGGAATAATTCAGGTTGGAAAAGACCTCTAAGACTGAGCCCAGCTGTTCCCCCAGCACTGCCAAGGCCACCCCTGACCATGTCCCCAAGTGCCACATCCCCCCCTGCCCCGGGCAGCTGTGCCAGCGTTTGGCCCCCCAGGATCATCAGGCCAAGCTCCAATGCAGAAAGGTCTGCAGATCTCCAGAGGGACTTGGGGGACGTCTCCAAAAGCACCTTCATCCCATCTGTTTATCAAATTTCAAGAAATTTTCTGCTTTCAGCATGAAAAAATGAAAATATGTTGATCTATCTACATAATATGTAAATTTTTCTGTGAGCACGGATCAAACCATGAGAAATAACAACGACAGACTGTGCTGATGAAGTCTTTGATCAATCAAAAGGTAAAACACCAATTCTGTGAAAAATGTGAGCTGACATGTCCCAGCTCTTTGCTAGAACATCTGTGTTTTGGAGGTTCACAACTTTGCTGTAAATAAGGGGGAAAAAAAATCAGGATCAATTAGGAATTAATAAAATGCTCAGGGTTATAACTTTGTCTTCCTTCCACCTAAATCCTAGGGCTGTCCTTGGTGGCACCATCATTCAGCTTCTGTGGATAGGAGGATCTGCAGGCAGGTCCCTGCTGGCACTAGAGGAGGTAAGGGAGGAAAGGGAGGGCTGTTTTCCTCGGGAATTGAGGGGTGTTTGTGTCTGAGCTTGCATGGGTTGTGGTGCTGGTCAGCTAATTCAACTACACAGCCTCGGTGTAGCATCCCAGAGATCCCAACACAGGCTGCAAAGGACAACCAACATCACCAGCAGTTTCTACAGGCTGGGGGAGAGACCACACGGTCTCTTTGCCCATCACATCCAGGAACTTTTTGGATCCTGAGGGTGATGAACATGTGGGGCTGTGCCAAGGAATCATAGAATCATCACAGAGTGGGTTGGATTGGAAGGGACCTTAAAGACAATCCAGTTCCAACTCCTTGTCATGGGCAGGGACACTTTCCACTGCCCAGGTTGCTCAGAGCTCCATCCAGCCTGGCCTTGAAAAGAGACCCCTGCCAGGAGTGGGATGTTCACTGCACAGAGAGACATTTTGACCTTGTGAGCTCAATTGCTGTTCCACAGCCCAGGAATCTGGAAGATATTTGACTGGGCACGAGGTGGACCACGAGGAGCCAAGGCTGGGCACCAGAAATGCTCTGCCTCAGCCATGCAGGGGCTCATCTGCCAGTGGGACCCAGAATTGCCCAGGACACCTTCCAAATGGCAAACAGCACTGACTCGGAGCGTGCGTGAGCATAGTCACAGCAGTGCCAAACACAGCTGACTCGAAACACACCCAGAAATGGGGAAATGTGCATTAATCCCTTTCTATAATTTTAGTTTTTAAATACCCAAGTGCCTACTTCGCATTTTAATGTTATGCAATTGCAGTGTGAGCTACGAAAATGCAAAGCCTTGTCTTCACTGAGCTCCTCTGAGCGTGGCCGGGGCCGCACTGTCGGTCGTGCCCAGCTTTGGGGTGGAGAGCACAACAATTGGTGGCAACCAGTTCTCCTCATCACTTGAGCCAGGTCCAACCAGAACTACATAGTTAAAGAGCAACTGATTGGAATTACACAATCAGTGATTTAGGTGACAGATATGTTGTGATTTGTATTTAATTAACCCTTTTATGTTCAATACAAAGAGCTAGTCTTGCTGCAGTAGTGAATGATGATTCTGGGACGGGCATGCTATGGAAAAGGAATGGATATGCTGGGATGGGATGGGCTGGGAGAGGGTTAATGTGTGCAGGGATGGGATGACTGGAGGTGTAGGGAGGGTTGACCACAAGTCCACCCATCGTGGTGTCTGGGAGACCTTCCAGGGCAGGGGGCAGGACAACATGGAAAGGTGAGTGGCTGTGGGGAGACAGTGCATGTTTATTCCTGCAGAATCCCAGGAGGGGGGTTGAGTTTTGACTTGTCCCACCTTTCCTTTCTCCTTCTGTCAGTTTGGGAACTTCTCTGGGCAGGGACCTTGTTTCTGGATCCTGTGGGATGCCTCGTGCTCACGTTCAGGGTGAGCAAACAGCAGCTCTGCCCTGTGACACCGAGACTGATGTGCTGTTTAGCAGCTATCTCTGCAATACTTAAACAAAAACAATGCAGAGGATAGAATAAATTGTTACAATTTCAAGTCTGTTGTGCTCATAGAAAAAGGTTGAGTATATTCATCCATCCATATGCCCCAACAGTTGGCTATGAGTGTAGTCAAAATTATACCCAGCCTCTCCAGGTTCCATAACCAGTGTGCAGTTGCCCTGAGAAACCCATATGTTCACAGGTAACTTTAAATATTAAACTGCTTTGGAAATTAATTTGGCAACACAAGTTCCCATAGGATGGAGAAGTCAACATCTTCATCTCTCCCCCTGTTTAGAACAGGTCATGACTTAGGCTAAGGTTAGAAAACCAGAACTTGATTTTTCACTGTAATTTCAATTTCCTCCCCCAGCCTCCTGGCATGTCACAGGAATATAGTTATTGCCCTACAGAAATCATAATTTTCCTAGTCTGGCATCCCATCCCTGGCAGTGATCTACAGCAGATGCTCCAGCAGAAGCCAAAAACGTTAGGAACCGAATGGCAATGAAATTCCATTCAGGAATGTCCTCCCTTGTCCCCAGGAGACACTTCTCCCACAGCAGGCTGGGGTGGTGGAAGGGCTGTGGGTGCTGCCCAGTCCACTCCTCCGTGGCAGTAGAGAGAGCATCATCCTGAGGCTGCACAGAACCCCCCCGGGTGTGTTGGTGTGCACACCTGCTTGGATGCTCCCTGAGGACCTGCCTGGTTCCAAGGTGTTTGCACAGCTTGATTGCACCTCTCCCAAGGGGACCAGGATATTTGAGATTTCACCAGTATTTGAACGTTATTCTTGGATCCCTGGGGTTACTCTGGGTGGGAGCTGCCTTTTCTTCAGAGGAAGAAGGAGAAGCAATTCCAGAAGTGCCACCTCCACTGCACGTCTGAGGACACAGCTGGAGGTGCCTCCCAGCGACAGCTGAGGCCACTGAGGGCTCCGGGTTTGGTGAGGCCCTGGCAGGTCATCTGTGCCCCCCGCAGGCTCAGCTGTGCCGGGCTGTGCCGAAAGGCTGGGCAGGGCTGCCCGTGTGGCTGCCCGAGGGCTCTGACCCCAGCAGCCACGCGTTCCCTCGGATCCCCTCCTGCCCGGCCCCCACAGCATTTGTCCCTCTCCTTAATGCCACAGCTGTCTGCTTACAGCAGGTCATCTGCTTTTCTTAGTGCTGTTCCAGCACCCCCTGAAACTCACACCAGCCAGGGGAAGGTCATTCCCCACGGCCAAAAATAGCCCTTCTCTCGCCCCGCTCGCCCAGCACCCCGGGACAACCCAGGGTTTTTGTTCTTTTCTGATTTCCCATTGCCCCCCGGTGCCCCATGAAGGCTGGAAGAGCTGCCCTGGCAGCCGGGATCCTCGGCAGCACCGGCGTCCTGCTCTTTCTGCTCGCCTTCGGCACGGATTATTGGCTCCTGGCCACGGAGAGCTGCGGCGTGCTGGGGCACGGCAACGGCACCGGCACCCTGAGCGCCGGGGAGGTGAGCCCTGCAAGCCTGTCTTGCTTTGGAAGGACCTACTTGCTAAAGGATTTAAAATTTTTAAATCTCTGATAATAGTTTTGCTCGGCCAAAGTGACCTGTTAGTGTAAAACATCAGCCTGAGCTAAAACTTTAAATTTTTAAGAATCCGAGCCAGCTTTTCCATAGTATTGAGCATTTTGACTGAAGTAAAGTGTGTCTAGGAAACATTAAGACAGCACCTGTGTAATCTGGCAGATATGAACATTAGGGAATGAAAGGCAAAAATGTAAAAGCTTTAGTTGTTGACAGCATTTCCCTCTAAAGACAAAAGATATCTGCTGATATTTGCCATTAAAAGATTTCTCCCTCTGTAGTTTGTTCATTTAAAACTAGTTCATATTTAAAAGTGTGGGGCTTGGCAATCACATCTGAAGTGATACAACTGCACACAGACAGAAAACAAAAGTGAACATCAAATGCAGAGCAGCCTAGACAAGTTCCTGCCCATCTAACAAGAACAGACCTGTGTGTTTTCAAATTAAGATTTAGAGAGGATTTGAATTAGCAGGAAATGTAATTTTGGGAGGCCAGTTTGTGGTGCTGAGGGCTGGTGTCACTCCTTCATAGATCTCTTCTAGAGGTGGATTTTCACTGCACTTGCTGTTGTCTAACTCCTCGATGGAATAACAACCAGCTCACTTCCTCAAGCCTCCCACTCCTCCAGAATGTTTTTGAGCTGATCAATGTGTGGTTTCAATTACAAAATGACAGGAAGATCCTTGTTGTGTGCAGACTTTTTGTTCCTTCAAAGTTCAATGCAATTAGGTTTGATTTTTCCCCTGGTGTGGTGACTCACCCTGGGTGAGCATCATGATGCCAGCAAGAAATATTTTCCTTTTATTTCAGAATCCCATAATCAAATGTGGGGCACTTTTTGCTTGAGTCATGGTTCCAAATGACTTTCTCTGTTGTAAAAAAAACAACATTATGATGGAAAAACTGCCTGAAGAAGTGAAACAAGGATGGGGACTTCACTGTGTCAAGCAGCACAGCAAAGCCCCGGAGATGGCAGGGAGAGAAGTGCTGCTGCTTTCATGCACTTGGAAAGTGACAGTGTTAATTGTTTCCCTTTTTTGTTGTCCTTTTAAGTGGGGAGAGCGGCGATGGTTCAGTGCACGCCACGAATAAGCATCTCAAACCTCTCAGTTGTGCTCCTGGCCAAGCGTGGCTGTGCCTGTCACTGGGGCAGAGCAACCTCAGAAGGGCCAGGCAGAAACAGGAGCTGCCCCTGAACTTCCCTCGGAGCTATTTGATTTCTATTTCAGACACTGTTGCTATTATTTCTGTTACTGGTTGTGTTTAACAGGCTGTGTTTTTGCCTTCCCTGCCCCTCCCACGCTGTCAGGTGCTGTCCCTCACAGGTAAGGAGGGGCTGTGGGTGCACTGAGGCAGCACCACCCAGCTGAGAAGGTTTTGGGGCTGAATGTTACCCTTGTCATGGTCAGGGTTTTGTCCTGGAAGTAACAGGAGAACGAGGTCAGAGCTCTGGAACCTGCCCAAATGTATAAAAACATCGAGGTGAGGGAAGTGTAAGATCTCCAGGGACATGTAAGAGCCCTTTCTGGTGCCTAAAGGGGCTCCAGGAGAGCTGGAGAGGGACTTGGGGCAAGGGGTGGAGAGCCAGGCCAAGGGGGAATGGCTTCCCACTGCCAGGGCAGGGTTAGATGGGATTTTGGGAAGGAATTCTTCCCTGTGAGGGTGGGCAGGCCCTGGCACAGGCTGGGCAGAGCAGCTGTGACTGCCCCATCCCTGGGAGTGTCCAAGGCCAGGGTGGAGCAACCTGGGATAGTGGAAGGTGTCCCTGCCCATGGAATGAGATGGTCTTCACAAGGTCATTTCCAACCTAAACCATTCTATGATACGATAAGTGCCCTCTAGAACTCCCTGTTGAGTCCCACCTCTGTTCTGTAGTTCCCAGGGTCCTTTCCCAAATGGACATTCCCATCCTCCAGCAAACACAATTTTGTTGCAGTTGTGTCTCTTTTACAGACTGTGTGAGACAGAGATCACATTGGTTTGGGCTCTGGTTTCAGTTAGTTTTTTGATAAACAGTCCCTGACTGACCTTTGCAGGACCATTCCCTCTGGAAAGATCCAAAACCTTGTGCTCACAGGTCTGGTCTGGGGGTCGAAGGAAGGGGTTTAAGGAGTGGGACACACCCAGAATGCTCAGCCACCTGCCATACCCATCCAGCTCTGGCCATTGGGGGTTTAGGGATGTTAAAGAAGCAGCCGGTTTGTGCAGGTCTGCAGGACAGTTTATTATCAAAGTTTTGGAGCTGTGATACAGGAAGTTGGGGCAGCATCTGCCTCTGTGTCCCCAAAACCAGCTCAAACAACAAATGAAAACCCCAACAAATGAAAGCAACACCTGTCCAAGCCAAAAAATACACTTTCCACCCTGATCTTCCCTGTGTGAGCTGGGCTTTGGTTCCTCCACAGGCTGAAATGCCCACAGAGGCCAGGAAGGAGATCCTCACTTTCCACCACGAGGGCTTCTTCTGGAGGTGCTGGTTCTTCGGTGAGGGCCACCCAGAGACCATCTGGACCTTCTGGTACAGTGAGTACGATGCCACCACACCTATCCACACACTCACTCACAGTCTGAACGGGAAGCAAGCACAGGAGGGGCTTGTTTTGCTTTTTTAAGGTCACTGAAATTACACATGAGAATAAACTGGAGGGATGTGAAATCATTTTATTTTCCTGAAAACACATTCACTCTTCAAAAAGCAATTGAAGGAGAAGGTGAAACCTGTTCTGAGACACCAGTTGGTGCTGACTGGTGGCCCTTGTGCAGTGAAGGGTCTTGGATCTAAACAGCTCTAGAACCTTAAGCCTGGGGCTTTGATGCCCTCAGAGATGCTCATGAGGCTGAGGAGCAGCACAGTGGCCTTGAAGGGCTGTAGATAATGCAGGTTCCCACAATAAATCTACCCTGCAGTGATTAAAATTTCAAATGACTCTGCTGTCCCCCAGTCCCTGACCTGTGCCCTGTAAAATCGTGCAGGAATAGTCAGTGCCACTGCCCAGCTGAGCAACAGGGGGGGGTTTCACACAGGAAGGCTGTGATGGGAAAGGACAGGCTGGAGACAGGGAGTTTGCTGTGGAATTACATTCTATGGAAATACATAATGTAATGTCACCTGAAGTAAAATGACTCACTCTGATAACTGGCGAATTTGTGCTACTTCTTTAGGTATTTATTATAATAGGATTGATCATGGCAAATTAATTTGCTGCTCTCGTGGATGTAATAATTAATTCAATAGGTATTCCATAGTCAATTTAGCATGAACTAATGTCCACCTATTATAAAGTGTTCCTTTGAGCTGGGGAACATATTTAAATAAGTGGCCAACCATTAATTAATTCATTTAACATTCATTCTATTACTGTTAATCATGATAAGCCTCAGTGGGATTAATATTGATGGGGCACTTCCACTCTAATTGTACTTTCCCTTCTCACAACTGGAGGTCTTGTAAGGAGCCTTGTTCTGGTGCCAAACACCTTTGCCACTTCCAGGTGTTCTGGGACATTCTCTGGAGGAAAACAGCAATGGGAATATTTCAGGGATTTCAGTTGTTCCATCTCCCATGATTTACATCCACCTCAGTCTCAGGTTATGAAAATGAGAAGATGGACCAGGAGCAGACTCAGATTCTCTGATATCTCCCCTCTCTCACCATTCTGCTTTTTATTTATTTATTTGTTTGTTTATTTATTTATTTTCCCTCTCCAGCCAAGCTTTCCCCCTCTCCTTTCCTCCCCAGCCCTCTGATTTCAGTGAGGGCTGTGCAGGTTTTCCACAGCAGCACATCACCATCCCGGTGCTGGGCTTGGGATTCTGCAGAAAATGGAAGCAAACAGGGATTTAATTATTTTTTTTTTTTTTTTTCTCTTTTTCAGCCAGCCAAGCACAGCCCAAGTTCTGCATGCATGGCTACCTCTTCCCCATGCCCATTGCCCTGGGACCTTTCCCCCATCCCTCCTATGACACAACTGCAGGTGGGTTTCTCTCCTCCTTTCCCAGGGGATTGGGTAGAGGTTTGGGATCTGTGTCAGGCCCTTGTAAATGCACGGCCAAGGCTTTCGGCAAGCTCCTTTACAAAACAGCCCTGCTTCTCTGCCTGCCCCAAACCGTGGGCACATCAAGATGTTCTCCCACACCTTCCCTGCTCCAGATCAGCCATTCCAGGCCGTGGGCTCTGCACCTTTCCACGGGGAGCTCAGCACCTGCTGCTGTGAGCAAGGCAGGAGGTTAAACCCACTGCAGACAAAGACCCAAACCCATCCCAGTGCAGACTCATTCCCAGTAGGGCTTCCTGGGAGAGCTCTGCTGTTGATTTATTGTAAGACAAAATAAACAAACACTGGAAAATCAGTTAAAGACCAAATTGTCAGAAGATCCACAGAAGTGAGTGGCTTATTTTTAACACACCGACCACGGCACGGTTGGAGAGCTGCCTTTCAACTGGTTCCCTTTTTATTTATGTTTCTCTATATTTTCCGAGTTCTTTAATGAATCAGCTGCTGGTAGGAATTTTAATTTGCTAAATTGGTGGCAGCAGCTAGAATTAATTCAATGATCTTTTTTGAAATGAATTGATTTCTTTAAATAGTGTGCATCAGTCTGCGCTGCCTCCGGGGATGCAGGGCAGACGCTCTGCACAAACAAACATCTTGACCTTTTCCTTAGCCTTTAGCAGTACCTTTTTTATTTTTAGGTTTTATTTTTTTTTTATGAGAAATTAATTGAAAAGAAAATATTGTCGGTAGGAGAATGTGAGGGAGAGCTGCCAGTTTCTCTTGCTGTGCTGTGCAGAATTCCTGCCCCAGGGAACGTGCCGTGGTGTCAAATGGATACGAGGGACCTGTGGATGGGAGGAGGAGGAGCTGGCTGAAGGATGTGCAGCAAACACATGGATTAAGCAGTGGGATTTTTCCTGCTTAGCAGAGACAGGAATGATGTCCACTTTCTGAATGGTCATGCTGATAAACACAGTCTTTTTTCCATCCCAAATGAAGGGCTGGAGGCATCTGCCCATGTCTGTCAGGCCTTGCTATGGAACCCTGCCCAGCTGCCTCTCTTGGGACAGGGAAGATCCTGATGTTCATAGAGGCCTTTTCCAACCTTACGGATTCCATGGAGGGGCTGGGGAGGGGGCTCTGCCTGACACCCAGCCCTATGATCCCGGGGTTGGTGAGGGTGTCTCAGCCCCCCCTTTAGGGGGGTCCTGCACTGCCCCAAGCCCTGCAAAGCCCTGGGGGCTGCAGGGAGCACTAAGGCTCCTTTCATTCCAAACCACTCCATCCTCATTTGCAAACGCTGACAGCCCAGGAGGCTGTCCAGGAAGAGGGGTCCTCCAGCTATTACCTGCTCCAGAGATAATTCTGCCTTATCTGCATCCTCTGAGGCTCCCTGAGAGAAGCGGGTGACGGGAGGTTAAACATGAAAATGAATTCAGTGGTTTTGGAGAGTTCAAGATACTTATCTCTCCCTAAGTGGCTCTCCTGACAAAATGGTTTCAAATGAGGAAAACGCATCTTCTCTGTATCATTTTTCTTTCAAGTGTGAATCATTTCAGCATTACCCACTTGCTCGTGCTCGGTTTAAATCTCTCTGAGTGGAGCTCCTGAAAAACAAGGAGCAGAGCGAGGTGTGGTGCTCTGAGGGGATCAGGTAACTCAGACGGGGTATCAGAGGGTCTCTGCTAGAAGACCACCACCTTTGGCTGAGGTTTATGGCAGTGACTGGAAGAGACTTGGCTGCTGGAGATTGGAACCAGTGGGCTGAATCTCATCCTATCCCATCTGGTGGGGTGTGATGGACAGGGGGTTGCTCAGCTCTGGGTGGGGTGGTTGTGTGAAGTCACCCCAACCTCTGTGGATGAGGAGGCAGCTCTTGCCCTGCCCTGTTCTCCCCCTCGGAGTCACCGAGGCTGTTAATGGGGGAAATCAGGAGCTCCCATTTCCCTGCAGCCCTGCTAACAAACACTGCCTTTGTTTTAAACCAGGAACCTGGCACCTTCCCTAAGTGTTAATTAAAACAGAACAAAGCTCTGGGCTGATTCCACCTCTCCAAATTTTGCTATTTTCTTTCCTTTCTTGCCAAGCTTTTCCATCCCCCCGGGCCCAGCTAAGCACAGTGTCCTTTCCTCTCCCCCCTTTTGTGGCATGCATCCCTGGCAATCCCTCCCAACTCCTGTACTCATTCCAATCCCATTATGTAGGGCACGACATTCAACCTGAACTCTCACCAGCTCCAGGCAGAGCAGGAGCCTCAGCTCTGCCTCACGCAACACCACCACAGGTGGTTGTTCTTGCTGGTGCCGAAGCAGGAGTTAAACACGGAATCATTAAGGCTGGAAAAGACCTCCAGGATTGCAGGGCTGGCCTGAAGGCAGCCCCTTTAGCCGTGTCTGCCCTGACCTCCCGTTGTTTGCAGTGTACCGGGGGTTCTGGACGGCGTTCATCCTGCTGGCCGAGGCTGCTGCTCTCGGGGGGGGGCTCCTGCTGCTCTGCGGAATTCCCTTCGCCAGCCCCNNNGGCTCTGGGGGGAGCTGACCTGCTTGGAGTCAATGGTTTCCCTTTCCCCCTCTGGAATGAAAGCCCTGTGAGCTCTGAGCAATGAATGAGTGGAAGGTGTCCCTGCCTGTGGCAGGGGGTTGGAAAGAGATGGTCTGTAAGGTCCCTTCCGACCCAAACCAGCCTGGGATTCTGTCACCCTAAGCAAGATATCCTTACACAATCCCAGAATATGCTGGGTTGGAAGGGACCCACAAGGATCATCGAGTTCAGCCCCCAGCCCTGTTCAGGACCATCCCCAAGAGTCACCCCCTGTGCCCCAGAGCATCACCCAAACCCTCCTGGAGCTCTGGCAGCCTCGGGGCTGTGCCCACTGCCCTGGGGAGCCTGGGCAGTGCCCACCACCCTCTGGGGGAAAGAGCCTTTCCCTGAGATCCAACCTGATCCTGCCCTGGCACAACTCCAGCCCTTCCCTGGGTCTGTCCCTGGTGCCCACAGAGCAGAGATCAGTGCCTGCCCCTCCTCTGCCCCTCCCCAGGAAGCTGGAACTGCAATGAGGTCTCCCCTCAGTCTCCTCTTCTCGAGACTGAACTTAATCCAATCAAAGCTGAGATTTTTGAAAAATACTATTTTTTTTTCTACTCTTCTACACAACCCAGACAGGCAGAGCCTTTTATTTGAGGAAAGCTGTGTTAAGCCTGGGCAGCATCAGCCCCACTCTGTTCCCCGAAGTCAGGCTTTGCATTTAGGCTACTCCTGCCTCTGTTGTTAACATCTGGAACCCACAGAGGGATGAAAGGCAAACCCTGCGATCCAAAATGGGAGGGTTGGCTTAAGGAGACCTGAAAAGATGAAGCGGTGGCACAGCAGGAAAATGAATTAAAAATAGGCATTTATTCATTACTCCCACTGCTGTTACAAATGATTCCATTGAATTATCACTTGGGCTTTTCCCTTTTCTGTATCTGAGAGGAATAACTGGCTTCACTAGTAGAAATACTTGATTTATACCAGGAACTCAGAAAAAAGCTCTTTTGCCACTCGAGCAGCTACAGGCTGGAGCTCAGCTGAGCTGTGCTGAGGGCAGAACTTGGTAATGAAACCAGGCCTTTCTCTGAAAAAGCATGGCTTAATTACAGAGCCTGCACCAGGTCCTGCTTCCTCATCTCTGCCATAAAGCAAACGTGAGAGGGTGCCTTCGCTCTCAGTTTGGGCCCTGAGTGTGCATGAGGTCTGGGAGGGCTGAAAACATTAGTGAAAATATTTAGCAGGAAAGGTCCCAACATTGCCCTGTGTCCCCAAGTGCCACATCTACACACCTTTTGAATCCCTCCAGGGATGGGGACTCCACAGCTGTGAAGAAATCCCTCCTGCTCTCCCCCCTGCCCCTGGGGCCGTTCCCTCCCCTCCTGTCCCTGTTCCCTGGGAGCAGAGCCCGACTCCCCCCGGCTCCCCCCTCCTGGCAGGGATTGCAGAGCCAGAGGGTCCCCCCTGAGCCTCCTTTTCTCCAGGCTGAGCCCCCCCAGCTCCCTCAGCCCCTCCTGCTGCTCCAGCCCCTTCCCAGCCCCCTTCCCTTCCCTGCACACCCTCCAGCCCCTTAGTGTCCCTCCTGAGGGTNCAAATTTGGGGAGGGCTGAAAACATTAGTGAAAATATTTAGCAGGAAAGGTCCCAACATTGCCCTGTGTCCCCAAGTGCCACATCTACACACCTTTTGAATCCCTCCAGGGATGGGGACTCCACAGCTGTGAAGAAATCCCTCCTGCTCTCCCCCCTGCCCCTGGGGCCGTTCCCTCCCCTCCTGTCCCTGTTCCCTGGGAGCAGAGCCCGACTCCCCCCGGCTCCCCCCTCCTGGCAGGGATTGCAGAGCCAGAGGGTCCCCCCTGAGCCTCCTTTTCTCCAGGCTGAGCCCCCCCAGCTCCCTCAGCCCCTCCTGCTGCTCCAGCCCCTTCCCAGCCCCCTTCCCTTCCCTGCACACCCTCCAGCCCCTTAGTGTCCCTCCTGAGGGTCCCAGGGCTGGAGGTGCCCCAGCAGAGGCAGAACAGGGACTGTCACTGCCCTGGTCCTGCTGCCACACCAGGCTGGCACAACCCAGGTACCCTTGGCCTCCCTGCCCACCTGGACACACCTGTACTCATGTTCAGCCACTGCTGAGCACTCCCAGGTCCTCCTATTCCACCAAGCAGATTTCCAGCCACTCTGCCCCAAGCCTGGAGCTTTCCATGGAGTTGTTGTGACTCCACAGTGGCTAATAATCCAAGGGCTGTGTCAGGGCAGGAAAGTTTCCCTTCACATCTGTAAGCCAGGCCCCAGGGAGGCAGCAGATGGCCCCAGGCAGTGTGTCCACTCTGCTTCTTGGGCAGAGATATCACAGGAAAGGGTGGCGAGTGGCACTGAACTCTCTTCCTTCTTTCTTCGTTGCTTTTGCACTTTATTGAACTACTTCTTGATTAAAGGGCTGGGGCGTAGAATGTGACACTTCTTAGGAGAGCTGATTATGCATCACATAAACCTCTTGGCATCAGACAAAGATGCTGCTGTTAAACCTGAAGTTTGTATTAATGCAGCTTCAATGTGAACAGCAATCATTGTTATTAACAGTCGTTAGGGGAGCGAGTTCAGCTGGAAGACACTTCCTGCTGTATCTTCAATCCAAACGAGAGCAGGAGGATGCAAGATGTTTTTCAGCAAAGTTTCCTCAGTGTTCCAGCTGTTCCTTTTATTTGGGGAGGGATTTATCCTGAACTCAGGCCTCGGGGTCCTGCTCGGCCCTAACTTCCTGATGGATTCAGGATGCATCCCTCCATGGCTATTTTCTCATTATTCTTTCTAAAGCTATTTTGCATAATTGCACTAAGCAGTAGGAACAATAGAGTTGCCAGAGCTCCAAGTCCCCAGCCACCCTTTCCCTGGGATGGCGGGATGTGGAGGGAGGATGCAGGAGCGAGTGTGTCTTGTCTTCTAATCATGGCCCACGGGTCAGTGTTAATTAACCTCCCTTGCAGAAATGATCTCTCCTTGAGGAAGTGTGAAAATGCTGGCAATTTGTAGAGTGGGAAGGTGGTCTGGCAGTCTGATGGTGGGAGGCACCACATCTGCAGGGTGCTCCAGCCCCTCAGGGAATCCTTCATGGGCAACTTCGTTCTGTCCGTGAGCTCCCTCCTTTTGGTAGAGGTCATGACATCACAGCTCTGGTTAATCACTGCAAAATGATGTCACTTTTGCCACCAAAAGGCTCTAAAGATACTGCACATGCACTCCCAGGCATTGCTGGATAACCAGCCTGACGTGGTCTTGAGGAGTCGTGTGTGTCCCTCTGTCACCAGGGGAATTCAGAGCCAAAGGGTGAAGTTGTCACTGCTCAATAAACCCTGTGGGTTTCCTCTCTGAGATGCCTTTTATTTCGGTACTTCCAAGAGGACAAATGTGAGTGTCTGCCAGCACTGGAACCAATGGAATGCTCCATGGGAGGTGTTTTTGGGAGCCCCTTTGAAGTGCTGGAGCCACATCCCTTGATTTCCTCTGCTGGGTGACTCAGCAAAGGCAGCCAGAGCCCATCTGAGACTTGGTACTGCCTCTGCCCACCCAGTGCCCCCGTGGGCAGCTCTGCCTGCCAGCCTGCTCCCCAAAACACCCGGAATGCATGAGCAAGGGGCTGGTGTGCACCTTCCCCTCCAGCCTGGGCCATCCCAGCCTGAGCTGCAGCTTCCCAGGGGTGGCAGGTCCTGCCTGGTGACCAGCTGTGCCCTGGTTTCACTAGTCAGAGACCAACAGGATTAATTATCACTACAATGGCACTGAGAGGGCTGGGTGAGCTCTCTGCTGCTCTTTGAATTGCTGAGACAACTTCTTCGTTTTCTGTACCTTGTGCTCCTCAGTTTTCTCTTTTTTTTTGGAGCATTTCAGAGCTTGGAAGTGAGGCCCTGGCACAGGTTATCTAGAGAAGCTGTGGCTGCCCCATCCCTGGAGGTGTTCAGGCCATGTTGGACGAGGCTTGGAGCAACCTGGGATAGTGGGTGGCATCCCAGCCCATGGTGGGACCAACCTGTTGCTCAGCATGACCCAACAGCATAGGAAAAAAAAAAAAAAAGGCAGATTTCCCAGTCCTGTGAGTTAAAGTGCTGAATTTTTTGCTCAGATTCCACTTCCCAAATCCAGCAGCACTTTGGCAGTCTCAGGCTCCCCACGTGCAGGGCTGACAGTTCTGGAAGGGCAGCTGAAGGTCACCCCTCCAGTTCCTCATTATTAACATCCTTAAGAGGCAACTTAGTGAGAGAGGAGAAGGAGTTAAAGTTCATTATGCTCGTAATTAGCAGATTACACAAAAGTTCAGCAGCTTCCACAGAATAAGAGTTAAAGATTGGGTTCACTCACCTGTCCCTACAATTAGCAGCTATAAAGGTGTCACAAGGAAATAAAGTGAGAGAAAGGAAAGGCTCGGCTTCATTTCCCCCAGGGAAGCTGCAGCTGTGGGAGGGGGGATGGACCCCCGTGGGCTCCTGTTCTGCAGCACTCACAGGAGACACATTTCATTCCCCACCTCAATTTTCTTGCAATTAGCCCCTCCCCAGAAGATGCCACTGACCTCATCAGCACATGGAGTTTCACAGTTAATTTTTTCCTGTACCATCCTGATGAACAGAAGCAAAGAGGGAGAAGGAGAGAAGGAAAGGAGTCACTTGGGTAATTTTCCAGTGACAGAAACCACAGGGATGCTGAGAGGGTCGTGGGGATGGTTTGGTTTGGGGAGGTCTTCGCTTGCCCTTCCCCAAACCCAGCACATGCCCTGGGTGCCAATGCCAGTCTCATTTTCAGGGCAGAAAACTACAGGTTTTCATTTTGCTTCCCAAGGCAGGAGGGAATCTGTCTTTGCACACCAAAAGCTGGCAGGAAACAAAGATGACTTTCCATTGTGTCCAACACTGAGAGCCCCAGAAAGGAGGTGGTAAAGTGAGACCTGTTCAGAAGACAAACAATCCAAAAGAAAGCAGCATTTTAAAACAGAAATGCCAAACCCTTTGGTGAGATGGGGGTGAAACCTCCTGATTTTCTCCTCATGGCTGTAAGTGTGACAGATTTCAGGCAGTTTCATGAAGACCCGTGAGCAGTTTGTGTTGAGCTGCCCCTTCCCTGGGCTCCCCCCACCTTTGGCTGTGCCTGCCCTTCTGCTCTGCTCCTCTCAGCCAGGACGGGTGTAAATCCCAGGCACTCCTGGGCTCTCCGCTCTAATTATTCCAGGAAAGAAGGCTGCTTGCTTCACATTTGCTTGTCATTTTCCCAGAGTGTGAAAACATTCTTAATTTAGATGCCAGGGCTGTGCCATCACCTCCAGTACCTGTTTAATAATAAACCCTTCCACACCAAGAGCTGGAGCTTTTCCTGGGGCCAGGGAAGGGATCAATTCCCAATCCTTATGTCCCGGTGAGGTTGGGGATGGTGCCACCCGCTCATGGGACTTTTCACACCCTCCTAGGTAAGAACTGCAAGGTTTTGATCTGATTACTTCAAAAAAATGAGACTTAGAGCCTCTAAATTGTCCTGGGACAAGTCAGCACAGAATTCCTGGTTATTTAAAGAAAAACAGGAGAATTCCAAACCAGACCCACGTTCTCCATCCCACTGGGGCTCCGTTTTCATTTGTGTCTCTTACCATAGGTATTATAAGTTAATGAAATAGAAATTGATCTTTAAAAGAGCACTTTTCAAGGTTCAGTTGCTGTCTAATTAATTTAATTTTAAATTACATCGGTAATAAAGACTTAATTGCCTTCTTATCAATACATTGTATTTTGTAAAGGACATGCGACTATTTAAGCACACGATGGTTTTCTTGCAGTAGAATAATTGGTATTTTAAGCATACAACTATCATGGTAAGTGTAAAATATTTATTTGTGCACTTAATTTCAAGTGGTATCAAAACCTCAATGAACATGCAAATGTTGCAGCAGCTGCTGTTTAACTCCTCGCCTGCCTCTCCAGCAAACACAAGGACTTCCCCACATCAGGGAAAACCACTTGAAAGAACAGGGAAGGGTGAGGTAAAGAATATTCAGATGGTTACACCCATTTTTGGTTGATAAGGTTCCATTTGTTAGGGTCTGGGAGGCAGTTGAATGGGTGGGACCACTTAGGATGGGCAGCTCTTCTCTGTAACTCAGAGGGAGGATGTTGAACCCTCTTACCTTCACATAAATCTCATTTTTTGGCTCCACAACATGTTTATATCCATTAGAAACAGAATCACAGTAAAACACTGACATGTTTTCTCTGACTGAGGACTCAGTAATCACTAAGCAGATAAATCAATGTCAGGCTTTACCCCCTTCCTTTCCTACCCAAGAGTTGGATTTTGGAGTGTGTAAGCTGCCAGGAAGAATAATTAAATACGCTACAACTACCTTTGATTTAAAAATGGCAAGGGGAGAAATTAAATCCTGCAGAAGCCACAACACATCCCCAGAGCTGTGTGGTAACTTGTCAACTGAATTAATTTCGAGCTGTTCGCTTCTACCATAAAAATATTATAAGCTGTGATGTATTTCTTTCATATGTGTGTGTGTATATCTATATGTTATACAGCACCTTTTAAAAATAGCAGCTTCTGGCTGTGAAGTACCAAGATCTGATATTACTGAAGTGCTTTCAGACCTGTCATCACACCATCACTATTTAGTTTTAATCTATGTGGAATTTAAAATGCACTAATACATATTTTTAGTGATACACAGTAAATAGTATTTGGGCCACGCTATTTTTTTGTCACCTGCTTCACATGAGGGAAACTAAACCTGCAGCCTCTGAGCACCATTCCTTGGAACTGTGGGGAAAGGAGGTTCCCACTGAGGCACTGCAGACCCCAAACCCGCCAGCTCCAGGGGGGGCCTGTTCCCCACGTGCTTGTCAGATGTGCCCAAGCTCTTCCCGCTGACCTTTGCTGGGAATGTGGCTGGGAATGCGAGATGGAGAGGTCTCCTGGGAGACCTGTCTGGGTCATGGGCATCCTGCAAGCCCAGAGAGGCTCTGGGGAGGGCAGACCCCTCCAGGGGAGATGCTGACCTTGCACCCGTGTGGCCTCAGCCCTGCCCTGTGTGGCTCCAGGGAGGGCAAGGAGGTCTCACTTGCCAATGTGAAGTCTTTGTAGCCTCCTGGTAAAAGCTGCTTATTATTCCTTTTATTATTCTGTTGTTTTGTAGCCCATCTAAGATTGATATCTCATGGTTAGGTGCCTTTCCAGTCTGTTATATGTTATTTCCTTGCAAAACAGGATCATCTGTAGCTGCTGGAGGTGGCAGGCTCAGATGCCATCAGCAGCACCGATTCCCATGGCTTTGCATTGCTAGTGGAAATCGGATCTGACCCTGCTTGGAAGGGTAGACACGAAAAAGGAAAAAGTGTTGGTGTCTCCTCACTCTTCTCAGAGAAACTGAACATGAAAAGGCAAAAAACACCCCTGGGAGAGGAATTCAGGTCTTGCTGAGAACATCAGCCATTGGTTTCATCACGATGGTTTGTCAGGGCCATCCCCAGCTGCAGCAGAGCCTCAGCAGTGCTGGGGGGAAAGAACAGGGTGCCAGTGGGCAGGAACTGCTCACAGGGCTGGGGGGTCTCCCATGGTGAGCGGGCTTGGCTTCCCCAGCAACCCACAGAGCAACGTCCTGCATAATAATTCTGAACACTGAGCTTTGACTGAAGGACCTGCAGCGATAAAGGGGGGTCTGTGCAGGTCTCCTCTCACTTTTACTCCCGTGTTCCGTGTGCAGGCAGTGACTCCTCCCTGTCTCTCTTTCCAGGAGGTTTGTTTCTCCTGCTGGTGTTTCTCTTCGTGATGTGGAAGGAGTTTGCCGCTGACTTCCAGAAGTACATCCTTCTAGAGAGGAGCGAGAGGTGCCTGGACGATGTCCCCGTGCACGTCTACTACGGCTGGTCGTTCATGTTCGCCGCGGCCGGGGTGCCCCTCGTGCTGCTGGCTGGGCTCCTCTTCTTCCTGGTGGGCAGAGACATAATGAAGTCCCTGGAGTAAGACAGGTTTGGAGAAGGCTTTGAGAAAACCGGTGGTGTAAATAAACAGACACAAGTTTTGAGGACTAGATTGTTTTTTGTAGCTCTGATTGTCAGGACAGATTCCACTCGCTCTGCTGTGGGGCAGGGGTGGAGCACTGAGAATCCATGGAACGGTTTGGGCTGGAAGGGACCTTAAAGCTCATCTTGTCCCACCCCTGCCATGGCAGGGACACCTTCCATCACCCCATCTTGCTCCAAGCCCCGTCCAACCTGGCCTTGGGCACTCCCAGGGCTGGGGCAGCCACAGCTTCTCTGGGCACCCCGTGCCAGGGCCTGCCCACCCTCACAGCAGAGAATTTCTTTCCTAATATCTAATCTAAATATACCCTCCTTCAGCTTAAAGCCATTCCCTGTGTCCTGATCCTCCATCCCTTGTCCCCAGTCCCTCTCCAGCTCTCCTTTATGTACTGCCAGGGGCTCTCAGGTCTCCCTGGAGCCTTCTCTCCCCCAGGTGAGTCCCCCCAGCTCTCCCAGCCTGGCTTCATTGCAGAGATGTCCAACCACTGCCCATCCAAAACCAACCCCAGCTGCATGTCCAGCTGCAGCTTTTTCACACTTTGGAGAAATTTTGGGATGTCTGTGGGCTTTGCAGGAGGTCTCCCTGCAGCCCAAGGAAAAGCAGCTCCAGGGGCTGCCAGCAGAGCCCACATCCATATTCAGCAGAGCTGGAGTTTTATGGCATTCCCAGCATCCTTGTTTCTTGTAAAAGGTAATCGAATGTGGCTGCGAGGGGGATGTTCTAATCTCTGTTTCTGGAAAGCAATTAAGGATGATTTTTTTTCTTAGCTGGCTCTAATTGACGTCAAAGGACAACCTGTTTAATGGGATGTCGGGAAACACGAGACAGTTTTTTTCCTTAAAAGCCCTGATTCTGAAGATATAAATGTACCTGGACCTAACTCACAATAAGGGAATAAACCCATCTCTGTGGCGTGAAACTCAGCATGAATTCATTAGTGTTTCTTTACAGCAATGTGTTACCCCACATTTAATGTTTTCCCTGACCATGGTGTTGTGGCATTCTCATCCCAAAAACTGAAAGACAGTCAGGACTGAGGAAAGGGGACAATAGCACGATCTCATGAGATCTCTATGGGTTGTGCCTGTGCCCCATCAGTTCTTTTAATTTCTCACTGTAAATTCCTTTTAAATACTGTTTGCCATCACTCTGAATTTAACATTTTCCCTGGACACAGTTTTGTGGGGATTCACATCCCAAAAACTGGAGGATGGTCAGGGTTGAGGGGAAGGGAGGGGGACAATGATACCATGATATATCCTTGGGTCATGCCTGTGCCCCACCGGCTCTTATAATTTCTCACTATAAATTCCCTTTGAATAATTTTTGTCATTACTCTGAATTCCTTATTTTCCCTGGGCAGAGTTTTGTGAGGTTTCTCAGTGCAAAAGGGGAAAGATGGTCAGAGCTGGGGGAAAGGGGAAGGGGGCAGTGGCACTGGTGGCTTTGATTTGCTCCTTTGGGGTCGGCCCTGTCAGCCAGCCCAGCGTGGGACCTTGAATTCCACGGCCACTGCACAAGAGCCAGCTCCAAAAAGGCAATTTACATATCATTTAGGTATATTTGAATGCTTGCAATCACTCAGGTGTCCCTTGTCTGACATGGCAGTGTCAGAAGAGCAAAACATCCTAATTCTGCACCAAACTCTGCAGGTGCTGGGGGTGCAACAATTCTCACTGAATATGCAGAGCTTTGGAAAGACACAGGAGAAATGACAAAGATTGGATCTTGTCATGTTTTTCGGGCTGGATGGTGATGCTTTGAAGTAGTTTGTGGGGTTCTTGCTTGCTGAGCTCATTAGCATAAATTTGAAGTCAAACTTGCTCCAAATGTGTGCAGTTCTCCTGGATGTCAGTTTGTGCTCAGCACACGTCTCCGGAGCTTTCTGTCATGCTATTGACTCAGAACACTTAATTAATAATGGAATGTAAATCTCTTCTAGAAGATTGTTGGCAGTATAAAACTGTTTGTTAATGCTCTCCCTAAAATATTATTCAAGTCTGGTGTTTCTTTCCTTTTGGAGCAAGTTCTAATTATTCTTTTACAAGATTCATGGCATACATAGAGTGAGAAATTGTAATTCCCACATGGAAAGATTAGTTCTTTCATATGAATAGCAGGCTTGGGCTCCAGTTCTTAAGCAATATTCACAGTGTTCTCCCCTCACAGGAGTTTTGTTTGAATAGAACTGGGATATGCAGGTAAAAATCATGGGTTTTCCCAGGGAATGGGAGTTTCATGGCATTTATAAACACACATATTGCAGTGTTTTATTTGGCCATTCTGAACTGGCTTTTTCCCTGATATCTCCTTGGGTTATGCCCGTGCCCCACAGTTCTTCAAGGGATAATTTCTCACTATAAATTCCCTTTGAATAATTTTTGTCATTTAATTATCTATTCAATGTGGAGATGAACACTTATGGTCACAAAGAATAAAAGTATATAATCCAGGAGCAGAAGAGGTCAAGATTTACAGTCACTTGCCTTTCACTGATCCCATAAAACAATCCAAGCATGCAGAAATGATGATCCCATAAGAGACACCAGGGCAGAAGAATGAGAATGCAGCGAGAAATCCATCAGACTTATTGATATCTGTGAAGCTGAGGATCCCTGAAGTTGTGAATATAGAAGTGAGTTTTATATTATAGAATGAAATATTTATTAACTTTCTCCATCTGTTCTTTAAAAAATTTAGTTTAATGTCATCAAGGCATTTATGGAATACATTTAGCTTAATCATGCAGTCATGCCTTAGGGAGCAAAGCATCCCTGGAGACCTGCTCTTTCTGGATCAGCTCTAGAACAAGCAGGAGTTCAAAACTCCATCATTCTTTGGGAAAACACGTGGCTTTGGATGAGTCTTGAACTGAGGGTGGTTTGTTTTACGTATCTTTGGCACTGAGCACATGCTCTCCAATAGTCATCTGGTGTTGGGTAACTCCATGAAATCCCAGTCTCTCCCACAGGTTTGGCACATCTCCCAGTACTGGATATATATCTAATAGTCTCCACAATAAGAGAGGAGGAGATTATAGAGTTGCACAGCTAAAGAATTACCTCCTCTATTGACACTCAACATTTGTAGGCAGCCCAAGGGTAACCAAGCACCCAGTTTTGGTGGAACCAAGAGTTGCCTTTGCTCCCAAGTCTCTTGTGTTCTCCCAGAACTCGAGCAGGCAGAGTTTTGTGTGAGAATCATCATTTCTGGAGGAGAAATTTCAAACCCCAAGCTAAGGAGCTCAGCGGTGAGGTTTGAAACTGCAGCAACCACGGTTGCTTTCATCTGTTGAATGTGAGGAAGTTTGATGAAAGGATATTATAGAGTAGTGACAAGGACCTAATTCTGATCCAAGTTTTGTCATTCTAAATCACGAGCAATTCCGAAGATGCAGCAGACCCTTATCACTGCTAAACATCTGTAAGTCAGATCAGAACCGGGACTAATAAATACATTCAAAGATGCATAATTAAAACAGTGATTTCACATCACTCTGATGAATTTTAGTCAAGGATTTCTTCAAGGATGCTTTTCTCACATTAGCATTTGATGTTAGTAAGCAATGAATAATTCCATTTTTTCTTTCCAACATCTGGGACACTTCCTGCTTTATTTGCTACTTACTGAGCACTCTGCAGGAAATATTAATGAATCTTGGGTGTTGAAATGCAGGCCCTGTGCTCATGCTCAGGAGGCAGAGTTGTGGAGGAGAGGAGATGTGTCTTGAGGTTAAGAGGCTGGATTTTGGTGAGGTTGGATATTGGGAGATTTGTCAAACCTGAGGCAGATACAGGGATTTGAGGAGGTTACCCAAAAGTCAAGTCCCTGTGGCACCTTCTTTCATGCCAGGCAGATTTTCCCTCACACTTGGCAGACAACAATTAGTAATAGAAGCTTTTCCTCTGGCTATGATCAGCTCTTTTACCACAAAACTGAGACCCAAGGATGCCCCAAGGCTGGGAAGGTGCTGGGGCTTGGGACATCTCACCTGAGGAGAGATGGCCCGGCGGAGCAGCACTCCAGGAGAGCATCAGTGCCATGGCCAGCTGCTTTCTCCCACCCCCAGAGGCCTGGAGGGTTTTCTCTTTCTTGGTAAATTATAAAATTCTGTGTTTGGAGAGCTCTGCTGGCTCTTCAGAGTAACCTGCAGAGGAGAGCTGAGCTGAGCACCAGGGGCAGGAGAACTGTCAAAGGAGGAAAGAAGTTCCTTCTGTATCAGTGTGGAGGGACTTCGGCAGTTCAGATCTGACCAGGAGGGTGAAAACACCCTCTGCCATGGAAAACAGGCTGATGGGAACTGACCAAACTTCATCCCAGCTGGGTGTGTATAACTCCCTGTGGGATTGCTTTGCCCCAGCAACACTTAAACATTTCCTTGCCTTCTTTTTGACCAGAAAAATCCATCTTATCTGGACTGGTAGGGTTTTCACCTTGGTCATGAACCCTGGTGGGCTCATGTAGCAAAACGTGGGTCTGCAGAACAAGTATCTCCATCCAAAGGTGCCTCCAGCACCTGAGTTTGGGGCCCCCTTGCCCTGGCAGTGCCCCCATGCAACACACTGCGAAGTGCTGAGGCTTCACATCCCCATGGGAGGCAACCCCAGGGATGGAAAAAGATTCCCAGGCGCCCTGTCCGGCCCCAGCCCTCCCCCTGCTGAGTCAGCACCCCGGGGGGAGGCACAGATGGGGTGCAGCAATTAAGAGCCCAGGCCAATTAGAGTAAACGAGGCCGTGCGGGCTGGCGCCACGCTCTGAGCGCGGGCTGTGCGCGGGGCAGGATTAAGCCCTATCAGCCCCAGTGCCTTTACAAGAGTGCACAGCACCTCAGTCCTACAATCAATAAGCTGTACATGCAGCAGCACAAAGAGCTCTTATCTGCAATACCACTTTGAATTTAGTGAATTTATTTAATCCCTGGTGCCTGCAGAGCATCACTCCTGTCGGCTGGGTTAATTTATTTATTCCGGTGATGTATTTTTAGGCTTTCAAGTCCTTGACATTTGAGAAGCAGATTTTTCTCCCCCTCCCATTTCCTAAAAAAATTGTCTGAATTGGAAAAAAATTATTCACAGAAATGTATTTTTTTCCTAATTCATTTCCCAATTTTTCTCTTGGGAGCCAAGGGAAATACTATATCAATACTAATAACCATACCCTGAACGGATTGGGGAGGGCTCCTTTTCACCCTGCTTGGCAGAGCCTGTGCCTAAATCAATGCTGTGCATTCGCTGATCTCCCTTTCTTCTCACACTTTTTTCCTATTAAGATTTTCTCCTCCTCTTTAAAAAAAAAAATCACTAATTTTTGAGTCATATCCAAAATTCTGTGCTGCATTTAATTTGGGAATTGTCATGAGACTTATCTCTTGGTACTTGATATTTCCAGGTAGAATCAGAACCTTTGGCTCGACCGAAAAGACCCTGTGGGTTAAACATTGTGGCCGCTGTTAAATAGAAATCCCTAAGGAAAAAACAGTCTAGAGCCACTGCTGTGGGTGCTGTGGTAGGGATTATTGTCAGAGCTGTAAAAACACACTTTAATGAACCCAACTGGTGCTAAACATTTGGTTATGGAAGAGTAGATTGAAACTTTATAAGGTTTGGGATCAGCAAAGAAGGGAAAAGTCTCACCTGACTTTGGCTGACTCAGTGGCTCCAGAAAAGCCAGAAAAAACTGAAACTAAAGTGGCACAAAGGGCAAGTGTGTGAAAAACACAGGGTTACATTTGTATTTCCTATCTATTTCTTTTCGCTGTCCATTATCCAGTATTGCCTGGGGTTTACATTAAAAGAGGCAACAAATGCTGAGCAGAAAGAGCCACTCCCAGACCAGGGACAGGGCCATTTCCCTGGCAAAATGTATCACACGTCCTCAGAAATAGTTTTGTAGAGTCACAGGACGTGATTGTTTTCCCCTTTCAGATGCTGTAACATAAATTTTGTGTTTTCTCCTATTTAAAACCAGTCAGTGGGAGAAGGTGTTCCCCAAACCACCCAGTGCTCAAAGAACATTGGCTGAGCTGGTTCATCTAAGACTTTATTCCTGAATAAACCTCACTGGTTACGGGCTGGGAGAACTGCAGGGCACGGTGGATAAATAGGTCCTGAAATAGGGGCAGCGATTTTAAATATTACTCTGCCCAAAAAAGTAGGAAAATTTAACAATTCAGACAAATCAGCCTCAAAACTGGTCCTACTGGGTGTTGAGGTGGAGACTTTGCATCAGCCCACTGAGGTGCTGCCTCTCCAATCCCACCTTGCTCCACAAGAGAGGTCATTACGTTGTAAGTTAAATAATTAGCTCCCAAATCCAACCATTAATCCAATTTATTGCATTGCTCTGGCACCACATCCCCAAAATAAACTCCGGGGGTTGTTCCAGCTGCCCTGGGGGTTGTTCCAGCTGCCCTTCAGCTCCCTGCCAGGATGGGCATCCTCAGCCACTTTGCTCCCGGTGTTTCCATGCGTTTTTTGGTGGCATTATTTCCTCTGAGCTTCAAAAGGGAATCCTGATGCTGGGAGAGGTGGGAGCAGGTCCCATCAAAGACCTGTTTTGGTCCCTCTGAGGGTCAGCAGATCATTTCATCTACATCTTCAGGAGGGTGCTGGGATAACCTCATGGATGAAGGCTGGAAGCATCTCACAGAGCTCTCCACAGGGCAGTGTTTTTTACCCCAATTTTGTTCTGCAAGTCAAGATTTCTCCTCCATTTCCCCCTCTGTGTTGTGAAAATGCACGTTCCAGGAACACAAACACACTCACACACACTTTGCACATTAAATATATATAAATGACTGGTGTTCTCTGTGGAGAGACTCTTCCTGTGCCACAAACACTTCAAAGGCTTCAAAGCAGAGGTGCCTGCAGCGAGGGCTGGAGCTGAGAGCAGAAGTGCCAGTTTCAGCTGACACCAGAGGTTTCAGGCTTTTAGGGCATAAAGCATTTTTCACTCATTTTAAATTAATTTCCTTGGAAAAAGGAAAAAAAAAAAAACGGAGAAATAACTGAAGACATTTTTGAAGGGTTTTTTTTTTTGGTGCATGTGATTTATTTTTTTTTAAAGCGGAAAATGCTGTTTTGAGATTCAAACCTGCCTGTAAGTGGATATTTTTAAATGAAAATCTCGCCAGTGTTTGGGAAGTGACTGCAGAGACCTTCCCTCTGCAGCCATCTTAGAGAGGTGTTTTCCCTTCTCGTGCCCCTCTGGTGCTCAGGGTGGGCAGTGGCTCCAGGCCTTCCTTCTGCTGCCCCTTCTCGGAGTTAATGCAAAAAAATCCACATTTTCAGTGTCCCAGGAGCTCAAAACTGCTGCTGGATGGGGGGCTTTGCTCTCCATCGCAGGCACGAGGTGAGGGCTGATGTAAATGCAGTTTTATGCCAGGCAGAAAATAACTCCCTGCTGCCCAGGGAAGGGTCATGCACAGCGAGGACATTCTGCTTTTTTTTTTTTTACCATTTTTTTTCCAAATCAAAGGACTGAAAGAGTAGAAATACCTTGGGTTTGGTAGTCATGGCATGGAAACCTTCTTAAATTTTCAAACGTATTTATGTAGCTGCTCACTCTGCCCCTACTCTACCAACAGCAAAGATGATAAAAGGTTTGGGAGCGTTTTTCTGGTGCTTGCTGGTGTTTGCAGGGGGTTGGATGCCCAGGGGAAGGCAGTGAGGGGGGTTTGCTGCTTTGTGGTGGGACACGTAAAGATCTCTGTGGGATGCATGGCTGGCTGAGGAGCTCAGGTAAGGCAGTAGGGGGAACACAGTGGCTTCCCTGGGCCAGCCAGAAGAAGCTCTTAGAAGAGCTATGCAATCTTAAACCCATCATTTGCACAAAAATAAAGCCTTTAATATCACTCTGAGGGTAATTAAAAGGTGGTGGGGCTGAGTGTGTTCCCCCCACTGTCTGTGATTCCCTGTGCCCTCCACGGTGCTGGGTGAGCTTCCAAAGGCCCCGTCAGGGAAGGGCTGTGGAGCTCAGGGCTGCATTGATTGAATTGATCAGGCTCTGCCCAACACCACAGCCCCTCTCCAGGCAATGTAATCAGAGCAAAAGATAGCACAGCCTGCTCCAGCCGCAGCAGGAAGGAAAAGATTTCTTCCCTAGGACTCCAAAGTGCCTTTGGAAAGGAAAAAAAATCATGGCAATGTGTTCTGTGTGTAGCCCAAGGTTTGCCAGCGGGTGCCCAGCGCTCTTGGAAGTCCCTCTGGAGCTGCAAGGAGGCTGCTGGAATTCCAGGAGGTACAGCCAGGCTGCCACAGGCTTGGGATTTTATCCACCAAATTTTATGATTTTTATCCAGATATACTGTGGGAAATCACAGCTGGGTCTCAGTGACTGAAATGAGTGGCAAAGACATAAAACCCCATGGTGAGGGGATTTTGCTCTTTATTTGAACAAAACTTGAGCATTTCCCAGTGTGCAATGATGGCATTATCCATTACAAATGGATATCCATGATAAATGGACCCATAAAATTTGGGGAAAGCAGGGCAGCTGCAGCAAACCTTCATCATTTCATATATTCATTATATAGTCACCCCAAATAAATCCCCCTCCTGCAGCAGATCAGAGCCCAGAGCCACTGACCTCTCAGAGCTCTTTGGCCAAAGGGTTGGTGTTTCCACCCCACTGAGGAGCAACTCACAGGTGGATTTGGTCTTCAAAATCAAATCAGAATAAAGAGTTTTCTCCTGATCCCTCTTTGCTGAGGTGTTCTGGTTTGGGCCAGAAAGAAGTCATTATCCTGGAGCTGATGGTTTGACTGCCTTGGCTTGGGCACAGCCAGGAGGGCACAGATGGCCTCATTTTGGCCTTTTGTGAGTAAATCCACAAGTTTTCATAGGACCACACAGTCATGGAATCATTTTGGTTGGGAAAGCCCTCTAAGGTCGTTGAATCCAACCATTCCTCCAGCACTGCCAAGGCCACCTCTGTCCCACGTCCCCAAGTGCCACACCCCCATGGCTGTTAAATCCCTCCAGGGGTGGGGACTCCCCCACTGCCCCAGGCACAGCCTGTCCTGATGCTCCTTCCTTTGCCTTTTGGACACAACCAAAGCAGGGCTGGGGATGGTCCAGGGCAGTTTGGCAGTGCCTTCCTGGGGGTGTGTGAAGGACGGGGAGTCCTCAGGATGGAGAGTTTGGGAGCAGCCTCAGCAGGAGCAGCTCCCGTGCCTTTCTTTGCCCGAACGTGCTCCTGCCCTAAATGAAATGCAAAAGCCAAGCTCAGGGCAAAAGCTGCATCACCGCCTTAATTCAGCGGTGGAATCAGGAGCGAGGCACTACAGTACCTGCTGAAGGGTGCAGTGATTTCTCATTATGGATTACACAGCTAATCAGCACCAATCAACATTTTATGATCTTGACTTAATATTTAATATAATGTTAATTATAATTGCTTTTGCCACAAACTGTGTCAACTGTGAGGCACGATTTCCCCTCCCGGCGTGCCTGGCGGGGCTGGGTGGGCTCTGGGATGGGGCAGGTGGAGGAGGGACCTTCCCTCCCCACAATCCCACCCAGCAGCTCAGAGCCACCTCCCTGCTCACCCTGCTGCCTTGAGTTGTGCTGCTAATTAAGTGGTGGTGAGTCTCAGCGTTATTAGAATGGAGTTTTTATCTCACACAAGTACCTTCCAGCTACAAACAGGGGAAGATCATTTAATTAAAAATAATTTTAGTGGAAGTTAATGTGAACACAGTTCAATTACTCTGAAATATATTTAATATTTTTATCCCTTTTCTTCTTTCAAAGTCTAATAAGAGGCCACAAAAAAAGAAAAACAAACCCCAAAAGCAAAACAACAACTGATAAACAAGATGATTCTTTCAGGTCATTTTTGTGGTTTGAGATTCCCACATTTGCCTGCTCTGATTTCCACAACTTTGCCCCAAAACGCTGGCCATGGAGTTGGGAAACGCTGTGCATGGCAGTTCCTCAGCTCTGCTCTGCACAGACCACTTAGGACCATCCTCACAGGCCTGGTAAGTTTTGATCTAATTTTAACTTTATTTAGAAAAACTAACCCTAAAAATGAACTCAAAGCAAATCCAGAAAGTTTAAGGACAGAATTAACACTCAGGCATTTTTTTAATATCCTAAATACTCTGTATAAATACAGCAGGGCGTTGCTGGCCCAGACACCTGACTTAACCTGCATATTCCTAAATCCGTCTCCACCTGGGCTCGGGCCCCGCTCCCCACCTCATCTGGTCCTGGAGTCTCCTCTGAGGCTGAGTTGGGGTCCCCTCTTGCAATTAATAATATATCAACTTCCAGTTGAAAGAACAGCCATATCTGGTCCATGCTTTGGCTTTCCCAGTGTGCAGTGGATTCACAGCCCAGTGTCAGCAGCTGGAGCTGCTGGGATTGTCCCTCCAGCACTGCCGGGGGCTGCCCAGACAGAGGGAGGAGTCCTGGCACTCCACAGGAGTGGGGACAAAAGGGGACATGAGCACAGGAGCTGCTTTGGGCTGAAGGGGCCACAAATCAGCTGCTGGGATGCTCCATCCAAAGCTCCTGAGCCTGCACCTCCTGATGGAAAGCTTTTCATGGTTCTTTATGGCATAAAAACACCCGAAAGAAAATCTGTCAATAAAATAAAATAAAATAA
>VXBX01004567.1:15276-28020 GCA_013400415.1 Scytalopus superciliaris | reverse complement strand
CCAGAAGTCCAGCGTAGACGTTTTCTTGGTGGCTCTCCTTGCATCTCTGAGTATTGAAAATTCAATTATTTCATGGTCACTGTGCCCCAGGCAGCCTCCAACCACTACATTTCCCACCAATCCTTCTCTGTTCATAAACAGTAGGTCTAGTGGGGCCTTACCCCTGGTAGGCTCATTTACCAGCTGATGAAGGAAATTGTCCTCTATACACTCTAGGAAATTCCTAGACTGCCTCTTCTCTGCAGTATTGAGCTCCCAGCAGATATCTGGTAGGTTAAAGTCACCTACTAGAACAAGGGCTGGCGATTTTGAGACATCCGCCAGCTGCTTGTAGAATAATTCATCTCCTTCATCATCCTGGTAGGGAAGTCTGTAACAGACACCCACGAGGATATCAGCCTTGTTGGCCTTCCCCCTGATTCTGGTCCACAGGCACTCAACCTTGTCACTGCTGACTTCAAGTTCAACAGAGTCAAGAGACTCTCTAACATATAAAGCCACCCCTCCACTTCTCCTACCCTGCCTGTCCTTTCTGAAGAGCTTGTAGCCACCCATGGCAGCACTCCAGTCATGAGAGTCATCCCACCACGTTTCTGTGATGGCAGCTACATCATAGCTTTCCTGCTGCACAATGGCTTCCAGCTCCTCTTGTTTGTTGCCCATACTGCGTGCATTAGTGTACATGCACTTCAGGTGGGCTGCTGATTTCACTCCTAACTCAGGTTTTCCATCCTTAGGTTCATTTTTGGAGAGCCCGCTTTCAATCCCTTCCCCCTTCCAACCTAGTTTAAAGCCCTCCTGATCAGCCCAGCCAACTTGTGGGCTACGGTCCTCTTGCCCTTCCTAGAAGGATGAAGCCCATCTGCTTTGAGGAGACTTGGTACCATGGAGATTGCCCCATGGTCAAAAAAACCAAAATTTTGATGGTGGCACCAGTCCTTTAGCCATCTGTTGATGAGATGGGCTTTTCTACTCCTCTCTTCAAGTATTTCAGTATTATTTAAATACACATTGGTAGGATAAGCTTCACAGAAAAATATGTATGCCTGACTCAGGTAGAAGAATCCAGAGCCCTGAATTTAGCTGTATGGCATCCTGACAGAAAAGATTTGCTTCAGGATGAGTCACACCAAAGTCCTTCAATATGATGCTTAACATAATCAATGCTGACTGAGCATCAAACTAGGTTTCTTTATTTTATTGATGGAGCTGATGTGCATCCTGGTTTCCAGCAGCTCTGTGATAGAGCATTCACTCAGGCATGGTTTGATTGAGACATGGTTTGATTCCTGTTTAAGGCGTGAAATGTTTCATCTTCCTGGAACATGCCGTTAATTAGCTGTGCCGTGCCACATACAGCACTAAATTGTTTCCTACATGACTAAAATTCAGTTAGTTAGGAATTAGGCCAGACAGATGAAGCGACATGAGAAAGTGCTCAGTCCTAACCCTTGCCATCTTTCAGGATTTTGCTCCTTTGTGAATAGACTATAGCTAAAAACCCTTTCCTCACCAGACAAAAGATTTCCAAACTCTATCATGTTATTAACAATATCTCCCAACAGCCAGGGCATGTGACAGACACAGAAAAAAAGTGACAGTTTCATCCACCGAAGTGCAAAAGGAGTCTGGGGATACTAGTGGTTCCGGCTCAGAGAAAATTCAGCAGATAGGAAGCTGTCTGCCATCCTGTCCTCCATTTGCTGGACTGCCATCCCATATGTGCCATAGACCAGGCTCTGGACCACTCTGAAGTGATGCCCAGCCACTACAGGTATTGTACTGTGACAGTATCTGCAGAATTTTTTATTCTTTTATTTGTCGAATTCTCTCATGAAATCATATATTATAAATTACAACTAAATACACTGAAACTCTATATACCATATTTGTATTATTTTCTTAACAGGTTGTTGGATAATCTAATTAACTAGTATAATGCTGATGCTCAAGTTTTCCTGTACCTATTGAGAAGTGGTAGTTCTACTCCTTATTCTGAATGGCTAATCTACTTAAATATGATTGATCTTTAGGAAACTATGACCATGTGCCAGAAATGCAGAACCTATCAGCAATTCTCCATGTAGAACTTGCAGATCTACACTTCTTTGCCAAAACAGGACGCTGATCCAACTCCTGGCAAAGTCAGTTGGACTGATGACAATAGGAACGATAACAGAGCTATGACATTTCCTTGCCTAGAGCTTTATTTATCCTGACTATTGTAAGGAATTTTTTTAACCTTCTCTTCCAAAAGTCATGGAGTCAGTGGTGTAGATTGCAACAGATAGGACAGAAGTGCAATATAAACTTTTGCATCTAAAGCTACAGTGGCAAAAGAGACTACTGAAAGTGATACATCACAGAATCTAGATTGCATTTAGGTAGCCATGCCTTAATTTTAGGCAGGTTTTTCTTTTGGGGGAGGGAGTTTGTTGTGATGGTGTTGGAGGTTTTTTTAAGTTTCTCTTATTATTCAATATTTGTTTTATGACCACCAGAAGGGTAGTTGTGGAAGCCATTAATGTTTCTCATGATGATGCAGTCAGAACCATAACCCACAAATAAATGCAAATCAGAATATAACTCATGTTAACCTCACACTATAAAGAAGAAAAAAAAACCCAGAGACCCTGACTCTTGAAATAAACTTTAGTAGCCATAAAAAAGCACTGTAAAAGGGGAAAGAATGAGTAACTGAGTCATGGATGAGAGCCTATGGATAACACTGATTTGTGCTGGTGATATAAAAGTAGATGTCAAGAACTGGAGAGAAAAAAGTTGTGCAGAAAAATTAGCCTTTCTGCTTCAAACTCATTAACTGTCGGTTTGGAACTTTAGTCTACATAATATTTAGATACATATTTAAAATGGAGTTTTGGTACTGGAATTATGAGAAATGGTAGTAGGAGCAGGACTATGAAAATTCTAATAATGGCAATGGGTACCTCTATGAACTCTTGTTTTTTCAACTTAATGAGATTATAAATATAATACATATTTGATTGTGTTTCAAAGAGAAATAAGATTTAGGTTTCTCATTATAAAGTGTGACTTTGAACTTTGGCAGTTCATACTTTTGAAAAGCAAAGAAGAAGAATTGTGGAGTTTGAGGAAGACAGTTTGTAAGTTTTGAATGGCTCAAGTCAGCATTACTTGCCTTGGACCAAGTGTGTTTAGTGAAACAGACACAATGCCTTTGGCAAGGCAACAAACAAAAATGTAAATTTTATCCTATATATTGTGTTTTGGTGAAAGTGAAAGAACAAATTGCTGTGGTTTTGGTTCATGGCAATGATCACTATGTATAAAGGCCTCTGAATTGGGAAGGTATATATGATTTTACTTATGGATGCTCCAGTTCTCTCTTAATGAATCCATTCATTTAGTGAAACCACAAAACAGAAAGATCTCTTTATTTAACTTTCATCTTGACATGGTGTTTTATATCACAATTTGTGTTTCTGCAGCACACTTCCGTTGTCCACGTGCACACATGCACAGTTTTGCTTCATTTATGATAAGCACAAAAGTCTACTGTTTCAATGAACTTTAGCACAAAATTCCTACATTACAAAATTCACTAGAAAATAATGTAGATTATTTCTTTGTGGATAATTTGGGGTAATTTTTTTGGTGAAAGATTTAATTATTGGCTTTGCAAGGTAAACTGTGCAGAAATTAAGCCTCACAGTTCCTCAGGTGCTTCACTTTTTTAGGTAAAGCAAAGATAATTGATTGCAGAGCTGTTGTTCCACCAATAATTTACTGGAATTATTCACACAAAGGTGTCTGCACATAGAGTCAATCCCCATTTTTACAGCTATCTCCTTGCTACAGTTACAAGAGGAGGGTTTTGTAAATGTTGTATATTAATTCTCATCAGATAATCTCCATACTACAAAGCAGTCTTCCGTAGCACCTTCCAAAGATTTGTTATTTTATCTCAGGAGCTACTGTTCTGGGTTGAAGGCAAATGCAAAATATAATAATATTAACTCTTTGTCTTATGCAGCTTACCTGATTAGCTGATGTTAAAACAAGTGGTTACAAATACTCATCCTTCAAGGCAAGTGAAAAGGGTAGTCTGTAACTTCAATAGTGCCAATAGGAATATATTTGACCTCGCACCTCCAATCCTGACATTGTTTAACCATATCCCACAACTAGTGAATTTCAATTATTTGTTCAGAAGAGCCATTCATAATTGCCTGGTGTAAGCCTGCCTTTAGGATGCAAAACAGAAAACAATGAAAATGCTACACTGGTGAATTAGAACAGCAGAACTTAAATGTATAAATTAAATGGGCCTCTTTTCACTGCTTTCCCTTTCTGTTCTGAGAGGCCTCAGTCTGGTGACTTCAAAGACAGGATTATGTGAGAAGATAAAAACTTGATCTAATGTCTATGTTTGAAGTCATGAAAGTCCTCTTCTCTCCAAGTCAAAATAACCCTCCTTATAACATAATGAGCTAGGGTCCAGGTGCAGAGGGGGAAGGTTTCTGCAAGGCACTGAGAATATCTCAGAAAAGCCAGAGTTGTACATTAAGCCGTAATCTTCCTAAATGTGCTAAAAGATTATGTGCAGGCTTTGGAAGCTTTGTCCTATCAATTAGTTTGTTAAGTCTTTCTTTTAAATGAAGAATGCTATTATGCATGTATCTGGATTGGCTTTTAATAAGAATTTAAGCCTTTTCACTACTTACAGGGAAATCTACATCATGATATATGAGGAATCAAGAAGGGAATGCTAAAACACAAGGTCATCTAAGAGTACACTGTGGTCATATGTTGTTAGTGTCTATGCATGTAACATTCCATTTCTGATATATTTGATATGCTATGATTTATAGAAGGATTTAGAATATAAGGCAAAATTACGACCTTTTTATACTTTGAAACTTGTTCTTCTCAGTGAGGGAGTATTCCTACATTCAAATATTTTCCCATGTGATAAAATCATCTTCTCTGAGCCTCTAAAAGTTGCCTGAGACCAATAGAAATTTTCATCTTATAAAAACTTACAGCTCCAGTGCTTCACAAAGAAGACTTTCATTTTAATGTGGGCATCTCCAAAACATGTCCCTAAAAGTTTTTGCTCTTAGAACAATGAAACAACTATCATGGCCTTGGACAGTCTCTCAACAAGCCAAAGCAAATGTTACTGTTCAACTTAAAATGCAAACTGATTACGGTAAAATTTTAAAAACATCAGATACAAGTGAGAATGTTTGCCTTTTGTACAATCTATGATCTTGCCATACGGTCCTCTCTTTGACCTGCATTTTCAGCTTATTATACGTATTCATTAACAGAAGTACATAGATAGCAGGTTTTCAGTTCATAACTATGGTCAATCAGATGGAACAGCCCACATGAAAATTTAAGTATTAATAGACCGTATGCTGGATATTCAGTACAGCCTCAATTCCAGCATTGGACAATTCACAATAGTTTGTTCATATCCAATTCTACTCCAATGCTGGGGAGATGTTTCTTAGTGGTGTATTTACAATGACTTTAAAATAACATATCTATTATATTATTACTGTTTATTTACTGTGTGTACATGTTTCCAGACAAATAGGTATGTTATTATAGAAGTATTGGAACAAATATATTTCAATCAATTTGAATTATGATGGAAAATAGAATACTATTATTCAAAAATCTAGTTTTACACTGACTTTATATGTAGCTACATATTTTGATGGCTACAATGTAGTTTAACTTGTTTCTTTTACAATTGTATTCAGATATACATTCTGCAACTCCCTGCCTATATCTATCTTGTAAGATCATTTCTCCTTTCTCCTATTGATTTTAAGTAATTAAATGCATCCTGCCCTTTTCATTTGTAAAAGGTTCTAAATTGGATACTTCTCTTGAATAGAAAGCTTTATTAGTGCAAAAATTCATGGTGAAGCCATATGTATTAATTTAGTCACTGGCAGACAAGGAATGTTTCTTCATGATGCAGGACAGAAAGATTAGTGTTAATTCTATAGGTGGGTAGCATATTAATTAGATTTCATCAGAATACATAAATCATTAGGATGTGTCTTCTAGTGGTCTTACTGCTACAACATAACAGTTCTCTCAAGTCAGTCTTATGGTGAATATTTTCTTCCGGTCTAGCTTTCAGGCAACACAGTGATGCTAGAGTGATTGGAGAAGTACAAAGACAGGTTTTCATTACTTGATAATGGTGGAAAGGCCCTCATAAAATAATTTTAGGATGTTAAAGTGGGAGCAACTTTAATCCTACAAGAGGCTCTTGAGGCTTCTTTTCCCATTTGCAGCTCTGGGTGGTCTAGCTGAATACTTTGTGATCATTAGGGTCCCCCTAATCATTTTGATGACAATGCAATTCATGGAAATTCTTAGGATGAGGGCCTGCTAGAATATTTAACAAGCTCTCAGCATCCTTTACTGCTTCTGTGAAACTTCCAACCCCTCATTTTCCTGTATTTTGTCACCACCAGATATGAGAGCAGGAAACATTTAGTAAGGAAAAATAGTGAGAATAAATAGTTGCATAACCAAGAACTGGGTAATGTCCATGCTAGGGCTGAAGGCAGCTGCCTAATTGGTTAGGTGTAAAGCAACAAAAAACCTGACATCCATCCATCTAACCGTATTTGGGGCTGGATGCTGCCATCTGCTAGCCATCAGAACCTTGAGGCAGAGTGAGGCAGCTCTTCCAAGGAGCCAATGCTCCATAGCTCTTAGAAAAGGGATAATAATAATAAGAAACCACAGAGCTCAAAGTGATAAGGAAACCTGATTAGCCAGCTTATCTCAGTAAGAAAATGAAAATATTTGGCTCAGGTAAGATTCAAAGGAAAGAGGAAATCTATCTGAATTTGGAGTCTCTCCAAGGCAGTGCTAGGACCCAAAACTTATTTGCATGAGAATGCAAGTGAATATTTATTACTGGTTTCTTCCAAGTAGGACAGGTACCAGCAACTACCTCAGAGTTTTATGAACACAATGTTGTATTTCATAAACCATTTCTGGTTTCCATCTATGCATTTCTGGGAATTCAACTTAAAGGAAAGTATCAAAAAGGAACACTGTTCACATAAAAGAGAAGGGGAGTTTTCAGGTGAGGCTTGAATCAATTTTTGTGAGGTTTAGATGCACCCTCTGTTTCTGCTACCAGCTACCTAAGCAAAGCCAGGTTTTCTTTATGTTTGCTGCCTGTAAAATATGGCAGTAGTACCATTTTGTATTCTACATCTCTATCTAGAATGAAAAAAAATCCAACTTGATCTTTACTGGACCTCCTGATTCTCTGAGTGTGGAGTCTGAAAAAAATGAACTTTATTACTTCTCTGACTTTCAAGTTCCCAAGAAAGTAGTNGGGGTTTTTTTTCTGTGTGTGTACCTATCCTTTTGTTATGGTTGTGCCTCTCACTAAGGAGATCCCCTACTGCTTTTCATAGCAGCTGTTTTAATCAGTTTTTGTACCCATAGAGAACTGTGTGAATATCCTGGCTATATTGGGTCAAAGTAATCGAATCTTTCCCTTTCACTGTATCCACCAGAAAGATGTGAGTAGAAACTGTGTGAATCTACTCTTTCTCTTAATCTTCTGTGGCTACTGGGGCTACTTATCATCAGCTGGATGTCGAGTAGTCTTATTAAGTATTTAATGAGAAATTTTAAAATCAAAGTAACTTCAGAAGTTAAAACATCTTCAGCAGCAGCAACAAAGATCAATTTTGTGAGTCCCCTTCAATGTGCCCTTTTTAATTTTGATGGAGTAAAAGCCATTGAACATACCTTTCATTCTCTGAGAGCCCAAAATTTATAACTGCACCACCTGTGAGTCTTTCTCCACCAATAAGGCATTGCATGCCCAATTCTAATTTCTTTCACATGTCATCTGGAAGTATTACATAGAACTTTCAAAATTATCTTCCAAAATTTATCAAGAATTTGCAATCTTTGGAACTTTCTCCATAAATTTCTGACATTCTTGCCTTTTTTCATTGTTTCAAGTCTCATGTTTTTATTGCAATGTTATTGTTGGGGAAAAGTGTAAGTAAAGGAAAAGTGGATCCATTTATAGAAAATTTTGTTTACTGATCTTGTAATATTTTTAGCAATGCTGATGAATTATAAAAATGTATCTCATAGGCAACTAGGATGTTCTCACTTACATGACGCCATTGATATACTTCAGGCTGCACTGGTGTAGATTTTTTGACTTCAGCATTTCTTTCTTAGGTAATGAAAAATTGCCAGAGATTTTGTTTTTCTTGGCTGAATCATGCAACATTAGGGGATACCATAGTGCTGTGGATTAAAAAGGCACACAACAATCCCAAGAAAGGAATTATTGACATCAGAATGAAAAAGTTCTGACTGTTGTTCAAAAGAGGCAGTTTCCTGTAGGAGAAGAGAGTAAACCTTCACAGAGGTATTGCAACTTCCCTCTTCACCAGAAAGTTAGTGTTAGAAAGATATGCCCTTGATAGCCAGCAGTGACCAATGTCTTTCTGCCTTCTCCTGACATGAAATCACAACAAAAAAATTCTGCCAAAAAAATCATAACATCTCACAAGATAGAGAATTGATCACAAACTTTCATACTCCAGGAGACCTTACGAGGAACTCACTGTCAAACTGGGAGAACATGGGATGTAGAGTGGACACTTTTCAGTTTGGTACTATGGAGCTGGAATCACAATTAAAAATGAACAAAACTCAATGTAGCAAAAAGTACTGTGCAAGGAAGAAAGTAATGAGGGTAACAACAAGAGTAATGAATGTATGCTAAAGGTATTACGAATCCATGAGTACTTCCTATTTTTTTTCTTAGCCTTCATTTATATTCCTGCATATTCAATGATTTTTCTACTTATTTGTGTGAGTCATTGGATTATTATACTAATTATTGGCTAGGACCAACTCTAGTCTATATGTGGGAAGGAAGGGACAGGCCAAATTTCACAGACGTGAAATAGTGCCCTGCTCCATATCCCAGCTCCTTGGAATCTCCTTGGGCAGTCCCAGAGCAGATGTCAGTCACAGGCACACAGGGAACACTATCCCATATCCCGTCCTGGAGTCCAAGTCCAGCCCCAGTGTGTCAGCAGTCCCTCCTGGAGGGTGGCCACGGGTGAGCCAGAGCAGCTATGACCAGTACCATGCAGCCATTGCGTGGTCATAGCCTTGTCATTTCCTGAGCTCCTGGTAGCTGGATCTATGCTGGATCTAGGGTGGTAGCTATAACTCTCTCTTTTTCTCTCTCTTTCTTTACTTTTTCTTCCCTTAATCTCCTTTCTTGATATTTGAGTAACTTAAAGCTGGACGATTTGGATTTTGCTAAATTGTATGGATTAACATGTGCTGAGTCAGTGCTTTGTGGAATACTTTATTTTGGTTGAATATTGCCCTTTGAACTTTTTCCAAGTTCCCTTATTTTCTAAAGTTTGCCAGTGGAAGGGTGTTATTTGACCTCCCAAGAAATGTGTGTAGCAGCTTTTCCCTTGTGCCCTCTCAAGGCATATAAAGAACTGAACACCCTTTTAATAAGTCTGGCAGGTGGATTTTTGGAGCCTAGTATAGATTTAAAATAAAATCCCTTCAACAAGCTCATAGCTTGATCCTGGGATATTACAATTTATTAATAAAGGGAAACTTCTGAGTTGCTTATATCTGTCAAGCTTCCTTAGATACCTTTGTTACAAAACATAAAATGCATAAATTTATAAGTAATGTTATTTAATTTCACATTATTTCAATGTATAGTCAGCCTTTGTGCAAGGTTGTAGTCCTCCTCAACTTACACTGACAATTTGCCAGGCACTGCCATACGAAGATCTTACTAAGTTCTGTTCAATATTCAGATTGTTGCACTACCTTTATTTTCACTAAAAATTGGTTATCAGAGAAAAGAGTCAAGTTATTTTGTCATAGATTGCATTTGATGCCTACAAGTTGCATTTACCCCATTTTATGCTTATATTTGTTATTCTTTCTTTTGGAATTCCTCAGCCTAATAGACTAATGTCTGTCCATATATTTTCCCTGTATGGAAATTTGCACTGGTGGCATAGAGAGAGAATTTGGAAATGTGAAATCTGGAGCAACATGCAATTTGACCTCAAATTTATGCACATGTTCTCAACATGTTTGTTTGTTTTCAATGAAGCTGAAAGTTGTTAAACAAATTGGGGCCTTTCCCATTTTTAAGAAAGCTTATAAACAGCTTATAATGTAAAGATACGAGAGGCTCAGTAAGGAGCTCAATTCACTTGCTATCTTTTTCACTGGTGTAACTGGTGCCACTTTATTTTGAAGATGTATCATATTTATCCTTTTATGGATTTGTCTTTATCTCTGTTGCAAATACTTGAAATAAATTTATTCTCTTTCTAATCTCATCCCAACAGACCCATTCAGCTTTAAAAATTCACATATCGTAATAATCAGCCATGTTACATTACATTTTCTTCCAAAGTCATGTGTAGCAGGAAAGCTTTTCATAAACAACCAGTAATAATCAATTAAAGAAGATGTAGGCACCTACCAGTGACAGCCATACATTTTATTAAGCATATGAAGTATCACAATAATTTGCATATTTACTAATTTGTTTTGGTACAAATTCATACCAACCACAGTCAAGAGACCACATACGGATAGTCAAGAGACCACATATGGATTAAGAAAAACCTGATTTCAAAATTTAGGAGAGGATAAACCCAAATCACACTTCCCACATAAAACAACAGGTTAATAAATACAAATCGCTACTACGATCACATTACAAAGTTTCTTTTACACTTTTTCAGCAAATGATCATTTTCCAGTAGCAGTCCTATGGTGCAAGTAGTACATGAAAATACATTTTCCTTCTTTCTTTAAGCACTTCTATCCAGTATTAATCATTGATTGAACCTCAGATTATTCAGACCATTATGAAAGGAAGACCTGGTCCACACTGGGAGTTTGTTGTACAGTTCACAGAGTTAAAAGCCTATTTCTTTGTTAAATTGAACTTCATAAAAATTAACAGCCCTTACCAGTGAAAGAACTTTTTGCCTAATAATTTATTCACTGGGTAAAACTGGTGTTCAAGTGAAAACCTACCTTTTGACAGTAAGAAGCATGATTAGTTGATAAGCAATATCAAGTTGTTTTTATTTTTTCAAATGATTGCTTTAAGTTGATTCTCTAGCTTAAAAAATTTTGGGCATCATTGGTCCCTATGGTTAATCAAAGGGCTGTTAGCTTCTATTGTTCAATGATTACTTTGATGAGTAATACATAATAAAAGCAGTTCATGAACTTTCAACTTTCTCCCAGGTCTTCTACCTTAAAACCAGTTTTTCGTATGTCATTGAAAATGACTACCTCTCCAAGTATAGACTGAGCACCCATCTGAAGTGTAGGGAAACATAAGATATTGTGTTACATTCTGGATTACATTCTGGATGTCAAATGCAGTACAGCCTGTCTTCTAAAGTTCTGTGAACTTCAGCACTAGAGTAGTTTTTTAACATGTGTGAGAACTTGTTTATTTTCTCCTTCAAATAGCAGTTCCTTTTCACTGGTCCTGTAACCAGAGAAGGAGATATAGACAAAAGTAATACACTGACTCTTCTGTCAATGCCTAGAACAGCACAGGAGCTTCAGATATGCATGGCATAGACTTGTCCTGTACTGCTATTATAGGACCAGGATGCAGACATCTGAGTTCCTTCTCCATATCAGAGAGGATTCAGATCTGTGCCTAGACTCAGTCTATATCGATTTTGCTGTCATAATATAAAAAAGGGTCTCAGTCTCTCTTGCAGAAACTTTCTAATTGTTGAAATTGATTTCAACAGAAAATAAGTAAATTATCCCAATCCATGTGGCACTATCATTGCAATGAGGAATTTGTACATTCTTGGACCATTTAAAGAATTTTTCATATAAAACATATGCAGTTAGTTAGCCTTTGGAGTTTGAATTCTTTTCAATTGCATCCCTGCATGCATCCATGATGTCTACTTTCACATATTATATGCTGAAATAACATTAAAGAATTGTTTTCATTTGGGACATTTGGCTCAAATGAAAGTCACAAATCCTGCCCCTTGATTACGAACAATTGTCATAGGTCACCTAGCCTATTATCCTGTCTCCCAAGAGCAAGCAAATAATGGATGCTCTAGAAAGACTAGAATAGAAAAGGCATGTTACAATACTGTCAGAAATATAATACTAGCATAGCAAATCTGAGCAAGATATAGTAACCTTTCATGGAACAACTGTAGTGGATTTAACTTACGTGAATTTTCCAGTGCTTCTCAAAATGCATGTAAAATTTTAACACCCTCAAAATTCTGAAACAAAGAATTCAGTATTTAATTCTGTGTGCTGTGTGAAGTATCCTCTCTTTTTCTTTGCTTTGAACCCTTTTGACGACTCCCAGTTCTTGTATTAAGAGAAAGAATGAGCAATTGTGACTTAGTCTCCTTCTCCAGGTCTCTCACAATTTTGTAAATTTGTGTCATACATCTCTGCGTATCCTTGCTTTCCATGCTAAACTATTGCCGTACTTGACTATTGAATTGCTACTTGTACAGAAGATATACCACATAATTGATCATCCCACCTAATTCTCACTGTATCCTGACAGTTTTAACATATTTCCTTTCAGGTGTGAGGAACTTGCAGGTCTTCCAGGTGCATTCCAGTTTTCCTTGTGTTTAAACAGGGACATGATATTTTCTATTATCT
>VXBX01004551.1:4675-24887 GCA_013400415.1 Scytalopus superciliaris | reverse complement strand
TGTTGTATCTGTTTCTTAATCTAACAAAAATTCTAACTCAAATACATTCAAAATCACCTGCACCCACAGTTCAATGTAGGCAATTAAATAATTAAGAAACCCCTCAAATGTTCATAATTCAGGAAAAAAAAATAAAAAAACCGGCAAATAGCTGTCAATATTTCTATGTATATTAAAGAAAGATTTAAGGCACCCAGAGATATTTGCCAATCTACCTTTAAAGTGACTGGACAAACACCAGGACTGTTTGGTTACTGCTCCTCAACTTCCACTCTAATTCCAGATTCTGGACCCAAATCAGCACTTGAAATTTGAAAGGAACCCTTAATGTCAAGCCCTGCTTCTCTGCTGAGAGGATGTAAAATATTGCAGCATTTCACAGCATGCATCTCTACTTGTAGGTATGTCACTCTACACCTTAAGGGCACCAGGAGCAAAGAAATCATTCTCCCATTTTCCCCTCCCCACACCCCTTTCAAATTACTGACTGGAGCAAATTCACCCTCTCTGGGGACTTCCACGAGTTCAGAGGGGTTTAGACTAGAGTGAAGTCAGCCTGCAATTACAGAGCTAACAGCGTTTCTCTTTTTTTGGAGGGCTTTTTGTTTTTAAATGGTAGGATATAGCTCTAGCCACGATCGCCTTTGCCCCAGCCAGCACCCAGGCAGTCAAAAGCCTCAGAGCAGTAAGGATGCTGTCTCCTGAAATCAGGAGCTGAAGGACTTTCTGCTCCATTCCTCCTTGTTCCTCTTGGCTAAAGACCACATCACCCCAGATGGCTCAAAACCTTGAAGGGTCCCATTGCTGAGCAATAACAAGGTCACGGTGGTGGCAGGGAGGGGAAGGTGAGGAGAAGGACTTATTTTCTGGGTAACAAGCGTGTTCCTGTTAAGGAGAACATCACAGAGCTGTCCTGGCTCCTGGCGAGTTTCACAGCAGCAAAAGGAAGCAAAGCTGCAGACTCACTCCCTTAAAGCTTCCCTGGCTGCTACGTGGCAGAGCTGAGGGGAGGAAGTTGGCATCCACTCTGTCTCTGCCCTCCCTGGCCTGCCTGAATAAGGGAGATGCTGCAAATCCCACTCCAAAAATCACTTTGTTCTGGCTACCTCTTGTGCTTTCCTCCAGCTCCGATTGATGCATTTAAGCAACAAAAACAATACTATTGCTACAACTAATAATAAAAATTAATAATAACTGGGAGAGTTAAGGGGGAAAAAAAGCACATTCAGCCCAGTGAGGGGCTTGAGGCCATGACACCCAGAACCTAATCGACTGCCTAAACTCAAGCTGGTCTCTGAAACTTGCAGGAAACAACACCCACATGGACTTTTTTCCCCAGCACACCCTCCAGCTGTGTGCCCACATCAGCTCAGTGATGTAACTGACCTTTCTGCAGGCTCAGCCGCCCTCACTGCCTGTCTCACTGGCGAAGGAGCAAGGTGCCAAGATGGCTTGCCAAGGGGGCTGGGAGGCAAGATAAGGAACTAACAAGGAGTTGTTTCTGCCTCTCCTTCCCACTCCCTCTGAGCAGCAGGGAATGACAAACCAACACAGTGGACTCTGGGCAGGAAAGCCCAGAGGTAGGTCACACTGACAACACAATCTCGAGTTCTCAACTTCTTTGAGCCCCCTGTGCCACCTGGCCCCATGTTAGTGTTTCTCAGGCACTTGTTGACTGGAGCCTCCAAGGATAAAAAGACCTGCTTCTGTGGACACCCTTACTCCTGCCTACACATGCAGGGGCTCCCTTGTCCTGTCCCTGTGCTCAGCACAGAATGTGGATCTGCAGGGGAGGCACATACATCTGCCTGCCACCCAGCAGGGACCCTGTTCCTCCAGCACACAAAGCAACTTAACTCAGAGGTGGAGCTTTGGTTTGCATCCTTCTCCCCCTCTCCATTTTGGCAAAGTCCCATTTGCTGGCAAAACTCTCAGCAGTGGAGGTGAACAAAACCACTCCAGACTGGTGTGCCGCCCCTTGGCAGCCAGTGGCTTCATCAGGGTCATTGACTTTGGCTCAACTCTTCATCTGGCTGGTACAGGCTTCCCTTAACAAAATGGTACATAGCCAGTTGCAATGGGCCTCCCCAGGCCACTTCCTACCAGCTTCTCTGCCAGGGAGAGACTGGGACGATGTAAAGCAGGAGACGGGTTAGAGGGGCTGGAGAGAAAAAACAAAGGAAAAGGAGAGGAGGGAAAGGGTGGCCTTGCGTTATAAAGGCAGAGTCCTAAATCTTAAAATACATCACGTAAAATACAGCGTGGGAGGGGGGTGTTAAAACTCATTATCATTATCTTAAGCAAACTGGTAGCATTATTCAGTAGTTAGTAAACAGAACATTAAACCTTTTTCCAGCGTGTTTGGAGGGGTCAGAAAGGGATAAGGGGAAAAAAAAGGAGGAAGGAAAGGTGTGGATGTGTGTGTGAAAGGGAGCAGGAGCTCAGCCAGTCTTGTGACTCCCATCTCCAGTCCGCATTTTCCGAGCCAGGATGACCTCCTTGGAGACCTTCTTGCGATCACTGGCCAGCCCCAGGAGGCACATGAGGTCGATGAAGGCTGTGGTTAAGTTGAAGCGCCAGCCAAACTCACTGGTGGAGTAGTCATAGGGGAAGGTGTGGTGGTAGTTGTGGAAGCCTTCTCCTGAAAAGCACAACCAGAGAGAGGATGTTACAAAGCTCTAGATGACGGACCCTTTATCTTGGCCCAAAGCACCACATTCCTGTAACAGGCTCTGGATTGAGTCCAAGCTCCTCTCTCCTCTCAGCTCAATTTCACCTTTCTACAATCCACCATATCTCATTTGGGCATGGTCCAGCATGCCAGGTTTGTCCCAAATGAGGCAGTGACAGTCATAGAGGACTTTTGGTACTTAAGAGGAAAACAAGCATGTGGCAAGGAACTGAGAAAGGCCCTGGATCCCTGACAGCATCAAGAAACCAGGGGAATCCTGGCTTTTCTCTTGCAACCACAAGAAATCTTTTAGTATTGGTTTAACTATCAGCTAGACCAGCAGCATGTCCCCAACAAAACAGGCCAATCAATACAGTCAGTCCTAATGCCAAATCCAAAGGGAATGCCAAATCTAAAGGGAGTCCAAATCCAGATGGGAAAGATGCAGACACACTTCTACTAAGCAATCTACCCCAGTCAGCCACTATCTGCTCTGGACATCGTCAACATTGGCTTCAGCACTAACCCCCTCAAAGGCATTGCCTCAACTTCTGCCTCTACCCCCTGAATCTCTACAGTTCAAATCCCTCCTTACTAAAAATCCATTAGCAGATCACTCAGTGGTGGACATCAGTGCAGCCCCAGTGAGGTACAGTGATGCAAACTAGATGAGGATTTGGGCTTGGGAGAACAGATAAGAGCAAATCCTGATCCTGGGATGTACTTTGCTAGGTCCCGGAAATTTCAGTAAAACACATGAGAGCATCTAGCTTGTCTCATCTTCAAGCACCTCCAAAATTACCAGCTGCCCTGAGAACATGTCAAAATGTGCATCTGCTGATTTTCTAGTTGACAAATCTCAGATAGATATGCAGTGACTGCAGCACATGTTTTTCTGTCTGGTAAACGTGGCAGAGAGACCTTCAAGCAAGGCAAATAAAATATTGGCATTGAGATAAGAAGGTGCTAAGTATCAGAGTCCTTTCCAGCCTGGAGAGAGTCTGGTGGAAGCTGATAACCCCACTGCCCTCAGGTACTCACTGGCCAGTTTGGGAAACACACCCAGATATAGAGCCTGGAAGGGAAGGATACAGGGGAAATGAGGACACCTGGATTCACAGAAATTCCTAGAAGCAGTTGCAGCCCCAAGGGGCAGCCCTTGCTCTACAGTCCACCCCCAGCAAAAGACACAGATGCTGAACGTACCTAGGGCCCCCAGGCTGACAAGGGTGTTCTCCCGTGGGTTGATGTTCTGATCATACGGCCGGTTGCCAAACATGTGAGCGGCACTGTTCACTAGCCAAGTGGCATTGAGCCCTAGGGCGTAGCGCAGGATGGCTGGAATGAAGAAGCTGATGACAATGGATTCGTCCCAGAAGTACCAGGGCACTACAGATGGCAGTGTGAAACACATCAGCACCACTGAGGGCTTGTAGTATCTGGAAAGGAAGGGACCAGGAGGAAGGTGTTCAGTGGCAGAGATGGGACAGGAAGGGCTGATTCAGTCCTCCATTTGGAGGATTCACGTTCAACTATACAGGGAAAATCAAATGCAGAAATGCCTCGCTCCTGAGCCTTGTATCTTTTGCCCTGGATTCGCAGAAGCCATGCCTGAAGACTCCCAAGTTCTATCAACAGGCAAGAGACTCAAACTAAATCCTGCTCTCCTCACACATGCATGACACACTGTCCCCACCACGAGTCTAGACACCAGCTGCTGCTTTTGACCTCATGTTTCATTTGATTCTCAGCTACGTTGTTGCCTATAAAGGCAACACCATGCTTCCAGCATCCCACAGAGGGTGCCTCTACGGCTCTGGCGCAGTGCTGAAACTCCTCCTTGCAGACTTGGCTCTGCCTACCAGTACACCCCACCAACAAGCCCAAGCAAAGGGCACTTGCACCATCAAACAGATGAACATGTGGGCTCTCTCAAATTAGAAGGATGGGAGTAGAGGAAGCTGAACCATTCTGATGACCCACAAGAAAGATCAGTCTGGAACTGAACTAGGAACCTCCTAAGTTAGGCTGGTTACTCTATGGATTCAGTGCCTCCTCCCTGCAGCCCTGGTGACAGTATAGCCCCAGACAGCTGAGATACCCCATCCAAGAGGCACCAGTGAATCAATACTGTCCTTCCCAGTTACTGCCTCTCTCACATCTCCATTTTCAACCTTCTTTCACCATACTGTTTCCAGAAGACAGACGGAAGAGGGGCACAGACATGGCCTGGAAGGTGTACTGCATCATCTCCAAGGATGTCTTAGAGGCACCTGTGTGTGGGCTCTGGGCCAGCCAAAGTAGCAGCTGGGGCTGTGGGGCAAGCAAGAGTGGAAGTGCTTTGTGGTGGGAGGCTCGGTCCACTGCTGGCAAGATGCTACAGGGTAGGCAGAGACAGGGGTGTGGGAGGGCTAGAGGTAGCAGTAGCTTCTAAATACTTCCTATAGGAGAGGCACAGCTCATTTCTCAGTTCACCTCACAGCAAAGCCTTAAGCACACTGAAGAGTCCCATTTCTCACATGAGAATCCCCCCATATTCCATCAAAGGCACTTGGAGTCCCCCACCCATTTGCAGGGCCCTTGCTCCATCCCACACAGCTCTGCACTAGGGCTGACCCCACCACTCACCTGCGCTGGAACATCACCACTTTGTCCGCCTTTATGTCACTCAGGTCCAGCTTCTGGCCCTTCTCAATGACGTCTGGGTGCTTGCGCACCAGCAGCCAGCCAATGTGGGAGAAGAAGAAGCCCCGCATGGCATTGTGTGGGTCTGCATCTGTCTCGGAGAACTTGTGATGGACACGGTGGTCCCGCACCCACTCGTAGATGTCATTCTGCACATCAACAGGAGTGAAAACTTAGGGTTGGAGATGTTCCCTTCAAATTACAAAAAGGCCTAAAGCATTTAGATGCCTAAATCCTATTGGCCTGAACTCAATCATATTAGGTTCAGTTCATCATGACCAAACTCAGTCATGACCATAACATCAGTCACGATATCCTTCATTAGGGTTTGGGGTTTCTAGCCTTTATAACAAAGGTTGGGTCTTCTTTGCTCCACCACTGCCATTTTCTCTGAAGCCCTGGTGCTTTGATGGGCTGTCCCATCTCTGCTTTTAATTGGCTACTTCAGGCTTTGGTCTGCACATCATCTGCAGCATCACTGGCTCTGATTGATTCTCCACCCCTGCAGCAGCCAGACCTCATTGGCTGGTCAGTGTTCCTCCCTCCCATGCTCAGCTCTTGTTGTCTCTTGTCCTTATCCCTGCGCAGTGCCAGCTGGGACTGACTGACCTGCCCCTTCCCTTCACCTGACATTTTCCATAGGTCATCCTGCCTTGCTTTTCCTGGGATTGCCAAATCAGATGTTTAACTTTGGGGGGTAATGGTTTTTTTAACTTTTTTTTTTTTTTTTTAAAACATTGGAGATCAAACAGTCTTAAAGTTAAGGCCTCTCTTTAGAAAGAGAACAAAGACAACATTTCAGTGGTATTTCTCCACCATACCCCTCTCTTCAGTCCTGTAGCTAAAGAGCTCCCATTTAAGCAGAAAATTAATACAGTTTGGAAAATGTTAACACTTTTATAATTTGTATTAATTATTGTTTTGGTCAGTTTTAAGAATAGATTTTAATAAGCCTGTGATCATTCTTTTGTATCAAGATTTATATGAGCTTAAAGCCAGGTGTTACACCATCCTAGAAAAGATGAAATAGATTCAAGCGTGCCTCTATTATCTGTATTGCACAAGAGACTCCTTAATCTCCTAAGTACACAGGACTTTTCCTGGAAACACTTTGAAGATAGGGAAATGGCATACGCATCCCTATTTCTTGCCTCGAAAGACTGAGGGACTTGTCCGCCCAGGGAGCCTGTAGCAGAGACACAACTCCTCAAATCCTTCTCAAATGTTGTAACCACCCCTCCTTCAACTGAGATAAAATTATTTACCTGCAGGACATGCAACAAGGCAATGATAAACACAGGCCAGGATTAAACTCTCACTTGTTTCCAAATACTGAGAACTGCTGTCTTCCTTCCAGCCAAATCCATCTCCAAGTATCATCAGCCCTCACTGATGTTAGCCAGAGCTTGGTCATTCAGCATTCCCCAGAAGAGGGTGGCCCAGCTGCCCTTCCTATCCAGTAAGCAGGATAAACTCAACCAGTACCTATGCTGGAGATGTTTCACCTGTAACCCAAAGTCTCTTTCACATTCCAGACCCTACACAGCATCAATAACATGAGAAAGCCCAGTCTGAATGTTAACAGACAGCTTGGGTTTGTACATATGGGAAGGTTTTCCCCATCTTGCTGGAGGCAGGAGGCACAAATTTGTAAAGAGACCATGTACTGCAGCTGGACCATGGTATCACCTCATCCACCACACCATGTCTACAAACACAAATCAGAAGTCTCAAAGCTGAAAAATCAGTATGTTCACCCAAACTTTGGCACATTATCTTTTCTATAGATTTTTTTTTGGGACCACCTCTAACTGCAACCCTGACTGAAAATCATGACTTTCTGAGAACAGCAAGCACAGCCAAGAAGAATGCCTTCTTCCGTGGGAGTTTCCAGCTACAGGTTAAAACCAGGAGAGCTTTTGCTGCCAGATTTTGCAGGTAGAAAAGCAAACTAGAGGCAGAATTCCCAGACTCTCTGAAATTACAAGCCATGAGTCTCTGAGCAGCCAACAGGCATTTTCTGGAGGACCTAAGATAAGACAGTCTGTAGACTTTCCCGACCTTAAAAGTTACCAATCTTCTCTTCTGCCACTAATAGGAATGAGATAAATTCAACATAAACCTTCTTTTTATTTCACTGAAAGTACTATTAAAAAAAATCCATGGAGAATGGTACCGAATTTTCAATAAAACTTTGGATTAGTTCCTATTGAAGCTGAAATATCTGTCTGTCTCTCATCTTTGTCTATTCCTATCCCCTACAGCAATAGCTCAGCAAATTCTTTCCCCCTCTGCCCTATAACCCTGTGAAAGATGGTCTTTGTACAGGACTAGCCAATACACAGCAACTCATCCTGTTGCCTTGCTGAGTACTGGACCACTAGTTGGAATGAACAGCTTTGGTCTTTCCTCTTCCTCATGAAAGACTCTGGTTTGGTACTAATAGAAAAGAAGAAAGTCAATAGTGTTTGAGAAAGTTTTTCAAGCCTAAAAAAATCCCACCTGCACTCTGCTCTGATTTAATGTAAACAAAGTTATATCCTCTGGAGAATTACAAGAGCATAGCATTGATACTTCTCTGTTCGCCGCCTCCTAGTAGAAAGTGCTGCACTCTGCCACCCTCCCGAGTACTTCCCACAGACAATCCAGTCTGCATGAAGTCCCTTCAGTAGAGTTGGAGGATGGAGTGTTGTTAGAGCTGCCTCACAGCACCAAACCTGAGAGACCACCAGGATTTTTCTATGCTCTGCCAGTCTGGGTTTTCACTCTGACTTCTACAGATCTCCAGTTTTGTTTGCTTCCTGGACTGTGAAGTGCTCTCACAGTGGTTAGGCAATATCCTGAGGTTAGCACTCTCTGAGAGGCAAGACAATCTCCTGAGGTGCTTAACAGCTGCCTGCAGTCACTTACTGGGCCCAACCCTTCTGTCCTTAAAATATCACTGACCTGGGATGACTCTCTGAAAGCCAGTGGTGTGACTTAGACATGATTATTCCTAAATATCACTCTTCTGAGCCAGAGAAACATCCCCCTAACTGCATAATCCCAACAAGCTCTTGGTCTTTATGCAGCAGCAAATTCTACAGCCTGGCTCCCTGAGCTTTACAGATGTCTTCCCCCTTATCAGCCACACATCAAGAGGAGAGTGAGGCAACACCAGGAGAACACTCAGTGCAAGCACAGGGAGACCACACCTGGAGGGAAAGGTACATTCCTGCTTTGGAGAGCTTTCCTACCCCTGGTCTTGGCCAATAGTCCTCTCCCCACAGGGTTCTTCTCAGAGTCAGCCTCGTATAGGACAAGGTAAAGACATTGAGACAGACTCTAGCACTACAGTGTTAGATGCAGAGGGCAGGCTTTTTCCTAACAAGAGGCAGGAGAGAGAGGAACCTCTTCATCAGACTGTGTCCCATATCTGAGACAAGAATTCATGAGAGCACTTCCTTCTGAAGACCAGTGGCACACTGAGGAAGTGCTTACCTGGAAGGCGATGGAGTTTGCAATAGTCAAGAAGATCCTCAGGGGCAGTGTCGCTTTGTAGGACCGATGACTCCAGAGGCGGTGAGCTCCAGCTGTGATTCCCAGAGCACTCAGCAGGAAACACACACACGCTACAGAGGAAAAGAAAGTGTTGGAGCAGTTAGAGCAAATCACCCTCCAACAAAGGTTCAGGCAGAGTAACACAAAGGCAGGCCTTCCCCCAAAGCTGCATATGCAAGAGAGAAATCCATGGGGAGCACAGACTGGGGCAATAAAACTAAATGTGATAGTGCCTAAGATAACACAGATATCCTGAACAATGTGGTGCAAATCACTTCAGCTCTTCATCTCTGACAGGCAAGAAGGCTCTCCAGTAGAAGACTTGTTACAAGGGTTAGTTCTTCAGCAGTGCCATCTGTCATGATGCAGGACAGTCAAAATTGTATAAAGCAGCTGTTTTCATAAAGCCCTATGGTAAAAACACTGCAGTCCACATGGGAACGGCTTCCCTTTTTCTCCCATAATGCAGGCTCTTGTTTTCCTATCTCACTACTCCTCAGTAAATCTCTTTTACGTTACTTTTACCTAGAAATGGTAGATGATCTTCAGGGGAACAGCTCAAGCCCAAGCTTCTCTTCTACTCCCTTTCTGAGGAAAAGCTCAAAAGGAAAAGATCTAACCTACCTTTTACAGAAGGAAACTCCAAGGCCAACAACTGATTGCAAGTCATGCCTATGGCAGAGGCAGATGTTGCTGGGCCCAGTTGAGCTGCTTCATGTGTTCCCTCTCTACACATGGCAGAAAGAATTCCTTGCCCCACTGGCAGTAAAAAACCACATCCCTCTCCCAGTATGTCATGTGTTCATATCTGTCCTGGTCTGTGTCTTTCCACTTGTCCTCCTGGGACCCCTGGAATTCAACCTCAGGTCCAGCATCTGATCCTGGAACTAAAATGGAGAATCCCAATAGGTTCATAGCAGTATTACACCAGGAAGCTAAGGTAAGAAGAAAACCGATTCTGAAAATTAACTCTTTCTCTAGGAACGAACAGTCGGGAAGTCTGGTAGAAAGAGAGAGCATTCAACAGCTGGTTTGCCCTGCAGGCTCAGACACAAAAAAGGAAAACTGAACATCTGTGACCAGGTCAACTGATCCACCTTCAGTCCGCTGTGGGAGGGATGCCTTCCTACCACTTTCCCAGAGGAAACTCTTTCCTTGGCATAAACTTGCAGATTTCAGCCAAGTGCATCAATCATGAAAAGAGTTCCTTATTCTTACATGTAAGCTCATAGACAGAAGTTGCTGGTATGCTTGACAACACCACTCAGTTCAACCAAATGGCTCTGATCAAGCTTACCTTGAACCAGAAAACTAGATACTGTGCCAGAAACTGGTCTGGAATCAGAGATCTGAGACATGTGCAAGGCTCTGCTCTGTTCTTTCAAAGTAATCCAGGCTTTATTTCCTATGAACTCCTGCTCCCTCTTCCTTCTGTCACCTTCTTTTTTGTTTTTCTAGATTTCCAGCCTAATCCCTTAGCCACTAAAAGCCTGTCTTGACTGATTTAACTACCTCTTAAACTTGCACAAACCATTCTCACTCCCATCCCTCTGCACTGGAGTGACCTTCCTCAGCTGCTGATCTGACCCTGACTCCCCATCTTCATCTTCTCTCTTGATTACCCCACCTGCTGCCAAATGCAGTGCAAGCCTTGGATTAGCACACCTCTGCCTCATATCTCCCAGCAACTCTGTGGTCTCTCAGAAGAGCCAAGCAGTCACTGGTCATAGATGATTCATAGGGCATGAAGAGGGATAAAAATGTGTGCAAATGCAGCAGGATCCAGACTTTGCACAAGACAACAGAGCTGAGCAAAGCTCACAAAGCTGTCCAAACCTGGAAGGGGAAAAGGGAAGGACACTGAAATAGGGCATTTGGTTCAGGTCTCCCTTTTGGCCTTGCTGGTGCTAGACACTTTGAAGGTCTTACCCAGTTCAATGATGCGGACTTGAAAATTATGAGCCAAATTGTGACTAGTTACCTGTTAAGTTTAGATTTTAAGACTCATTTAAAATTAGTCCCTCTTCCTACAGATACCACCAGACAGAGTCCACAATAAACAATAGCACCTTGCAATGGATGTGTGGGGCAACATGCTAGGGAAAGAGCCCATCTGTGCAGACAAGCAGGCCCCATGGACTGGGGACAGAAATGAATTATGTGATATTTCATGATCTTCAATAGCACTAGAAAGTAAATGGCAGGTTAGGTGAGTAGAGGCCCTACTGATAAACCTGAGTTTTCAGCTTTCCCCATCTGGCAAATTCTCACATGCTGACTGGAAATTGTTTTGGTAAAAGAGGCCTCCAGGAAGATGACTCTGCCTGAGGAGTGTTGTATTTAAGCTTTGCAGGAAGGAAACTGACCTGTATTTCTTTTATATAGCCAATTTTCAGAATTTTCCTGTGGATAGCCCTGCTGGGAAAAGGTAACACCAGCAACAAACACATTACGAGCAAGTACAAGGAAACACCAATGAGATTTGGTGGGGACACCCAGTGACCCAAAACCCACACAACCCAGTACTTGCTTCTGGGTAGCCTTGTCTGGAAGCTTTTCTCAAAAAATTTGAAAGAGTACCCACTGCTTTTGGGTGCCCTGACCTAGAACAGTCCCAGCCTTCATCCAAAGCCCACGGAGCTCAGCAGCTCATGTTGACGTCTCTTGGAGCTGCATTCCAGGTCATTACAAAGGCCACAACTCTCTAGTTATAATCCTGTGATGTCTGGCCTCTTGCCCATATACAGAAGCCATAGTTTATCTAAGGGGCAGTCACTTTCTGTGGGAAAGAAGCTGATCCTCAGTCTATGCATAGATGGCACCAGCCCCACAGAAACCCAAACCCTACTTGGAGACAATTAGCTCCATCAGACATACCTAAGAGTTGTTGTGACAGTGACAGGATATAGACAGTAAGATTGAAAAACCTTGTGGAATACAGAAGACTCCAGCACCCTAATGATTCAGAAAGTTCATCCCTGCAAACAGGTACAGTGATGATCATTGCATAGTCAGGCAATCAACATCTCACAAAAAAGAAGAAAAACTCCTCCACAATCATTCAGTAGGAATTCAACTTGAAAGAGAGTAGAGAAGGTGAAATAAAGTGGCACAGATTTTCACAGCTGCTCTATGATGCTGCCCTAAACTGAAGGACTTAGGGACTCCTTCAGCTGAGTATTCAAAATCATCTTCCACATCATGTTTGAACTATACAAGGTGCAAAAGATTGTCAACTCACAGGTGATATTCCCAATGACCCATTCAATTGGAATACAAAGAATTATGACCACTGGCAATAATAAGCACTCAGTGCTACAAAAATTGAACACAAAACATTCCAGACTCAGTCACATTTATGACTCACTGGCTTTTACCCCTTTAAGACCCAGATTCAGACCCCAAGTTATGATGGGAAGCCAGGAATGTGCTAAAAGCATTGTCACCTGCAGTCAGCACCAAGGATGTTTACATGAAGAGGTGTTCCTGCTCTAGCAGCTGTCCTTGGGCTTCTGCTCAGTGTAAGACTGTTTCCTCCTTGCTAGCCAGGTGAGTCCTGCTACTCTTAGGAGAAAGATACCAGGAGCAATGAAATGTACAGGCTGTGTAAAGGGAACAGTGTTTAGGAGGAGCAATAGAAGCTGCTGTCACTGAAACCTAACTTCCCTGCCACACTCAGAAGAGAAGCATGCCATCTGCTAGTTAAGCCTGGAGAAAACACTAAGTGGGAAGGTGTTGCCAGCAGTAGTCTTGATGGGAAAGTATCAACAAACTGTAAACATTTTGCTGGACACATCCCTGGGGGTAGTGTTGGTTGAGATTTTCAGGCTGTCAGAATTGCCCAAATTGTCCAACAAGATTCACCTTGGTCCAAAGATGATACAGCAACAACAAAAAACGGTATCAACCCATGTTTCTAGCACTGCTGGCACACAGGGAACAGAGGTGTTGACAGAGCACCATGTTGAGAGGAACCATTACTGTTTTACAGACACTGTCAGCCAGACCAACAGGGTTTAACACAAATATTGTCAGTCTGCTGCACCCAAGGGCTAAGAAGACTACCCACAAATCACATTTCCAGGGAGGATCTGAGCAATTAGAGAAGAAACTATCAATCACCTTTACATCCTGCCCTTCCAGACTCAGTCTCTGTGTCATTTGGCAAATGACATAAAATCTGCCCATGATCCTTGAAAAGATTGTGCAAGACTTGACAAGTGCAGTGTAGAAGGCAATAAATAAAAGGGGAGCTGGCTAGAAAGTGAGTGCTGGAAGGGCTCGGAGAGCTCTTGTTATGGTGAGCTCTCACCTGATCAACAATCCGAGCTCGTTCTGGGAAGCTCTGTACCAGAAAGAGATCAGGGGATACAATGCACACAGCAATGCAGAACAGCAAACAATGATGAAGGCAGAGCTGGAGAGCTTGAGAGACAAAGAGGAATTAGCACACAGAGAAATGAAAACAAAAGAGAACAGTCACCAATATAACTGGTTTCAGAGGGATAGGAACATCAAGGAGACGGTGGCCTGGATGAAGCGGGTATAAGCAGGGGATTTCTCCTTATAATAGAATATAGAAGGTAGATGAACTACCAGGCACCACAGCTGCCTGTTGCATCACAACGGAGAACATCTGGGGCCATGTTAATTTTGTATTATATGTACACAGCCTAAGGAAGGAGTGATCTGAAAAACAAACAAAGAAAGAAGCAAAAACCCCAGCAGCTCCAGAACTTCCACTGGTAGAGCTGCTCTGCCATGAACCCATGGTGTACTGCAGGGAGCAACGTAAGTCTCTGCAGTCCTCTCTTGCTATCAGAGGGTGCTGGGAAAATAACAGCAAGTCACTGACATAACAGTCACAGATGCCTTGTATGTGCTAAAGAAAGATAGGAGCTGAGAAAAGGTCAAGGCAAGGAGCCTTTTGGAGAAGTTAGACCTGTAGAGGATCAGAGTATCCTAGTTCCAGACAGCACCAGGGAGAATGAACTATAGGGGAACACTGACTCAGCTGCAAGGTCCCATGAAGGTTGGTCCTTTCTCAGAACAGGGGTGCAGGACAGGGAGCTTTGTGGACCTCTTCCAGCTTTGGTAAGGCAGGAATGGATCTTCTGCCAGACTAGGACAGTGCAGTTCCCTCAAGCCCCAGTCCTTCTCCCATTCCCAGAGCATGTCACTCTAGAAGCCACCAAGGGATCTCACAGTGCCTCACAGTGGCAGCAGAGTAACTGGCACATCAGAGTTGATTGAGAAAGAAGAGCAGGAAGAAGTGCCATCAGATAAAAAATGAAGCAGATTCCCATGAAATGCCATGAGATGCCATATAGACATCCCAAAGAGGCACATAGTTGCCTCAGAGACCATTTTGGGGTATGGTGAGATTTAGCAGAATGCAAAACAGCATTAACCTTCTGGATGAAGATGCTCAAGCCCACTTGAGTAGTCCAGGGGAACTCAAGGGAAAAGAGGTGGATGGATTTGGAAATCATGGTGCATCTCAGCAGCTTGAAATGAAATTAATAAATTCACTTTTTCCCTCCTCCTTGCCCCAGTGCCCTGAGGATATTTGAGGGGTTGTCAGCTCAGTGAGTGAGAGAAGTCAGCAGCCCTTTGCCCAGCCTATGGCTGAGAGTTCAGGGATAGGACACACAGAACAGGACCAAGAGCCCTGAAGCTCTCCTTCAGGATTGTGCTGAACCTGCATGTTCTGCCCAATCCTGCCAGTCCAGGGAAAAGTGCAGCCTGTCAAGTTTTCACACGGGGGAAAGGCCCAGCAAAGACTTCTTTCAGAACACCCCTCTGAAAGGCCATATAGTCTGCACAGGGAACACATCAGTGCCTCTGCTTTTGCAGATGCTGTAGCCAGACTCTGACTGTGGCCTCCAGTGATGTTCATCCCCCGGGCCTCTGCTGTGAGTGGCTGATAAGGTCCAGGAGTAAGAGGCAGCCTGGCCATCCAGGAATATATCTCCTTCCCTGTTCAGCCTGTTGCACACAACCATCAGGAGGACACACACTGAGAGTGTGACAGACCAGGTGGATCACTCCAGGACCCATCCACAGCCAGGCTGGCCAGAAAGCTGCTCCCAGCCAAGCACTTTGCAGGAGCACCAGTGAAAACAAAAGCCATGTCAGCAGGTCTCAAATCAGACTGTTGCTTTTCATTTCAGGATGCTCTGTTTCATGGGGAGGCAAGGGGCTGGATGCAATCTCTCAACTTCCCCACTGGAAGCTGTTTGGCTTCTGGACTCCTCCAGGGGTCCACACAAAGGCTCATGGAAAGCAAGGCTCCCCTGCAGTGTGGGCCCCAAGCCCAGCTGTCTTTCAAGCAGTGGAGAAGTCCTAACCAGGGCAAGGTCTCTCAGAAAGCAGAGCTTTGCCTAGCTACCTTCTGCTGGGTTGTGCTTTCCACTGGAATTTGCTGCCTGGAGAGATGCTGATTTATTATTTGAAAGTTGTCAGGCTTGGTTCCGGGATGATGGTGGCTAATCTGTGCTTTTTTAAGAATGATAATAAAAGACCTGAGCCTCAGACTTAATTCTTGACTTTTATCTTCATCACAATTGTATTTTGTCTCTTTGCCCTCACACATAGGTGACAGCTCTGCAGGATTTATCCTTCTCTGGTAAGGATAGGTAAGGTTGTCATCTCTGGACAGCAGTCTCATGCCTAATAGTGCCCTTTACCTTGCCTCCTCAGCCACCCCTTAAAGTGCTCTTGCCAGCATCTTTCTTCCTAACTTTCTGGGATGTCACAGTACTCCATCAAACGTTTTCTGTGCTTTACTCCAGAAGTGGCTGCACATTCAAGTGTAGGCCAATTCCAATCCTAAGATCTGTGAATCAAGTTTGCTCTTTGAGCAACCAAGCCAAATCCCTGCCAAATCCTTCCCTCTCATGTATGACCTTACAAGAGACACTAGCAAGCCCTTCCACAGCTTTCCACAAAGCTGGCTGAATATCTTGTTCTAACAGAAGACCTCTGTTTCCTTCTTTCTCATCCCCAAGTCTGTGGGCCTGGAGGAAAACAACAATACCCCCCAACTGATCTGGGCTTTGCAGATGCCAAGAAAGAGATAGTGCTTACCCCATGCCAATGTCTGGATCTTTGCAGAAGGAATCAGCGTCAACGCGAATATGGCCCCCAGGTGCAGCAGGCTCATGAGGATGATATTCCTCCAGACGTATCGCAGTGGGGGCTTGGGGCCCTCTTTCTCCCGGTAGGTCTCATCAAAGATATCGTCTACCATGCCCCGGTCTCCTGCCAAGTCCTCATGGTTGAGTAAGTCCTTCTCCACAACGGCATTCCCATTCTTGGTCACCCGTGAGGTGACAGTGCCAACAGCAGCAGTGCTGGAAGCGGAGGAGAACTTCTTGGAGAGTGGCAATACATATTTTCAAGAAAGGAAAAGGGGAAAACAAAACAAGAAATTGGTGGTTACCAATGCAAAAAACAGAAACACAAGCATCTCGGCTGGTAGTGTGAAGACTCAGCCTGTAATTTCCCTGGAAAGTGCCATTTTTTCATCTGAACCCTTGGCACCAAGAAGAGCCTTCTCTGGCTTTATGGAGTCATGGCTTGAGAGATCAGGAGCCTGGTCTTTCTGGGGAGAGGAGGGGAATGGCAGATAGGGTGCAGAAATGTAAGAAAAAGACTTGAAAGCCAGTCTCTTTTGCACCAGTGGCTTTGGTGAGATCATTTGCAGACTGCAAGGATTTTCACTTTCTTTCAGTTTGATTAGTGGGCGTTTTTAGGTGGGTTTGTGGTCTGGGCTTGTGCATAAGCAGACAACAATAAAGGAAATTTTGTGAATGAACAAAGAGGTGGGGGAAAAATATGGTCCGAAACACAGTTTTATAATAAATCATTGGGCTGCTCCTGATATCCTGCCTCTTTGTGTCACCCTACTAGGGATCATGGGGGGAACATCAGGAAGACCCACAGGGGGATTCCTCTGGGGTGCCTCCTTATCTCTCCTGCCTCACCTTCCAGGCTGGGATGTGACAAGATCAACATGCCTGGAGATTAATGAATGGAAGCAGTCACGTGAGGTGCTTCCAGTTGGACCAACAACTCTTTATCCCACACCTGCTGCTAAGCCTCTTATCCCTCTCCCGCTTCCCAGCCCAGACTGAGGCATGAGAAGACAATCCTCTGAGCCATGGCCACCAGCATGCAGAGAGGAGTTTAAAGCAGCAAGCTGGCTCCACTTGGCTCCCGGCTCCCTTCTGTAACTGTGACACAACATTCCCTCTGCACACGCTTGTTTGCCCCGGCTGAGTGACAGCCTGCCCGATCAGGCATGCATGACGAAAGGAGCAGGCAGGAATGACCCTAATGAGACAGGTCACTGAACCCTGAATCACCAATTTCCATCTCCATCATGACAGCTGCGTGCTTGCTGGTACTCGCAGCCCTTTGTCAGGCCGGAGCCCAAGTGCCCAACAGGGCTCAACCCTGAGGGTGCCAAGCACGTGGGATACAAGCGGTGTGTCCCCCACACACTGCCCCCATCCCCTCGCCCCCCAGGAATCTGCATGAAGGACACATCCCTTTGCCACCCACACTGCTGTCTCCACGTGTGAAGGGGCACCAAAGGTCAGCCAGCAGGAATGGGAGAGCTGAGACCGCGGGAGGGAGCACAGTCAAGCTGGGAAAGCTCCTTTTCCAATAGAAGTCTATCCTGAATTAACAGCAGATTCCCACTCAGGTACCCAGGATTCATAAAAGACCACAGCTCTTCCATGGCCTAGTTTCCTGAGGGAGGTTTTAAAATCAGGCCAGGCAGCTTACGTGGCCACCCCAACTCCTCCCTTTCCCAAGGGTAGAAACTAGAGGGCTACAGACATACCTTCCGATGGGGAGGAGCTGGCCAGGCTGACAGATTCCCCACATTTGGGAAGTAAAATGATCTCTACGGTGGGAGCACTTTAAGTTTTTCCTTCTGGAATCAAAGGTTCGAGAGGAAAAAAACTGGACACAAAGTATCCTGCTGCGTTCACTGAACCCAGGCAAGACGTTGAGCTTGGGACTTGCTCCTCTCCAGCCTGGCTGTAGACTGTCTCTGCCTGCTTTCCTAATTAATTATTTCAAGGTATGATACTGTCAGCTGCTGGAGAATTTAGAGGCAATCCCCCCACCGAAAGAACCGTGAGAAATGGCTTCTAACCCAAAGATTAGACAAGGAAAAGTCCTGCCCATTCCAAAGTGTTAGATATTCTCATCTGGTATTTTGGCAGAAAGGTACAATTTTCTTTCTTGGCTGCAAGACAATCTACCAAAAAGACCTAAGACTTGTCTATGCAGGAAAAATTTCCAACAGAGATTTGGTGGTATAATTAGACGGGTAACACTCCCCATACGGACATGCTGCTTCCAGAGTAAGAATGTGGGGTTGGAGTTGCATTTTTCTCCTCCTGATAGCTCATGTCACTGTCAAAGCTACACTGGGGCAGAGGAGGACTGGGAGAGCACAGAGAAAACTGCAAACAGGAAAAAATCTCTTCCTACAGAGCTGTAGTAGCCACATGAGGAATTTTACCAGCATACCTATGCTGCTGGAATTACACTGGTATAATGAAACTGGTCATTTCTCACATGTAAACTAACCTTGAAACAGAAGGGCTATAAAGCTGTGAAACAGCTCCCCCGCTACAGGCTTGGTAGGAGGAGCGTGGGGGGAAGAAGGAGGGAGAGAGCGCAGCTATTTAGGTAGAAACAAGGGAAATGAGGAGGAAAGAAAGAGGATTTTTATCCCTTTACGGCCACAGTGGCTTCTGTGGCTCCTGCTGAGGAAAATGGAATGGAGATTGGCTCTAGTCTGAGAGAGGGAGGAGGCCAGCTAAATCATTTTCATGAGCTCTCCCTCATTTCTGAATGACTTTGCAGCTCTCAGCTGCAGAACAGATGTGTTTCCCCATCTACACCCCCACGCCCCCAGCACTGAACACGCCATAGGTGATGCTGGCACCCAGCCGGCTTATACAACCAACTGCAGCTCAAAGGCTCTGTGCTGGGTACAGCAGAGAGGCCCCAGGGAACTGAATCTTGGGTCCAGTATATTTCAATATGCCCAACACGACCCAAGAACAGGATTCTTTCCAGCATCCAGGATATGTCCCAAAATACATGCCAAAACCATGAAACATGGTCTGAGCACACTGCCCTTGACATCCATTTCGGGAGTGCAGAGGCGTAAAGTTCTTTACATCACAGCATCCCTGGAAGGTCATGGCACCTGCACAAAAGGACCGGGGCAGACCCTGAGTGCTGGCGACAGGAAAAGAGCAGGGCTGTGATTTACCTCCACTTCTCAGCGTTGGCAGGAGAAGGATTTAAAGGTGAGAGCAGAAAAATCAGAATCAAGCAAGTGCCTCCCCTTAGGCAAAGCGTGGCTGCCGGAAGGGGCAAAATTAAAAATTAAATTCTTTAAAGATCCAACAGCTTGACGAGTCTTCCTGGTGTCAGGCTGTTATTCAGACTTTCTTATGCCAAAAATGGGCAGTCTCCCCATTGTATGCTTGCTTGGCTCAGGCAATGCAGTCACAGTCATTCATTTCATCTGGGCAGCCAGCCGCTTTCACCTTGCGTCTGTCCTAGAGACGCTCCCTGCTGCAATATTTGGCTTAAAAACGCTGTGAGTGAAACCTCTTTCTTAGTAAAAAAGAAAATTAATTAAGAAAAAAAAAAATCAAATCACAGTCTTAGCGTTATCAAAAACCCCACGACCTCTTGGCACAAAAGACTTTCTTGAGCAGCCCTTACCGGGGTGCTCCGATGAGCTTTTTCAAGATAAACCTGTGTTTTATGCTCGGTCTACCCGAGGGCAGAGGATCCAGGAAGATAATCTCAGAGGCGGATGTTTCTGCCTTATCCGTGGGCTCCCCATGAGGCTTGGGTGATATCTAGAGTTCGCAATGAATACCTTCTTCTCACGATCGCGACGCGGTGCCGAGGGGACACACGCACACGCGTGTGTAGCCGTGTGTGTGTGTGTGTACGCACCGACACGCGTGGGTGCCCAGACCCTTTTTTCCCGAGAGATCAGCAGCGCAGCGCTGATGAAGGAGGAAGGGGCGAAGGGAAGACAAAGCACCCGCAGTCCCGGCCCCCGCTCACCTCCTCCTGCAGCAAGTGCGCAGGCATGGGTCGGCGCTGTGTCTGCTCCGCGGCGGCGGGAGGCTGGCTCCGGTCGGCTGCTCGGCCGGCGAGCTGTGCGGCCCGGGGGCGCGGGTGCCGAGGTATTTAAGCGGGGCTGCTGGCTCGGCGGCGGACGGGGTTGGGCTTTGCTCCCCGGCCTCCCGGTGACCCCCT